>JARFJB010002075.1:2187500-2222500 GCA_036346205.1 Vesta saturnalis
CCGTCTGTCCGTCTGTCCGTCTGCCCGTCTGCCCGTCTGTCCGTCTGTCCGTCTGTCGGTCATTGTGTCTGTCTGTCTGTATGTCTGTGTGTCTGTGTGTCTGTGTATCTGTGTGTCTGTGTGTCTGTGTCTCCGTGTCTGCGTGTCTGCGTGTCTGCGTATCTGCGTGTCTGCGTGTCTACTTGTCTGCGTATCTGCGTGTCTGCGTGTCTGCGTGTCTGCGTATCTGCGTGTGTGGGTGTGCGTGTGCGTGTGCGTGTGCGTGTGTGCGTGTGCGTGTGCGTGTTGCGTGTGTGCGTTAGTGCGTGTGTGCGTTGCGTGTGTATGCGTGTGTGTGCGTGTGCGTGTGCGTGTGCGTGTGTGCGTGTGTGCGTGTGTGCGTGTGTGCGTTGTGCGTGTGTGCGTGTGCGTTTGTGCGTGTGCGTGTGGCGTGTGGGCGTGTGCGTCGTGCGTGCGTGTCGTGTGCGTGTGTGCGTGTGGTGCGTGTGGTGCGTGTGCGTGTGTGCGTCGTGTGCGTTTGTGCGTGTGTGCGTGTGCGTGTGCGTGTGTGCGTGTGGGCGTGTGGGCGTGTGGCGTGTGCGTTCGTTCGTGCGTGCGTGTAAGTATCAGTGTGTGTGAGTGTGAGTGTCCGTGTGCGTGTGCGCGATCGCGTGCGTGTGCGCGCGTGCGTGCGTGCGTGCGTGTGCGTTGAGTATTATTCTAACGTTTATTTTCTTTAGTTCAGACGGCAAGAAAAGCTTTACTTCTTCTAATATTAGTATAATTATTTGTGAGTTTCGAAAATGGAATGTACTAAATTTTATGGCAAATACGCGAAGAAATATAATGGATTGCAGCTAAAACTTGCAAAGATAATGAATTGCGAAGAAAGCGATCCAGAACCAAATTAAATCAACGGCAGTGAGTCTGAAGAAGATAACTTAGAAATTGAACATCTTTTGAGGTTGACAGCAATGGTGTGATTTCAGATACAGTAATAACTTCAAAGGCAAGTGGTCGTTGGAGAGATTATTGCAGCTAATACTAAAGATAATACAGATAATTCTTCTGACGATAATGTTCCTTTGTTACACAACTAGCCAAAGAATAGCGGACAAAAATTTAATTACTATGCCAACAAAACGCAAATTAAAAGGAAAGATGGACATAGATGGTCGATGCAACTTCCTACAAGAGCGAAAAAAAGTAGCAAGTAGAAATATCATTCACTTTATACCTGGCAGTAAGGAAAAAGCAAAAATGTACCTCTGTCGACGACCACTTCTTCAATTTTATACCTGATGTACAAAGAACAAATGAGGAGATTGCCAGGCTGTCTACAAATTATGGCGAACCATCTGCAACTTTTTCACTTTTCACAAAGCTGGAATTAAAAGCATATATGGGAGATTTTAGTACTATCTGCTGTAAGAAAAGATAATCATCTGAGTGCAAGAACAATGTTTGACGGCACCTTCTCTGGTACATTTTACAGAGCTTGTATGAGTTGGGACCGTGTTGTATTTTTGACTAATTGCCTGCGATTCGATGAGAAAGAAACCAGGAAAGAAAGAAAAGTGAATGACTTATTTGATCCTGTACGAGAGGTATGGGGTATGTTCATCGAAATATGCAAAACGTCCTATATGCTTTCGTCCTTCGTTACTATAGATGAGCAGCTTTTGGCGTTCTGAGGACAATATCCATTTAAAACGTACATACCCAGCAAGCCGACAAAGCACGGCATAAAAATCGTCATGGTATGTGATGCAACGTCCAAGTACATGGTAGATGTAATGCCATACTTTGGAAAGTCTATTCAAACAAATGGCCTACCTCTATCAGAGTTTTACATAAAAGAGCTAACAAGAACCACGTAATGAAGCAATTACAATGTTACGATGGACAACTAGTTCACTTCAGTTTGTCTGGCTGATGAGTTTTTGAATCCTCCGTACAATATGACAGTTTTGGGAACATTGCGCAAAAACAAGAGGGAAATTCCCGGTGAGTTATTGGACATAAAGAAGCGGCGCCCTGGTACGTCTATAAATGTTTTGATCAACATAAAACGCTGTTATCTTATGTTCCGAAGAAAGAAAAATCAGTTTTACTACTTTCGACACTCCATGAAGGAGCAGAAGTTTGTAAACGGACAGGTAAACCAGACATTGTCTTGAGTTACAATGATACGAAATCGGGAGTTGGGACTTTTGATCAACTTTGTAGCATTGCTACTTACAGCAGAAAAACGCGTAGATGGCATTTATGCATATTTTATGGCATAATCAACACAGCGATTATTAATTCACATGTTATTTATTGCTACAATAAACTGAAAGCTAATACCAAACCTCTTTCTCGCAGTGAATATATATGATAGAGTTAGCACGTGTACTTGCCAGGCCATAGATGGAGGGTAGGCTTGATATATAAAATTTGCGTAATGATCTTCGTCAAGATATCTGCACTATTTTAAAAATTGTTCAAGACCAAGAAAATGTCCTCCTCCAAATAAGAAACGTTCAGTATGTTACTATTGTCCGAGTCAGTTAAGACGTATGACCACAACTTACTATATTAAATGCAGACATCCAATATGCGGTGAGCACCGATTATTGTACCGTTTGTCTATTGTGAAAAAATGTTTTGCTAATTTTCTATTATTTCAATAAATATATCCTTAAAGGTATAAGGAATGTAAATTTGTTTAAAATAAATTTATTAGTATATATATATATATATATATATATATATATATATATATATATATATATATATATATATATATATATATATAGTGCAATACGTTTTCTCAAATTTATTTTCAGGGGTTATTTACATCAGTAGTACATTTCAAAATTATTTTCGTACATACTGGGTGTTCCAGAAAAGCGTGGCTTATCAAACTTATGTTTTTTTTAATGGAACACCCTGCATTTTCGTTTAATTTTGGATAGTACTGTAAAAATAAGGTGCACTTTAATAAATGATCCCTATAGGTAAATATTAAAATTGTTACCCTTTGAATCGCTATAGCAAATGATTCTTAATTCCTTACAGGGTGTTCAAAATCTTCAGTTGTAAAATAATTACATTCTAATCACATTATCTTGGTAATTTTAAATGTAACACCCTGTGTTTTATTAATCTAAGTTATCCAAAAAAAACAATCTCTATCATTTGTTATATGGGTTTCCTATACCTAAATGTGTTTGTTTGTTATTCAACATTTTCTTAAATTTACTATAAAATCCCGTACAATACTACAAAAATTTAAAATTTAATCTAGTAGGTTGCTGCCTTTTTAGACAATACAATTAAAAGTTGTTTTTTTAAAGTCTCTAACTAATTGTGCACAATAATTTTATTTATTGTTAAAATAATAGTTTAAAATGAAATACGGATTACAAGAAAGAATTCATATGATACTGTTCATTGGGGAATGTTTAGAAAATTGTTTTCTGGCTCCTAATTGTATGCTAAAAAGTACCCCGACCGAGAACATCTAAGAAAAGAAATTTTTGAAAGGTTTTTGAATAGATTTCGTGCTACTGGGTTAGTTGCATATCAGAAGGTGAATAAAACAAAACAGGTTACTGAGAATAATGAAAATGAGTTTGATGTAGTACTCTCTGTTACTGATGACCATCATACAAGTACTAGAAAAATTTTGAATTAAACAGGTATCAGTCTAACAAGTGTCCGTAGGACTATAATCTGCGTTCAAACTTTTGATTATGGGCTTTGGATAAGGCCGGCACTATTCAGAGTGATGGTATAATAAATAGGCGTAATTACCACTATAAGGTACTGTTGATCGCCAACACCGATGGACTGTAAACGTTTGGGCGGGAATATTAGGCGATTATATGATTGGACCACATTTCTTTGATGGCCACCTACATGGAAGAAATTTTTTGAATTTCTTAAAACATGATTTTTGATACTCCATGAGCATATTTTATATTTCGTATATTTATTAAATATACGAAAAAAAATGTTGCTCCAGTTGGATGAAGCACCCGCTCATTTTGCCCGACCTGTCAGAGAGTATCTGAACAGAAAATTTAGAAATAGGTGCATAGGTCCTTGTAATTGGCCGCCTAGGTCTCCAGATGTTACCCCAATGGATTTCAGTATATGGGAGATTGTTCAACTTATAGTAAATCAAACAGTCCCCACTAGTCCCGACGATATGAAAATAAGAATTTCTAATGTATTTAACACTATAACGCCGGAAATCTTAAATAAAATAAGACGATCTTTTGAAAATAAAATTAATTGTATTCAGGCAGATGGCAGACATTTTGCGCATGTGTTAGAGTAAAATTAATTTTTTCCTAGCGTCTTGTTCAGTTTTGTTATTATAATTATTACGTCTCTCATTAAATAAAAATATTTTTCCGTTTATACGTGTTTAGTTAATAACTTTTAATTTACTTAAGCGTTAAGAATAAAAATGATAATAATAATTCGAATATTTCTTTTATCTCATAAATAAATACATTAAATTTAAGAAAATTTTGATTAACAAAAAAATAGAGAACGTTTTTGTGAATAATGTAGATTAATAAAATACAGGGTGTTACATTTAAAATTACCAAGGTAATGTGGTTTGAATGTAATTATTCTACAACTGAAAATTTTGAACACCCCGTAAGGAATTAAGAATCATTTGCTATAGCGATTCAAACGATAACAACTTTAACATTTACCTATAGGGATCATTTATTAAAGTGCACCTTATTTTTACAGTACTATCCAAAATTGAACGAAAATATAGGATGTTCCATTAAAAAAAAAAACATAAGTTTGATAAGCCACGATTTTCTGGAACTCTCAGTATTTACGAAAATAATTTTAAAATGTGGCCGCTACTGATATACATAACCCCCCTGAAAAGTAAATTTGAAAAAACGTATTGCCTAGATACAATAAACCGTCCCGTTGGTGGCGGCCCACCCTATATATATATATATATATATATATATATATATATATATATATATATATATATATATATATATATATATATTTAAACATAATTTACATTCCTTATACCTTTAAGGATATATTTATTGAAATAATAGAAAATTAGCAAAACATTTTTTCACGATAGACAAACGGTACAATAATGACCTCGGTGCTCACCGCATATTGGATGTCTGCATTTAATATAGTAAGTTGTGGTCATACGTCTTAACTGACTCGGACAATAGTAACATACTGAACGTTTCTTATTTGGAGGAGGGACATTTTCTTGGTCTTGAACAATTTTTAAAATAGTGCAGATATCTTGACGAAGATCATTACGCAAATTTTATATATCAAGCCTACCCTCCATCTATGGCCTGGCAAGTACACGTGCTAACTCTATCATATATATTCACTGCGAGAAAGAGGTTTGGTATTAGCTTTCAGTTTATTGTAGCAATAAATAACATGTGAATTAATAATCGCTGTGTTGATTATGCCATAAAATATGCATAAATGCCATCTACGCGTTTTTCTGCTGTAAGTAGCAATGCTACAAAGTTGATCAAAAGTCCCAACTCCCGATTTCGTATCATTGTAACTCAAGACAATGTCTGGTTTACCTGTCCGTTTACAAACTTCTGCTCCTTCATGGAGTGTCGAAAGTAGTAAAACTGATTTT
Organism: Vesta saturnalis; assembly: GCA_036346205.1. NCBI lineage: Eukaryota > Metazoa > Arthropoda > Insecta > Coleoptera > Lampyridae > Vesta > Vesta saturnalis. Next base: position 2,193,139 of record JARFJB010002075.1, read on the forward strand.
TCTTTCTTCGGAACATAAGATAACAGCGTTTTATGTTGATCAAAACATTTATAGACGTACCAGGGCGCCGCTTCTTTATGTCCAATAACTCACCGGGAATTTCCCTCTTGTTTTTGCGCAATGTTAGAAAATTAGCAAAACATTTTTTCACAATAGACAAACGGTACAATAATCGGTGCTCACCGCATATTGGATGTCTGCATTTAATATAGTAAGTTGTGGTCATACGTCTTAACTGACTCAGACTATAGTAACATACTGAACGTTTCTTATTTGGAGGAGGAACATTTTCTTGGTCTTCAAAAATTTGTAAATAGTGCGGATATCTTGACGAAGATCTTTACGCAAATTTTATATATCAAGCCTACCCTCCATCCATGGTCTGGCAAGTAGACGTGCTAACTCTATCATATATATATATATATATATATATATACACAGGGTGTCCACAAACTCTTTTCATAAAAGAAAACTGCAGATTCCAGAGCTGATTTTATGTCGATTTAACGTAAATTGCCTTAATACAAAAATACTTCCTAAGAGAGCTGGAGCTCTTGGAAGATGGCGCCCTAACATTGGTTCAATTCAAATATCTTCAAAATGGTTTCCCGTTAAATGATAGCGTTCTGTATATTTATTTAGTTGAATATGCCCAATCGTATGGCATGAATATGATTTTTTAGTTTCGCAATTTTAATACTCTTGTCTGAAGTCGCTACGACGCACCGTTTTGGAAATAAATCGATTTGAGCTTTTCATGTGTTAATCATACTTTTATAAAATTAACAAACGAATTCATTTACTATTATGAAAAATGGCTATGGAAAATCGACCCTTATCACATGAGGGTTTTGATCAACACAGGAGTAATAGTATGCATTGTGCATATAAAAAAGCGGCTTCATCACGAAACAAAATATTAGAAAAAAATCTTGGTCTTGATTCTCTTTATTTTGCATCAAATTGGAAAAATCAACACAAGCAGGAAAATCACCTGCTTGCAAGGCCTGGACTTTTTGAAATGAAAAGTATACAACCCTTCCTTGTTCAGAATGTCCCACACAGAAAATTTTTCACATTGGGATCATTGCAGCCAACCTTCTTACGCTTATTTCGGGATTGTACTCAATTTCCATTAAAATATTATACTGATATTCTTCCATTACATCAGCATGTCTTCTCGTTTCATTATTTTTAGAAATTACCGATCCTGTTTCCCTAATTCTTTGATGAAGAAGCGTAAATGATTTAGGAGCAGTGTACCGTGCGGACCGAAGAATCAATCTTATTTATGTTCATTTGTTTTTATTTAAGTAGTTTAGTGTTAAATATTTAAAATTATAACCAAATAGGGAATATATGTATATAAACTTCGTAATATATTTGTGTTGAGTGTTGAGAGCAGTAATAACGAACCCGATCCGTATTTTGCAAGTGCAAAATACGACTGAGTTAAAGGATAAAATGAAAGTTATTAATTTTAATCAGTGTAACCGACCGAAAGCGCAATATATCTTCTACCTGGAAATTTATCTGCATATCTACGTGCTGCTGCCCGAGCGTTGCATTGCATTTCGCCGTGCACTAAATGAATATCGGCATATTCTTCGTTACTAAACGAAACCATTCTAACAATATTCAACTTTTTGTATTTACGGTAATGTAACTAAACAATAAAAAATCTTTCACTTAGCTCTTATTTGGCACTTTAACGTCAACTAGTATCCGTAATACTAGTTATTTTGACGTTCACGCAATTTTTTTTTGTTTATTTTCCATAGCCAAGTTTCATAATTGTAACTGGATCCGTTAGTTAATTTTATAAAAGTATGATTAACACATGAAAAGTTCAAATCGATTTATTTCGAAAACGATGCGTTGTAGCGACTTCAGATAAGAGTATCATTCTTTTATGAAAAAATCGAAATTTTTTAAATTTTGTGTTAAAATTGCGAAATTTTGAAAAACAAAAAACCTATGAATAACAATGCCATTGCCCCGCCCAAACGAGCCGCTTATGAGTATAACTAAAAAATCATATTCACGCCATACGATTGAGCATATTCCACTAAATAAATGTACAGAACGCTATCATTTAAAGGGAAACCAAGATAATTGAATCAAACCGATGTTAGGGCGCCTTCTTCCAAGAGCACCAGCTCTCTTAGGAAGTATTTTTGTATTAAGGTAATTTACATTAAATCGACATAAAATCAGCTCTTGAAGCTGCAGTTTTCTTTTGTGAAAAGAGTTTGTGGACACCCTGTATATACAGTGTGGGCCAAAGAGTTTGCTCGATAAGCAAAACTGTTAATATCGATTTCTTAGAAAATTTGATTCCAGTTGGTGCATTACGTAAAACTAAATATGCACTAGACAGATTCTACCAGTGGCCTTAATTGAAATTACTTAATTATGACCTTGATACTTACGTAACTTTAAAGCTTTTATCAAATAAAAATCAAACTTCTGTGGCCAGTAGATGATCTTGACAAACGTTTGACAAAATATTTTTAATTAACCTGTCAGAATGTGGCCGATGCAGATTTTATTTGTTGTTTTCAAACGTCATATTTTTCCTAAAAGTTGAATAACTCTGTAACGGCTAATCCTAATTAAAAAAACAAAACATTACCAGATGGGCAATTGATGACAGAATATTTAAAAATACATAGGGTGTTCAATTTAAGATATTTAAGTTGGATACTGGTACCCTAAAATGCAACACCCTGTAGAATTTAAGATATTTTTAGGTTACGGAGAAGAAGCTAATGCACAACTTTCATATTGTAAGATTTTCTCTATCTAAAATAGTTACGGAGCAACATAAGAATTACGCACTAATTTTACACCCTGTATATTGTTAGTTTACACACAAAAAAATATTTTTTTTTGTTAAAAAATAAGAATTTGTGCTGGAAAGGGTTAAACTATTACGACTAATGTTACAATTTGGTGGTTTCGAATTGGCCTGAAGTTCTAAACCTGCTAAAAGCTAAGAAATATATTTTGTATTTTAGTTACATGTTACAAATTATTAGGTCGCGTGGTTAATGTAAGTGTCAATTAAATAACACGTTTCCGACACATTTTTATTAAAGTAGAAAATAACAAAAGTTTTGTTGGTAAAGCCTTTACGATAACAAACATTTAATTAAACGTCGTTTGTGTCAACCAAGTTGAACTTGTAGCAAAAGGTTAGAAAATGAAATTGTCATTGAAAGATATTGCAAGATTTTGACATTATAGAATAAATTTACTATTAAGACGGATTAATGAAAATAAATTTTTTTTTTTGGATGTAAGACAGCGTTAAATTGTCTAATTTACATTACTACACGATAAAACACTGGAGGGTGAAAATGTTATTTTTAATAAGTATCTGAAAAAACAAATACCTGGAATAGTTGCGATACCAGGTTATTTAATAATTTTCTGACAATGCAACGCCAGTTAGAAGAATGTTGAAAATGCCATTAACGAATTCCTTTTAGTAATAAAAATTACATTTTAGCTATTTATTTATTAAACAGTATTTTAAAGTGTGAATTACTAAAAATGAAGTCAATATTTATAATTTTAAATTGTCTAGAAATAGATGAACATGTTTAAAGCACATATTAGTTAAGCACGTTTTGAAGGATTATGCTTAAAAGGATTTACAACCATCAGATCAGTTTCGCGGCGTCGGTTGTCTGTAATTTGCAACATTTCTAAACTTGATCTTCTTGGATTATTATAATAAATATTGTTTTGTAGCGACTCTAACGCGTGTGTAATTAAATGAAAAATCAGATTAGTAAAGTAGGTTTATTGTAAATGAAGATAAATGAGCGAAACACATCTATATGTTTTACATTACTTACAACCAAGTTTTATTTCTTCGAAATACATTGGCTTTGAAAATGAGAAAATTATACAAAACACAATTTGATTTTGTGAAAAATAGAGTGCAACACGTGCATGCAAAATCATGGTTTGTGGTTTATATAAGAACTTTAAAGGAACGCTACTTAAATTAGCTGAAATATAAAACAGTAATTTTAAGTCCTTGAAGAGTACTTTAAAATTCTCCAATTAGATTATAAAAACAAACTATCTCAAAAAGTAATTAACGAATTCGTTCAAGTTAAACCTCAATGATATCTCCAATTAAATTTGTTAAACTATCTGCGAATTCCGGTCGTCAAGCAATTAACGATAACAATCTTTGTCATTAATTCTACATGCTGGTCTTTAAATTTTAATTTAGTATTGTAATTGAAATATTTCTAATTTAAAGTTACAAGATTGCTTGTTATCCATTTTAAATTTGTTTCTAGGATAAGTTTGAAATTGTGAAAGTTATTAAGGAATGTTTCAAAGTATGAAAAATCGATTTTAATTTAAGCGTTGACGTGTAATTTTTTAATGGTTATAGACACCTCTGATAGAACCAACAATTAAATTAATCAATAACAAATTATTGAACTAGGAAGTGAACTGCATAACAACAAAAAAAGGGTGGGCGTTTAGGAAAATAATAATGGTACAGACATACTCATTACTGTCAAAGTAAAAATTTTAGTCACCTGACTTTATACGTTTATATTTCGAAAACGATTATAATCAAACGATTTGCATCATAATCGATATTTATTTCTGTGTATAAATCAATTAAATATTAAATTAGCATAGAAGTGTTATATATTTTTGAAAAGCACAAAAAATGTCATTTAAAAATGTCATAGCCAACTATGGTTTCCATATAAAAAAATACAACTTTATGTCATACCTTTTTAAATTAAGGAGGTATAAAAAATGTGAATGAACTTACGGATTCTACTTAAAAAAGTGCCTTAAGAATGTTTCTACAGTTTGTCGATATATTTAGAGTTATTCAAGTTTTTCAAAATCGCCATATTTTAAAATTTGGCTAATTGCGCAATAACGGTCAGAGATATCTTGATTATGACTATTGGGTCTTAATTAACACCAACATCGAGCAAAAGGACCCCATACTACTTTTTGTCTATCTGTAATAGAAAGGATACTTCCCATAAGAAAATGTACCACCCTGTACACTGTGTCCCATTTTGGTTGAAATTGTAAGGTATATCGTTTGCGAGCAAAGATAGCAAGATGATACAAACAGGATTGTCATAGTCATATTAGTATTTGAGATACAGGACGAAATTCAAAATTTGCACATTTTAAGCACCCCTCGTAACTGCTTTGATTTATAATTTATCGAAATGGTGAAAAGTGGGTTTTATACAGAATTTTCCGTAAAATGTAGTGGCGTGCGTAGTTTTCCCCACAAAAAGTTAGTTGCTATGCAATAAATCAATTTTTCGTTTTTTAAGTGGAACACCCTGTATATTTTTTATTGTGTAATAGAGTTTACTCTCAGCTTTCAAAAAATATATATTGTGTGGCACTTCTTTTGCATCATTAACCTCAAAAATGAATGTTACGTTAATTTCAAATTTTGACGATACATTTGACCATAAAAAACCAAGCTTAAGGGTTAGGAGGTTTCACGCAAAAACATAAAATTAAAAACTAGATATAATACCTACAACTTTACAAGCCCAATATAAATTACTAAAAGAGATGTTCGAAGGATGACCATTCTGTTTTATACATGCTTCACGCACTCTTCCAGTTCGTTCTGTATATTAAGCATATTAATAGGGTGATTTTGTAAATGTCTGAAAGCTTCTCTAACTGCATTAGCCAAACGTTCAATGTTATCATATTGAGTTTGGTATATTTTATTTTGCAAGTATCCCCATAAAAGGAAATCTAAGAATGACAAGACAGGAGACCTAGGAGACCATCTTTCGGCCCATTAGTGCCATTCCATCTATTACCAAAATTGTTTTCCAAAAACGGGCGTATAATTTTCGCATTGTGAGATGGGGCTCCATCCTGTTGGAAATGCATTTGTTTCAAGTGAGCTAAAGAAATGTCGTCTAATAATTCAGGCACAACCGTTTTTAAAATGTCCAAATATCTAGGAGCGGATACGTTCCCTTCGAAAATGTAAAATTTTATTTTTGATCCTAATATAAAGCAGGAAACGTTTAGTTCAAATCGTTCTTGTTGTCTTTGGGGGAACATTTGATGTTGATTTTCTTGAGACCGGAATCTGCTATTGTGCCTGTTTAAAACACCTGAATTACTAAAATGCATATTTTGGAAACACCAATACTACTATAGAACTTATACGAGTGCCCTCCACACTGACTTAAACGGTAACCTCACCATTCTCTTGGTTTTCTTTATTATATTTTTTTAGCCTGGGTTTATAAAATGATCCATAATTGATTAAATTCCTTTTTAATCTATAAAACTAGGTTATATTGGTTCTGCAAACCTACATAGATGCAAAGGTACTTAATTATCAAAAGCAATACCAAGGAAACTACATTTACCTGTTAAAATACAAATTTATCGCTGTGCCGGCGTTTTCATTACTCTGACCAGAGCAAATGAGAATATCATATTTTTCAAAGTTTTCAAAATTTCAGGAAAGAAAGGAAAGACCACGTATTTCATTCCCTCCTCAAGGGGAGGGGTAGGCTGCTCGAGCTTCCCAATCTTCTTCAGCCACAATCATGGATTCCCAGCATACATACGTACAATACCTATATATGCATGGTGGGATTAAGGATGGGTGTGGTCAGGATAGGATCGAAAGGAACGAAGTTAGGATTCTGAGGGGGAAATGCCCATCATTCGCCTAAGTAGCCGCACATGGTGTGCATACACGTAGTGGCCATGCCGCTACATATGTATGAGGAAAACCCCCTGAAAAAAACTCATACAAGGTAGACGGTAACGAGAATCGAACCTATTACCTCCCGAATGCTAACCAGGTCGTGTCGCCACTACGCTACTAGCTCGGTATTTTGCACAATGAACAAACAATACGACTGTTACACAAAAATAATTTTATTCAGATTTGACAGGTCAATTACGTTTAGATCAGAATAGACCCTATTCTATATAGAGCCTACTTACAAATTTAGATATAAAGTATTCTTTATAAGTTTTATTGCCCTTAATATTTTTTTCTAAAGCTGTAAGATGCATTTTACCCAATTAAAAAAAAAAAAAACTTTCCAGTTTCACGCATTTCTGCGCAAAAGTCCTTAGATTTATTTTAATCGCGGATTTACATATTTATAATTATTATAAAGCAGTAAAAATCTAGTAGCTCTTTTTTAATACACAAATATATCTTGGGCGTTCAAGAAAATACGCGTTTATACTGTGTTTATAGGTTTTATGGCGAACTATATCATCAAAATGTTAAATTAACTTAACATTCATTTTAGAGATTAATAATGGAAAAAAATACCACACGATGTATATTTTATGAAAGCTGAGAGTAAAGTCTATATAATAAAAAATGTACAGGGTGTTCCATTTAAAAAAACTTTGGTTTATTGCGAAGAAACTGACTTTTTGTGGGGAAAGCTATGCACGCCACTACATTCTACGAAAAATTCTGTATATAACCCACTTTTCACTATTTCTATAAATTACAATGCAAAACTGTTACGAGGGGTGCTTAAAACGTGCAAATTTTGAATTTCGCCCTGTATCTCAAATACAAAGCCGCATCTTTCTATCTTTGCTCGTAAACGAGATACCCAACAATTTCAACCAAAATGGGATACAGTGTACACTAAAACCAATAAATACGGAAAGATTGACATTTTCTTAATTTATATATTTACTAACCGAGGGATATAATTAAATATTCCGTTGAACAAGGATCACGTACAACTACACGCGGAGGTTACAGGGGAAGCGCAACCTTGTGTCACCTCTACGGTGAAATCGCAATTTATGTAGTGCGGCAAAATAGTTTCATGTATTAATGCATGCATTTTTAAGTACGAACATAATATTAAAATTGCAATAATGTAAATATATATTATATATATATATATATATATATCTATATATATATATACCTTCTATCGTGAGAGGGTGTTCTGATTTGTCATCTTCAATGTAGTTTAACAATATTTAATTTTTTAATGATGTAGTTATTCTTTACCAAAATTGTATTCTATACTTGGCTTTATATGTTTTCCAAACTGTTATATTAATAGCAGGCTCTTGTTTATGTTTTAATTTTTAAATTTTACAAAATTGTTTCAACGTCTTTAACAATTTTAATAGAGAATATTACTACTGACGAAGATAACTGTAAGTGTTATCGAAACGGTTAGATCGTATTACATTAATATACAAATACACCACTAAAAACCCAAAAAAAGATAAGTATTTGAAATACTTTTTTGTTTATTATGAATTAAATCATTTCAGGTGGAAAAATTGATGAAAGTTGCAGTTAGCTTGTTATTCTCAAGATTTATAACAACCCTTCTAGAAGCATAATTATTGCTTTGTAATCAACATAATTCTTATAGATACTTTACGATAATATAAATATCGATACATATGTGATTATTTCATTCTTGTAGAAGAAAATGTGTACAGCGTAATATAGTTCGGAGTTCAACGAAATCATAGATGTTTGAATATTTTAATTTAGTACATAGTTTAAATTTCATATTGCTCCAAGTTAAATGAAAAGTAATTCACATAAATCAATAAGTGTGTTCAGTCCACCTATTGTAGAGTTATCAATATGTTATGTAAAAATTAGAATATTTAAATTAGATTGGAATTAAAACATTTAAACAAAAAAAATTATTCACTATCAATTCGCTGCAAGAATTCCATCCATATTTCTTTTACATGGAATTATGTCTTCCCATATTTTTGTTGTAGTGTTCTTCGCAGTTTGCTCTCACCAGTTCAATTGGATTAAATTGACAGTGGTGGTAACCGTAATACCCTGTGTCCACACTTGTGTGCTATTCCATCTGTTTCATACACCTTTAGTATCGCATTACCTGCAACTTATTATAATAATTCTTGTTTAAACATGCTAGGTTCATAAGCTATGTTGTGCTTTAATAGAAAATTACATATTTCCTCCTTCTTAGATGAATTATTTGAAATGTTTTCTAGAAGTTTGGAATGATAACTAGCATTGTCCACTACTATTAAAGATGGTTCTTTTCAGTTTGAAACTAAATTATTTTCAAACCGTTTTGTAAACAACTCCGCACACATATCTCAATGACAATGTGCACTTTGTGACTTTGTAGAAAATAAAAGTGAAGCATCGGAAATAAATCCTTTTTTATTACCTGCTTGAACAACTATAAATCTAAAAAAAATACAGTTATTTTATTAGCAATTATAGGGTAATAACTAAATTGCAACAAACCTTTTTCCTTCGCCCTTCTTTTGTGCGATCTTCGACTGAAGATTCAACTTTTGTCTAAGAATACAGAATTGAATATAATTTTTCTTCTTTATTTTTGTAATATTCTCTTAAGAATCGTACATCCTACCATCATATACTTTAGATGAAAAGCCAATGTAATGTTAAAGATGTCTTAAACTTGTTCTACTGAAACCGAAAACTTGACTATTGCTTAATTGTTTTGGTAATGATGCCAGCGTAACATGTGTACCTACAAAAATAGGTATAGTACTAGATATGTCTTGCATGTTTGTATTTATATTTGGAAAGCATTTCATAAATTTTTCTCTTTACAGCATCCTTTACATAGTCATCAATTTCGGTGGACTTAGATTTCGTACGTTGTCTCCGCTTAGCTGGTGACTGTGGTGGTGCAATAATGTACTACATACCTGCATAATAGATTCAAATGGAACTAGTGCCCCTTGATTGTCACGTTCCCGTTCAAAATAATTAAGCACGTTCATAACTACGCTTGAAATCTAAAGTAAATGTAAATGTAAAATGTTACCAAATTACCGATAATTCACTGTACAAGTTGTAGATCGTTATGAAAAAAAATTTTTTTTTGATAAAAAGTAACACAAAAACGCGTAAACAACAATTTCAAATAATGACAATAGTGTCAGATGATACATTCTAATCACGATACACGTTTTAGTGCGCTAATATGAATTGTACAGCAGATGTATGTGTCTATGGACATCCTTCTCTAATACTCGTAGTTGAGAGAGATAAAAATATGTATTCTAGAGTTTTACATCGATGAGTCATACCCAACTTTATTTGAATCACACTTTATCATCGTGTGGTACGGTGTTTCATCTAACACAATCACCGACTTATCGAGAATCACATGTAACCATTCTTAATAATGTTGTTTATTCATTTCGTCACGATACTCAGCCGAACGTTTTTTTCAATGAAGCATTTGGTACAACCTGGTAAAAAGCCGTTTTCCTTGGCAATATCCAATATAATGACTCTTAGTCCACATCCAGAAGGTCGCTTGATTCCCCCTGTCAATCCATTTATTTCTTGAATTCTCCCTCGGTATTGATCAAAACTTGCGTTGTTTTCTGTGGTAACAAATTCCACCCAACAAAATTTTCTTAAATGGTTCGTGCCGCATCATGTTTCTTCAGTAAAAAAAAATATTCCATCCCGTTTCTCTGTACCTTTTAATGGAATATAACTATTCCGCTATTGTAGTAGATTCCATCAAGATTGGCCTGTTCTCTAATTTTTTATAAGTAAAATTCATTTCTTTTACCCATTATTTTAATGTGGCGGTACATGCTTGTACAAAATCCTGACACTCGTCTGTCAATCATTGATGTAGCTCGACTATGGTTGGAAACCTTTTTTCCATTTAAAAATTTGATATTTGTCTTCGTACAACGTCGTTTAGAAAATCATCGATATCTACTTTCGGTCTACCACTTCTTGGCCTCGCCTCTGACACTGTACCAGTACTACTTGCTCCTTCTTCAATTGATACCGTTACAACACTTCTTTCACTAATCCCTAAGCATTCCGTAGTACGCTTTGTAACTTGATTAAGAATAATTGCGTTTACATTTTCTTTCCGCTTCAAAGAACGCTTTTACCTTTACAACAATCTGTTTAAACTCGGCGGACATATGCTCAGGCATATTTTGCTATGATATACGTGTATACTCATATACAGAGACTATCCTGGCAAACGGAAACTACACATACTAGACAATCATTTTATTTCGATTTAACCTTTCAACTAAGAGCATAAGTTGTAATTAAATATAAAAAATTTTCGTAAAAAAAGCTGCCCCCAAGTGGACCGCCTCTGATGGCAATAAGAAAATCGTGCTCTCAGTGGCCGGTTTGTTATTATCGACTTACTCGTTGCGTTACGTAGCGGTGCTTTTGAGATATTTAACAAAAAGCGGCTTAACGGTGCCATCTTCAAAGGGTTCTAGCTCCTTTAGGAGGCATTTTAGGATTAAGGTAATTTAGGTTAAATCGACATAAAATCATGTCTAGTATGTGTAGTTTCCGTTTGTCAGGAGAGTTCCTGGACACCCTGTATATACCGGGTGTTATGTAAGTACGTGGCCAAACTCGAAGGGGTGATTCTTTGAGTGATTCTAAGACGAAAAGTTTATACAACCAAAACTCAGGTAATGCTCCGTTTTCAAGATACAGGGTGTTCAACATTTAAAAAAAATAGTTTTTTGTAAATATCTTAATAATCCTCTAGTCGATTTTGTTGAAATTTGGGAGTGTTATTTGGGGTACTAAGGGGCTAATTTAGCCCTAACTAGGTTGAAGTCATCATGTCCAGCGGCGTCCCGGAAGGCACCTTAACCAATATTTTTGACCAAAGAAATGTGCACCACTTATTTTTTGCAATTCCTTTATTTTTTTCGCATCAAGCAACTGAAACTACAACCTTTTTTATTTTTTGCATTTTTTCGTATCTTGCTTTGTTTTTGAGAAAAAACTTAAAAATCACTTTATTGCATGTCTCTGGGACAAAATAGTGAAAATTATTTTTTATAGGGTGTTGAAATAATATAAAAAATCCTAAAGAACAAGAAGACGCATACTAATTAAAAAAAAACATGAATCAAGAAGAACCTTTTATTAAAATCACACTTAAACAAATGGTACACAATTTTTTTCAGTAAGAAAACATTTAACGATGAGCAACACAAAACTTGCAATGGTTGCTCAAAATGTCCTCCTTCAACTTCAATGCAGCAAGCATTACCTCGTCTTAATATCGATTGCCGGACACCTTGAAATATTTCCGGCGTTTATCTTATCTGATCACCTAAATCCCGTATCCGTTGAATTAATTCTTCTTCAGTGTTGATTGGACTTTTGCAAGCGAGGGACATTAAATGTCCCCAAAGGATGAAATCTTAGGTATTTAAATCCGGTGACCTGGGTGGCATGACTGTGGACCTACGCGACCGATCCGGTTTTCTCCATAAGTTGCATCCAGAAATTGACGTGCTACTCTGCTAAAGTAACGTGGGGCCCCATCGTGAATGATCCACATTGCTTCTCTTACTGCCAGTGGGACATTTTCTAATAGTACAGGTAACACAAATTCCAAAAAATGACGATACTCTTGATCATTTAATCTTGGGGGTAAAAAATTAGGTCCAATGAGATAATCACCCACAATACCAACCCAAACATTCATGGAAAGCTGTTGTTGATAATGATGTGTTATAACCGCATGGGGATTTTCTTCAGCCCAGATATGATTGTTATGAAATTTCGTAATTGAATTTCAGGAAAAACACGCATCATCGGTAAACAATATACGTGATAGGCATGTCGGAGATGCTTCCTGTTGTTGCAAGAGCCAAGTAGAATAAAAAATTCTGGGGGAAATCCGCAGGTAATAACACTTGAACGCGCTGTATATGGTAAGGATACAGTTGATATTCCCCTAAAATCTTCCATACAGTAAAGTGAGAAATGTTTAATTGTTGTGCAATTTTGCGTGTACTTGTATTGGGGCTACGCGCAACTTCATGTAAAGCTGCTACCTCCAGCTCCACTGTTCTTACCGTAGCAGGTCTCCCAATAACAGCAGCCGACCTTTGGAAGATGCCTGATTCGCAAAGCCTTTCGTGTATTTTTACAAATGTTTGTCTGTTTGGTACAAAGCGATGATAAATGCGTCTAGCTACTCTGGAATTGCCTTGGGTCATTCCGTAGACAAAATGCACATCGGCCATTTCTGATTTTGTAAACAGAACCATTTTCTAATATCAATAACGAATTTTATAGCCTAAAACACTTCAAATGATTACTATAAAATAATTACATATGCACTGTTTCAAGTTATGTCAAAGTCAAATTCATTTGAACAATTGTTTTTCCTTCCATGGCACTCTAACTTTACTTTAAAAACACTGCAGTAATAAATAACGTTCTTTGTTTCATCGAAAACAGTAAGTTAATCTAAAAATTCAAAAGATGATTTTCGTGTAATTTTAATTGTCTAATCATAAATAAAACAGTTAATCTAAAAATTCGAAAGATGACATTCGTAAATGAAACAGTTAATCTGAAAATGCAAAAGATGACTTTCGTGTAATTTTAATTGTTTAATCGTAAATAAAAATCTCGTTATTGCATGTCTATGAAAAAAAATAAACACATTTTTTAATAATTAATAATTTTTTTTTTATTGCTTGCATTACTTTTGATAACAATTTCTAAGACTAGAATAGACTATTGATGTGGAAAAAATAATAAGTACACCCCAGTTTTTGATGGTTTGGTAGTTCAAATTTTTTATTATGTTGTCCCAGGGACATGCAATAAAGTGATTTTTATGTTTTTCTCAAAAATAAAGCAAGATACGAAAAAATGCAAAAAATAAAAAAGTTGTAGTTTTAGTTGCTTAATGCGAGATTGCAAAAAATAAGTGGCGCACATTTTTTTGGCCAAAAATATAGGTTATGGTGTGTTCCGAGACGCCACTGGACATGAACATTTCAATCTAGTTAGGGCTAAATTAGCCAAATTTCAACAAAATTATATATATATATATATATATATATATATATATATATATATATATATATATATCAGTATATACCGCTTTGGGTTCGAAACTTTATACGTGCCCTACGTAACATACTATCTTGGTTCACTAACAAATAATATATTGACTTAAATTGAAGGTACAAACATGTGTGCTAATTTTTCATTCACGCGCTAGTACATGTGCCGCCTTTCCTAGTTTAAAAATGGTTGCGGTTGCCATCCTTATTCCATAATAGTACATTTTTCAAAACCGCTTAATCGTATAATCACGATTGTATTCTAAGAAAATAATTTTACATTTATATTATTTAGGCAATTCCTTAATGTTACGATAAAAAAAGTTTACTTACTTCACGTAGTGAGAATTGGGCATGTTTGTCTGTTTTGACTATTTACAAGCAAATGGAAACAATTTATTATAGTTTCTATTTAGTAGTAGGTTCAGGAAGAGTCGAACTACCTAATTCTCGAATGTTATTGATTTGCATAGGAAAATAAAATATTTATGAAGGTTTAAAATCGAGCGTGCTGAAAAATGCTACGATTATAGTACCTTTTTGTAAATAAAATTAAAACTACGCCAACTTAGAATTTACATATTTTAACAACAATATAGCGATTGCTGAATAGCATTTTAGGCAAGTCTCTGTACATAAAAAATTAAATACAATACTATTGTCGTAAAAACTAAGATTGATGAGCTGGCAAAAATAATATAATTAAAGTTTAATTTATTCCAGAAAACTTTTGATAAAAATTGCTAACAACATAGAATGAGTCCAACTTTTCAACTAATTCTCGTAAACAAAATTTCTTCATCGTGTATTAAATACACCACTCATCTATCAACTTAACCGCAACTTAGAAAGTAGAATATCTGGTGTGGAGCGTACGACTTTGTAAATTCAAAGGGGAAGTTAAATGGAATGAAATAATGCACTTTTTAGGATAATAATTGTGCAACCTCTTTTGTAATGTACATACGTTCATAACAAAAATAGGCAACGTTGTAAATACAACAATAATGATGTTAGCATAAAAAGTATATCAATTGGAGAACTACTATTTCTAAAGTACGTCCAAGAATATCAGAGAGTAATATATCATCTTGATAGCGACAGGTCAGTGGCGTGTTTATTAAAGGCATATACAATATGGTCTGTAAAATACACTGACTTTTCAGTTTCTGATGATTGTATAAAATATTTAAAAAAAATATACTTGTAATTGTAATTATGACCTATGAATACATACAACAAAAAATGAAGTGATTTAATGTCTAAGTCTTTGTCTAAGCTACCTGCAAGTTTTTTTCTATCAAACCAAATAATGTTTGTTAACGTGTACTTAATCTGTTTCAGGTATCAGCAGAGAAACCGTTTGTGACGTCATTATCACGTTTTCGTTTTAAACTTAGGCAATTTAATTTATCATTTCATTTAATAATAAATGAAGCGACAGCTCTATCTTTGTTAGTTACGTACAAATTGCTTGAGATTGAATTAATACAAACGTCATCTTTTCTGAAGCAGATAATATATAATTGTACAGGATAGCTAGGATCGTCCGAAATTCCAAGAAAATTTGTAAAGTTTAGAAAATACTCATTATACTATGATTTAATTATGTGTACATTAGAAATATGTCAATGGGGGATGCATTGATATGCAATTACCGCATTTGTTATTTCAAAACAAGTACTTTAAACTGTTCAGTTATTTCCGAGTTTTGGTTAAAAACGGTGTTGAAAATGACGTTTTAGTATTTTTCTCCCGAAAAACGTTTAAAACTTAGTTCGCTCTCTGGGAATAAAAAAAATTACTCTGAATGTACATAAGGGCATCAAAATTCGACAAATAGTGTACATAGTATAGTACAAATGTGGGGAAGTCCACAGTACACTGGTTATTAAAAGAACAAGAAAAGGGTGGTTTGAAAGAACCGATTTGCTCAACAGAAAGGAGGAAAAAAGGTTTAAGTGAAGAAGAAAAAGTTCATATTAGAAGAAAAATATAGTCCTTATAATTCAATAAAGAAATTCCTACCCTCAACAAAATAGTAGCAGTACTAAAAGAACACGTTGACGGACCACAATTGTATCACAGAAACTTAACTTTCGTGGGAAAAAGTGAATCGAAAATCAATGCTAATTGATAATCTCCAAATTGTCTCTTGGAGACGCAAATACCTTCGCGAAATGAAGAAGTTTCGTACGAAGGACGGGAAATCTTTTATCTCGATGAGACTTGGTTGAACGAAGGATACACTGTAAAATGAATTTGGCAAGACAAAACATTACAAGCCGCCACCAAGCAGCCCAAGAGGGTTAGTCAACTGGAATAAATCCATCATAGGGCAAAGGTCGACGACCACATATAGGTAGCACTAATGGATTCTTAAAAATGATTTACTTGTGATTGAGTCCAAACACACAGAGGATTATCACGCTCACGTTTTTGAGGAATATTTTGAACCAATGATAGCATTCCACGGGCAGCTGTAATTTGTCTGGATAATGCAAGTCGAACACTTACCAACAACTGCATGGAAAAAAAGGAGACATTAAGACAGATACAATTTGAAGAAACTATGCTCAAACGACAGCGTTTAGCTATAGCAAATCAGCATATGCAACAATTTGTTAAGTACGTTAAGTTGTTATTGATAAACTCTGCGCTTCTCGCGGGATTATATAACCGACCCGCTCTCGTTTACTTGTAACTTGTTAGTTTTTATTGTTAAATTAATCTTAATTTTTAATTTAAATAAATGTTAATTAATTTTTTATATTCCACGGTAAATAAGTCAGCAAAATGAGAAAACTCTGTACTTTAACAAGACCTCTGAGGTGTTTTAATGCATTTATAATCAAAATAATACCTTAATCATTTATTCAAAACAACAAATAATTTTATATCGCCATTACAAAGAAACCAGGATGCGTGAAACTAAGTGCACGCCACGCAACATCAAGCTTTAAGTGAAATAAATTTTCAAAATCGTGAATCTTTCAGCCAATGGGCAACTACTAAAGTAAATGAAGAACCCAATTTTGTTAATAACATTCTATTTACGGATGAGGCAACTTTTCAGTATAATGGCAATATTAATACACATAGCTATCATCACTATTCAGATACTAATCCACACATCTTAAGAGTTGTTGACCACCAGCATAGATGGTCAGTTAATGTGTGGGGTGGTATAATCAATTTTAATCAGGTTAGTCATTTTTTCTTTGACGGGATTCTTACTGGAGAAAGATATTTACAATTTTTGGAAAATGATTTACCCTAGCTTTTGGAAAATATCGAGGTAGGCAATACTCGTACGATGTGGTTTCAACTGGATGGTGCCCCTCCCCACTATGCAATCAACGTTAGGCAATATCTCGATAGAAATTATCCCATGTGGTGGATAGCACGAGGTGGTGTGCAAAACTGACCAGCCAGATCACCGGATCTTACGCCTCTTGATTTCTTCCTTTGGGGCTACGTTAAAGAAAAAGTTTACCAACATCCTCCCACCATAAGCGAAAATATGAAAAATAAAATTAGAGCTGTGTTTCAATCCATTTCGCCTCTAATGTTGTTGGGAGTGAATCTTTCGTTTACCGAGTGAATTGCAAAGTGATTAGCTAGGCGTGGTCCGCATTTTGAACGTTTCATTTTAATGTATGGTTTTATTCATTTATGTTTACTTGTTCAACTTATTTTTAAGCGTAGAGAATTATTTTATTGTTTAGTTATTAATTAAGTTTTCATATCAGTTAAATAATTTATTTGCTATTCGTATTTCCTTATTTGCTCTGGATTTTATTAGTTTCAAATAAAACCTCAATATCTCAAGAAGGGTCCGTCTTATGGCTATGAAACACCTATTATCAATTAGTATCTACCTTTCACGGGGAGTACAAATGTGAAAAAGTATACAGGTGTTGCATTTGAAAAAATTGAGAAAAATTACATTTCGCGTAAGTTTAATCATTCAGTATAGTTTTACATGTTTTCAAAAAATTTCCCAGTTTGTTAGTAGACTATTATTAATAGTCGATGGTATAAACAGATTTACAAAATCGTGGTGACAACGTTCGCATCGTGGTTCCAAAGTTAACTCTATTTTGGTGCTAAAGTGACGATATCTGCTGAACGGTTGGCGATACAGATATAAGTTTCTATACTTTTATTCTAAATGTAACAGTGAATCCAAAAATGCAAAATATACAGGCTGTTCCATAAAAACACTTACCAATCTTTACAACTTTACTATTTTACAGCGTTTTAATTCACTGCAACATTTTTATGGCCGTTATTTATAATTGTTTACGGATGATTTGCATCATTTGCTGGTGTTTTAGAGATTGGCCAGCGTTCACTCTTACGCTGTCAACGACCGACCATCTTTCGCGTAATTTTCATAAACGCATTGGTACAGGGTACTACGGAATAATAAATCTCTAACACTAAATTACATAAAATTTCTAAGCTTATTCATGAGGTGTTACAGTTGCCGTACACAGATTACTACCGTATCACAGCGAACTCAACCCCATAGAGTTTAGTTTGGACACAAATAGAAGTGAAGTAGATCGTAACAATACGACTTTTAAATTAAGTGAAGTGCGATAGCCTTAAATGCAAGCCGTACACAATGTGTATGTATCATTACATGATCATGTAATTAAAGAGGAACAGCGTATGTGGGAACTCGGTGACCTAATGAAAGAAACTATAGAACCCGACATAATATCCGTAGGATCAGATAACCGCTCTTCCCAGTCGGATGAGGCTGATTGTTAGTTACATATCGCATTTGTGTCCAAAACCTACGTCTATGACAATATTACATGTAAAAAATAATGTAAACAACATTTATAATTATTTTATTGTTAATCAGCACCTCAGCATTTTGAAATAGCTAAATCTAAAATAAATATTTAATACTTTCACGCTTTTCAATTGTTTGATAATAATTAATCTACAATTTTTAATACCGTGAAATCCCAACCGCACCTCCACGAGTTCTCTGATGTTCAGGTTTAAGTTGAACTTCAGATGGTCGTTTTTTGTTTGCCGTTTACCTGATCGTCTTTATTTAACACAATATATTGCAAGCGGCACATTTTAAAGTAGCCCGGTTTGCTACTGATTTCTTTTTGCCGCTTCCATCAAAAAACGACACTGTTTCACTAATAATATAATTTATTACTCTCGGATATCCTAGGACGTACTTGAACTTATGAATACTTCCGTATAATGTACAACAAAAAATTAGTCTTGCTTTATACTTACACCTTAGCAATTATAAAGGTTTACGTTTACGGTTTATTGATTTGCCAATATTACATTGAATCAGAAATGTGTCAAACATGTATACATATATGTGTATTTAAAATTACAGATAATATTCAAATTAAACATAATCCACATTTTACACAAATGGCAACATTACCACCGAACATCTTGTGTGGATTTAAAATTTCATCTAATAGTAAAAAAAAAAAAAATTATTGTGAAAAGGATAAGCATTACTCAAACCAGGCTGTAGGTAGTGGATCGCGAAAATTTTATTATAGTAGTAAAAATTTTGAACCACAATTGTTATTGCGAAAGAAAAGATAAATTTAATATCTTGCTAATAAGTCGTAATTTTATAATGTTTTTCGGTATAAATCAAGGAAAAACATATGTTGGGGTGGAAAACGAGTGTTCTCTCGAAACTGCCTTTACCAAAACACCGTGAGGAATCGTTGAAAATTTCTACATACGGAATTTGCATAAAAACGTCGCAGTTTAGTAATTAACTACATCGGAACATACCGCAAAGCAATATGCTCTTTGTTACTTTAAAATGCGAGACATATAGGGTTTGCAACAGACGAGAGAATATTTTAAAATCAATATTTCTTTTAACATTTAATATGAAAATATTCTCACTTAATATTTGTTGTTTCTTTTTAACTTTTAAAAACGGAGGTGGATGTTAAAGTAAACAGTTAGTTGTAGTTTGAGGTTCGATTGAGTTGAACCGTTCTTATTGTTTTATTACAAACTGTAATTCTAAACCGTGCGGCTATAAATATATTGTTGTTTCGGTTTTAATAAAAATTAATTAACATTAATCTATTAATATTCGTCGGCGTCTTGAGTTTAACGCGCGTATCCTAATCTGTTAAGTGTTGGTGATTAAGGATTATATTCAACCTTATGTAGGTTTTTTGATTTAGATTAAAGCTTGTAGCAAAAATTAAACAAGCTGGTTTGACCTATTAAGAATCGGTCATTGCCTTGCAAGAAGTTATTATTTAGTAATCACGAGATATTGAATCGCACAGAATTGTCTCTTGATAACAAAGGTGGTAATGCGAAAGTAATTTAATTGCCAATGCACTGTCTCGCAATCACGCTTATTAAGTTGATGAAATCTATTAAAAGAAAAGGACACCGCGTCAGATGGTACAGTGCCCCCCCCCCCCGCATTTATAGAATGAATTGGCATTGTTGACTGTTTACTAATATTTTTGCCAGCGTAGAGGTTTTAATGTGTGAGAAACGTGGCATGATAAAGCTCAGTTAATTGTTGTTATTAACGATTAACGGGGTTTACAGAAATTGGTCCAGATACCATTAAAATAGCCTCGAATTCCATATCTACGCTAGATGTCACAAAACTAGAAACTAGTTGTCCACGGCTTTAGCCGTTAAACTAGCCCTTTCTTATTGTTTCTTAATGCAGATAGATATACAGGTGAACGTGTAAGCTGAGAAAAGAATGCTGTGCTTTCTAATAGTCATTCTTTCTGTTACTTAATTTTATAATTTTGTACGCTCTTTAAGCTTATTGAATGGTATTTTGTTAGATTGACATTTTCTTTGGTTTTTTGCCCTTTGATTTTGGGTTTTCTTGGTGGTTCTTTCCCAGTTTCGCAACTGCATTGCGCAAAACTGTTAAATCTAATTTGAGTAGCGTAGTGGCCCAGTACGCTAAATCACTTAACCCCATCCAATCCCATCTCGTTCATATAACAGCGTAGCCTTACACTAGATGGCCAACTCCTTTTATCAGATTTAAGTTTGCGAGTAGTTCAATATTAGACTTGTAAATAAATTCTAATGCCGGGAAAATTAAGATGTACCCTTAACGACTTTTTTGCATCATTGAGAATAAGTTCAATACTACGCTCTTTTCAGGATAGGATACCTTGGAACACTACAAGCGTAACAAGATTTTTCGCACTTTGTGTAATAATAAAAGTATTTAAACAATCTAGTTTAATTATTCATTAAAAATAACGTATAAATAAAAATCATCAATGATCATTTGTTAAATATGAAAACCATGATCATCCGATTTTTCAACTAATTCAATTAATTTTTAAAGCGTGTTCACACTATGCCGATTGACCGCGTTTGTCGATACGGTCGACTTGTTCACGTTACCTCAGTATGTGTGAACTAGTTGAGCGACACACATCGCTAAACAGTAAATTTAAATAACTAGTCAACAACATCGGGATCGCCGCCCAAAGAAGGTTTTTGGTAAGGCCTGGCCTTACCCGAGGTGGAAAAAAATATTGGGACTGGGCGAATTTAAAAGGATTTATAGCTTGATGAGTTCAATACAGATGTGACGTATGCTTTTAAAACTGTTTTAGAATGAATAATTTTGATTTGGAAAAATTATTATGTATGGTTGTGTCAAAAATAGTTAGAAAAGATACGTCACTCTGCTATTCCAGTGGGCCCGCGTCTTGCAGTAACGATGCGTTTTTTTGGCAACTGGAGAGTCTACGTTTCACTGGTCTACCTCTTGAAAATTTCAAAGCAAGCAATATTTGACATTTACCAGCAGTCTGTGATACCCTGATAGTAGGTCTACAAGGTTACATCAAGGTACGAAAAGTATAACAAAAATGTTAATGTGTTAGTTAAACATAAATTAGTACGTTTCGATAACAAATACACTTATAGTACTCAGTAGTGGTAATTCGTTAAGAATTATTTAAGATGTTAGAATAAATTTATTCTAACATCTTAAACGATTCTTAAATAATTACCATTACTGTGGACAATAACTACAATATATATATATATATATATATATATATATATATGTAAAATATAAATATAAAAATACACCATTAGTAAAACCCAAAAAAGCTAAATATTTTAATTATACAGGGTGTAAAATTAATGTGTAAATCTTATGTCGCTCCATAACTATTTTAGATAGAGAAAATTTTTAACCTAAAAATATCTACAATTCTACAGGGTATTGAATTTTCGGATACCAACTGAAATATTTTAAATTAAAAACCCTGTATATTTTTAAATATTCTTATTTTGTGATCAATTGCCTATGTGGTAATGTTTTGTTTTTTTAATTAGGATCAGTCGTTACAGTTATTCAAGTTATTTAGGAAAAGTATGATATATGCAAAAACAACGAGTTAAATCTGTAGCGGTTCGTTGTGGGAGATTAATCAAAAAATACTTTCTCAACCATTTATCAAGGTCATCTACTGTTATCCGAAAAATTAAAAGTTAAATTCCGTTGTCCAGGGTGTTGCTACGGTGGTACTATAATTTAATATTTCGATTTGCGATAACAATTTTTTAGAGGCATATGAAAGCAACTGCAAAAAACGAAAACAATTATGTGTCATATTAATTCCCACTGAATTAGCATTTGTGTGCTGTGCTGCACAGTTTTATAAAATGATTGTTTCTAGGGAAGAGTGTGTTGATATGATCCATGTATTAGGAGAATGTGATCGAAACTGTCTTCTTGCATCCCGAAGCTATGCTTAGAAGTATCTTGACAGAAAAACACCCACCTGAAGTTAATTTCGAAAGTCTCAAATGGAGGTTTGGAATAGGCAGAGTTCATTATATAAAACGTATGCGTACAAGAAATGTAATTAACGAGGAAAACGCAGTAATGGTTGTTGTTGCAGTGGTTCAAAATCCTCACCAGTCCCCTCGAAAAATTTGAAAAGTATTTTGAAACGTAATAAATTCCATCCCTACCATATCCAAAAACTCCAGAAACTTTTTGCGCAAGATTTAGATAGCCGGAAGCAATTCTTTGAGTTGATTAACATCTAAAGTCTTAAATGGAGGTTTGGAACAACAGGCAGAGTTAATTATATAAAACGTATGCTTGCAAGACATGTAGCCAATGAGGAAAACGCAGTAATGGTTGTTGCTGTAGTAGTTCAAAATCCTCACCAGTCCACTCGAAGAATTTGAAAAGTATTTTGAAAAGTAATAAATTCCATCCCTACCATATCCAAATACACCAGAAACTTTTTTAAAGATTTAAATAGCCGAAGGCAATTTTTTGAGTAGATTAATAATAAATTGAATACCGAAGCAGATTTACTGAACTGTTGTGTCCTTTTTACGGATGACGCGACTTTTCGTAACGCAAGGTTCCCTAATCAGCATTTCCATCATTGCGCTACCGATAAACCCGAATTCCTGACAGCAGTTGATCATCAGCGGTCAATACACGTGTAGGGTGGAATTTTCGGCACGAAAGTTGTTCGTTCACATTTTTTTCTCCACTTTCTTGTACATGAATTGAACGACTTACTGCAACATTCCCTGAAAATGTTGTCCCTAAATAGTAGCACCAACACGATGGTGCACCTCCACATTCGAGGCTGAATGTTCAATTTTTTAAATATTAGATTGCTGGTCGCTGGATTGCACGAGATGGTCCACAGAACTGGTCTGTTAGGTCACTAGACCTATCTGTATTATATTTTTTCGTTTAGAGCTGTATGACATTGTGACCCAAACTCCTCCAACTAATAGCGAAGATATGAAAGGGAGAATTCGTGGTGCTTTTCGCCAAGTGGCCCATGACAGGCTAATTGATGTTCAACGTTTATTTATGGAACGAATTCAACTGTGCCTGCAACAAAATGGCGATGTGTTTAAACACTTATCGTAAATTGCTCTTGACAAACGTTTGACAATACGTCATATTTTTCCTAGAAAGTTGAATAACTCTATAACGGCTGATCTTAATTAAAAAACAAAAGATTTCCAGATGGACAATTGATGACAGAACAAGAATATTGAAAAATATATAGGGTGTTCAATTTAAAATATTTGAGTTAAATGCTGGTGTCAAAAGTGCAACACCCTGTAAAATTGTAGATGTTTTTAGGTTACGGAGAAGAAGCTAATACACAACTCCCATGTTTAAAATTTTTCTCTGTCTAAAATAGTTTCGGAGCAACATAAGAATTACGCACTAATTTTATGCCCTGTAAGTAATAATGGCAAAAGTTTACAATTTCATAATAATATACTAATATTTATTTTAATAATTTTTTTTATTTTATTTAAACAATGTTAGAAAAATTAAGTTCTAAGATTATTTTGATTTCGAGATGGATACATGTTGGGATGGGTTTGTTGATGAAAAAGGTGGCGGAATTGTACGAGTAAACACCCATTCCTATTTCTGCCTCAATTAATGTATTATTAATACACTGTTGAGCCTCAAACCTTGCTTTTGGAGATGTAATGTTTCCCAGTGTAATGGCTACCTGTTCTCCAAATAGTTGATATTCATCTTTATCTTTCTTGTTTGATTAATACCTCTGAACAGGTTTACTGGCTCATCAATGGTTGGTACATTGACATCAGAAGTTCAACTTACATTACGTTTCTTAAGTGTTTTTTTTGAGGGAAGTAGATAGTTTTTACAGTGTTCTATATTTCAACCTCGACCGCCTTGTCCACGTTTCCTTCACCATTATTTTCATCCCGGTTTTTTGCCCTCTTCATCTTCTGATCCCTGAAAAAATACATCTATACAGATAGAATATTTTAATTTTTTTACTTAATTTTTTTTTATCTTTCAGCTAATACGAGGGGACGCGTGGCGTATCCCCTCGTTTTACGTGAAATATATTTTAATTCAATTTCTTGTTTTGTTTAACTACCTCAAAGTGCAGAGGAACGGAAACGTGTTGCAAAATTGTTCTATTACCGGTGAAACTATCCTAGCTGTGCAGGTGTCATTGTTTGAAAACCCATAAATATTCAAGCACCAGTACATTTAGACAGATTTTTTTAATTACAAGGGTTTTTTAATATTATGTTGCTTGCTGTAGTGGATGGAAATTAAAATTGCGTATATACGAAGGTTGGTTGCGAGGTACAAATTTCGGAAGGTGGAGTTTTTTATTACTACGTTTTCAGGAAATGTCTAGATGACAAAACGTTGCACCTTCCCCAATCAGGTCTTTTACCGCAATTAAATCCTTCCGGTGCCAGATCTCTTTGTAGGGGGACGAAGCTTTTCTTTTCTATCTAATGTCAAATGTTACGAATCCGTTCTCTGGCTTACATATCAAAGGTACAAATAATAGGATATTCAACTATAGATTAAGTAGGTCTCGAAATGTTTCAGAAAATGGTATAATGTTTTGTAGTTTTCGTATATTTAGAAAACCAATTTTACTGCAGCCAGGTGCAGCAACAAATGTGTGAAATTTATTTACATAACTATTTGAGGAGAAGCTGGTCAAGAAATGTTTACTGCTCCGTTAGGATGTTGGATACGGAATGTTCTGACTGTGGACAAGTTATTCCAGTTGTATGGAGGCGAGATCCACCAACTTGCCAAGTAAATAACTTTTCTGAAACCCAAGAAGGTGTATTAAGGCTCACACCGTGAGAGGGAGAACTTGTGGAATATTTGATAACTGCGCAGGGGGAACTGCACTTCCAGTACGATAAGTGATTTGACATTTTGTTGTATCTTTGAGTATTTAGTTAGTATTATTTTGTTTTGTTTTTGGTTTTTCTTTCAAGATAAAGTAAAAAAATTGTATTAATAATTTGTATGGTATGCTTTTTTCCTACTAATCTACCTTATTTTGTACCTACCAGAGCACCAATATTGGTCTCTATATTATATTAATATTATAATCCCAAATATTAATACCTTAAAATTTCAAATTACCTCCGTATCTCAAGTATTTTTTGGTTTGTTCTTGTCGCCTAAGAAAATCATACCTTTGTATACAAAACGTTTGATAGGGTACGCTTCGTCTGCATCACTCCCAGTTTTTCTCGACTCGTTCTCCTTCTTTCGCTTTCGAGAAAACTAGTTATGCAAATTTTTTATCTTTTTTTCCTCCATAGGTTTTTAAACATTAAAAGAAACCTCAATTTTTCATGTCTTTTGTTTCTATTTTTTTATTGTGAATCAGTTAGGTCTCACAAAAAAGTACAAATCAAGATACTTTTCAATTAAATAAATTGTTTTTTGGTCACTTCATTTCATCATAACGAAAATGAACAAAACTAAAAACCAAATAAATGCACTCGGCAAAACGAACCTAAACAGAATAATTATATTTGTCAGTTTTAACAGTAGATAAAGTTGAGAAACATCACGGCATACTCTATACCGAGGAGAATATAGCCCTCACTTTCATCTCCGATGATGACGTCAGTAGGCCGATTGCCGCATGGAAAGTATTGAGAAACGGGCAGATTTCCTTGTTGTTAATCAAATTTTAACAAGTAGATACATGGAATTGAAAAAAGAAAGTTAACATTCATTAAACAAATAAGAATTAAACAGCAACAACCACAGAACAAATAATAATTAATATTTAACTGAAAGATTGGTTGGTGAAATTGCTGCAATTAGTTACCAATAAGTACAAGAATTATTATTATTCTTTATCTCCAATGTAAAAGTGATTAGGATACGTTTATGTGTAACTTTTTTAGTTTACTTGTTTAACTGTAATTGACACTAAAGCAACACGAATAATAAAAAAATCGGGAATTCATTTCAATGTTTTTAATTTTCTTTTTGACGCCAAACTTGTGTTGCGGTCTGCAATTACATTATTTCTTAATTTTGTATAGTTAAACAAATAAATATTACGTGCATTGTAAACAATCATGAACTGATAGGAACCATAGTAAATAGCTGGTAATCTTATTCCTATTACACAGCCCAACAAATATTTTGGTGCAGGGGTTTTTGTAACTGTTTTTATGTAATGTTTGGGTGCAGAATCCAAAACTGCCGTCAGATTTTTTCTATCAGATCTAGTTTTTGAGATATGCTATATTGACCTTTTTTTTAGAAAGGAATCATCTTATTTTTTAACTCTTATACATTTTACATTATTACTATTATATTCTCGAACTGCCGGTTAAAGAACACAAACAATCCAAAGTAAGGTATTTATTTCATGAAATAAATAAGTATATATTTACATATCACTTAAACATTTTCTTTTATAGGACTTTTTAGCATGGTGGTAACCAGGACAGTCTCGCTGAAGACTCCAACAGTAGTCGGCCATCATGGGGCTACCTCATCTTCCTTGATATCGATCTTCCATAGTTTTAATGTCCTGATGGAATCTTTCCCCCTGTTCTTCACTCACATCCCCTAGGTTTTCTGGAAACCGATCTAAGTGGCTGTGAAGGTAGTGAACTTTTATGCTCATGTTACAACCGAGAGTATTAAAGTTCGAAAGCATATTTTCCACTAATTCTATATAATTCTTTGCCTTATGATTTCCAAGAAAATTTTGTACTACTTGAACAAATGAACACCAAGCGTTAGATTCAATCTCATTCATTGGTGCAGTAAATTGTGGATCTTTAATAAGCTGCCTTATCTGAGGGCCATCGAATATTCCGGCTTTCAGTTTTTCCGTGCTAATCCCACGAAATTTGTGTATCAAGTAGCCAAAACAAAGTCCATCTCGATTTAAAGCCTTCACAAATTGCTTCATAAGTCCCAACTTGATATGCAAGGGTGGAAATATGATTTTCTCTCTCGCAACCAAAGGTTCGTTGTTTACGTTTTGCTTTCCTTGAATCATAACATTTCTTAAAGGCCAATTTCGGTTAACCCAGTGCTGATCCTTAGCTCTGCTGTCCCAAAGACATAAAAAACAAGGATATTTTGTATATCTACTTTGCTGTCCAAGGAGGAAGTTTACCATTTTTAGGTCGACACAAATCATCCTCTGATGTTCCTCATACTTAATTTTTTTCAGGACTAGTGATATTGCCTCATATTCCTCCTTCATGCTGGTAGAATGACCAATGGGTATTGAGCCATATTTATTACCATTATGTAAAAGCACACATTTCAAACCACGTCTTGCACTGTCAATAAAAGGCGCCATTCATTTGGTATGTATTCTGACAAACCCATTTTTTGTAAGAGTCCTCTTATATCGTTACAGAATACCAGGTTATTTTCCTCAGAGTAAAACGGCAGCAGCTCCTGATCTCTTTTACGATAAAATGTAATATTGGTATCTGGCTGAAGTAGATTCTTCTCATTTAATCTGGAGGCGAGTAATTCAGAAGACTCCTTTGAAAGGTTCAGGTCTCTAATGAGATCGTTTAGTTCTTGATGACTGAAACGTTGGGGACTTCCTAAATTCGCTTCAAAATCACTGTCGTTTTCTGATTCTATACATTGCACTTCATCAAAGTTTGATGATTCTATATCTTCCGGGAGCCTAGGCAGACTGCTGAATGATGGAATGGGTATTTCATCACTATGCGGTATAGGCCTCTTAGCTGAGTCTAGATCAGGATATTTCCATTCCTGTCTATTGTTCCGATTGATGCCTTTGATATTTACAAGACAGAAATAGCAGTCATCGTGATGGTTTCTTGATTCCCTCCAAACCATTGGTACTCCAAACTTTAGGCACTTTCTCTTTCCGATTGTCCACTGACGCAAATGTTCAACGCATGTTTTACATACGAAATGTGGCGCCCAAGATTTATCCTGGTCTCCCAAGTGAACGACAAAATAGGCCAGATAACTTCTTTTCACAAACTCAGAAATAGGTTTTCTACTTTCTTGAAAAGTGTACTCGCCACATACATAGCAAAAAACGTCTGGATGATTCGCACAGCTACGTCTGCATTTGGATGCCATGATTTTAATTAAATGTTTTATCACTAAAGACTACTAAATGATACCACAACTTTACCTATGTAAATTTAATAGGAAACTGTACCACGTACAGGAGAAATACGAGGTAATATAGCCGGGTATTAATTACTTTTCGAGGGGGTAGCTATAAGAATGTTGGATTTTACGCTAATGAATAAATACCAAGTAACTCAAACTGGCTAATTAGATTCTAATGTCTTTATATAAACTGTTTCTAGTAAAGCAGAAATATATACAAGGTAATATGGCGTACTGATTAGTTTTTGATAGGAGTATTGGAAAGTTGGGTTTTACACTAATGAATAAATAAGACCAAATAACTCAAACTAGCTAATTAGACTCTAATGATCTAGGTATGAAATTTCACTTTTGTCCTCCAAAGATGTCATAATTTCATTATTTTTGCGTTTTATCAGAACTAAGATCAATTAGCCCGTATCTCAAAAACTAGAGCTGCTACAAAAAAAAGCCAGGTTTTTTTGTGGAATC
>JARFJB010002075.1:2227500-2252500 GCA_036346205.1 Vesta saturnalis
TATTGACAAGGTTCGGATCCCTAGCGCAGTCCTACGAGGTGGTATGGGGTCCCAGATTAGAACACTATTTTAAATTTTAAGTTTTTATTCCATTTCCATTTTATTCCCATTGTTAATTCCGCGAATCTGTAATTTCCATATGCAAGCAATTTGGGGAAAAAATAATTTTTTCAGGAAGTCATTAAACACTCAACATCCTAATGACAGGCTTAGCAAAATCAAGGAAAACGCATTAGAAAGAAATTAAAGAATCAAACGACGGCGCAGTGTTGAGGTAAGATTTATGTATATAATACATACATGAAGTAACAAGTTAAAAAGGGCAACATAAATAAATTCAGTTTTGTCAATATATTCATAATATTATTATTAATTCTAGTTCTACAAAACAGAACTACAAAGAAATAATTTTTGCCAACAGAAATAAATACTAAGGAGTAGTTACCAAACTGACGTTTATACTAGCTTATTATTAAATGTACAGCTCTTTTATAACTTCATTAATTAATCTAAAGTGAAAAGGTCAACAACAAGGTCTTCCTTTAATGTAAAATGTGATTCAATCACGATGGTGATTAAACTGCATTTTCAAACGTGAAAATACTTAATGATCCTGAATATAATTAAAGTTTTGATAAAATAATAATTAATAATTTCGTTCTTTAAATAAAATATAAATACAGGATCACTAAATAGTTTGTCTATGATCGTTTGAATAGAATTCCTAGAATTGAATAGTTAATATTTCCTATCAAATATAATGATGATCAGGGTGCAAGAGTTCATAATTAATTATACAAAACATTTACCTCAATTTATACAGGTACCTTTTAATTAAACAGTTGTCTTAAAATTGAAGGTAATATTCACTTGAAACATGCAATTAATATAATAGTATATTAAGAAACGAGTATCATAAGAGATGCTTTTATCGCACACGTCGAAGTTTACAAAACGAGCCGCGCAGCGACGAGTTTTCTAAACGACGTCTCTTATGAAACATTTTGCATTAAAATGAGAGAATTAATGCATTTTAATTATCAGATATCACTGATTACAAAGTTGTTCATTTTGTTACTTTTATGTTTATGTTGGTAGAACTGGTAATTTGAAACTGTCGATTCAAAATTTAAAATTTTGTACAAGACGTTTTGGTGCGAAATGGCCCAAAAAATGAGTTGTATCCCACCAGAATTGCGCGAAATAGCCCAAAGTACAATTGACAATTTATTAGCAAACAAATCAAGATTTGTCATGAGGCAATGTATTGTCTCTAATAAAATCTGGATTGCCTTGATAAAAAAGTATGCTAGTTTACGCCCATCTACAACAACTCATCGACGATTCTTTATCACTTTCCAATTTCATTCGTGCATTAATGCACCAATTATTACTAACATGCTTAGAACTATTGCAGACTTCTTAAAATTGCCCAATTCCAAGCTATATGGTGGACATTGTTTCCGACGTTCTAGTGTGACTCGATTGGCAAAAAGTGGTGGAGATTTGACCACAATTAAGCGTCACGAGGGTTAGAAGTTCTCCACTTTTGCAGAAGGCTATATAGACATATCAGAAAGCAGAAAAGTTGCAGTGGCTAATATGCTTTCTGCCCATTCAAATATACAATGTGTCCCAAATTCGCTTATCCTCTATAAAGGGATCTCGGCTTCTATTATGCTTACCGCAAAGGTTAAATGGGGAAAGTTTTAGAGGAAGCTTAGAGCATTCGATATCCGGTTTCAGATTTACGATCGGTCAATTGGTTTTGAAAATATCGGCGAAAAACCGAAAATGGTGGATTTCGTTTTTTGCCAGTAAATCGATTTTTTGAAAGAGCGCAATATTTTCAGTTTAGTGATGCCTCACAACTGCATAAAAGATTAGAGTTTCATCGAAATATCACACTTTCTAAAATTAGGTCTTATTTATTATTAGTAGGCCATGATTTATTTGTCGCAAAGTAACATTAATAAACAATGTATAAAATTATTTCAAATTTCAATAAAACATGAAATTAAATAACGACCTCTCAACAAGACAGATGTTTTGGGACAAATTCCCAGCTGTGAGTTGTGTTAAAAATAAAGCCAGAAAAATCGTCACTAATTTAATTAATACTGAGTGAACCTTTGAACAACCTACAATAAAATTACAATTACAATTAATTTACAGACTTGCAAAATGACGTCCATTTACATCGAGACATTTTTGATAATTGGTGACTGTTTTTCGTACAACCCTAGCAAGTGTATTTCCGTTAACACTATTTCTAAACGTATCCAAAACTCTCTGTCTCAGGATTTCTATGGTCGCAGGAGGATCAAACTCGTAGATCTCATTCTCTGTGTGACCCCAGAGGTAGAAATCCAAGGGCGAAAGGTCAGGGGATCTAGGAGGCCAAGATATTGGACCATTTAATGCAATAATTCTTTCATCAAACTGCTCCCTTAAGAAGTTCCTGACTTGAATGGTGTTGTGTGCCGGACATCCATCCTGTTGAAACCAGGTTCTTCTAAACTCATCTTCCGTGAGAATAGCTCGTAAATCCGGCACAACCTGGTTTCGGAAAAGCTCTAGGTACCTCTGTCCGTTTAAGTTATAGTCAAACAAAAATGGTCCTATAAGTCGATTTCCTGCAATGATTAATAATTTATAATACATAGGTGCCCAATTAAAATAGGTAAGTTAGATTCAATTCCCAATAGTCCCACACCAAACGTTACTTCCAAATCTGGTCTGTAGACGTCTCTCTGCCACTTCGTGAGGGTTTTCTACAGCCCAATGATGAATGTTGTGCTTATTAAAAACTCCACAATTCGTAAACTTACTCCCATCAGACCACAAAACATGATTAACAAAATCGGGATTTTCATTACACATTCTAGTATACCACTCTTAGAAGCGCATTCGTCTTGGAAAATCAGTTTCCTTAAGTCTTTGAACTATTGTGGGTTTGTATGAATAGTAGTTATTCTTTTTTAACACTCTTTGTACCGTTGATTTTGACACACGAATTTCCCGTTCTACCGTTCTTACCGATGCACCGGGGTTTTCGTTGACAGCTTGTAAAATGTTTCTGTCACGATTTTCATTATCAATATTGTATCCGCTTTTAGGTTGTTCGAAGGCCCCATAGTTAATTAAATTAATTACAATTTTTCTGAAGTGGGTTTTATGAGGTTGCCGTCGTTCGAAGTACATATCCAAATACCTCGCTGAGGTAATGTCGACCTTTCTGTTTGACTGCAAGTAAAGCGTTAACATGTCAAACTTTTCTTCATTTGAATAGGGAATACCGGCCATTTTCAACAGGCTTTTACAATTTGTGTGTCACGTTTATGATTTTAATGACAGAAAAGCGTACTACTTATGAAAACACTACTTTGAATTATTTAACGTCAAAGTCAGAGCCACCTTATATGGAAAAAATGAAACCCAATTTTACTGACAAATAAATCATGTCCTACTAATTATAATAAGTAAGACCCAACTTTAGAAAGTGTGATATTTCGATGAAACTCTAATCTTTTATGCACTTGTGAGACATCACTAAACTAGAAATATTGCGCTTTTTCCAAAAATCGAAAAATCCAATATGGCGGCCATAAGAAAAATGAAAGTTGAGGCAGAAAATGGGATAACAAAAGACGATTGTGACATGTCATACACGCCATCTTATTCGTCTTAAAAATTGTCCAAATAATCTCACATTGTGACAGCTGTCAAATTAACCATTTCGGATTTACTGGCGAAAACCGATATCCGACATTTTCGGTTTTTCGCCGATATTTTCAAAACCAATTGACCGATCGTAAATCTGAAACCGGATATCGAATGCTCTAAGCTTCCTCTAAAACTTTCCCCATTTAACCTTTGCCGTCATTATAACAGGACCCGAGATCCCTTTATAGAGAAGCGAATTTGGGACACATTGTATGGCATCGTCAAACATCTATGCAAGTGCAACTCAAGAAAAATAGAACAGAGTATTATAGGTCAAAACCTACCTGAAATTAAATACAATGCACAACAATTGTACAATCTACCATCAAAATAAGGATTACGTTAGGTTACTTTTCATTCTTATTCTCTAGTTTATATGTTACTAAGTAAATACATTTGTACTATTTTTATTAGTGGGGTTACATAAGTGTAGGGTAATCTTTCTGTTTAGACAAGGGACTTTCCCTTACTCATTTCTAGTAGGTTCATAGAGGTGTTATTTCATTACCGTGTTCGAGCTTGCCATCGTGAGTATTTTTAATTCTGAAAGGAACCGTTTATATATACAAATGGTACTGGTTGTTCTCATTTGAATAAAAGATTGTATAGATTTGTTTCAATGTTGAGAATATCGGGGTTTGCGTAAATGCAATGGTCAGTTGCTTATTTTGAAACAGATTTTTAATATATGTATTGTCAAATTGCCCTGCAAAGAAGAAATGATAACACATTTAACAAAGATACCTCATAATCCTACTTGAAGTGCAAATACATGATAAATACATCTTGGGTTACACAAAACCCTTCGATGCATGTGTAAACTGTTAACATTTTGTATCATAACCGTATTTTTATTCTCATGACTATACTACACAATAGAGTAATTGTAAAACATCTCTATAGTTTCAAATAGAAAATAATAGGTGGTAGTTGCAACAACTAGGTACCACTAATTCGTATTCAGCAACTAAAGGGTTACGTTATGTTGAGTGTTTACATTGACATTTACGCAATTTTGCCAGTGTTACCAATCCGATAACAACACAGTTTGCATATCGTAACGAGCCACATTTCGATACGCAAATGACGTCACTCGCGTATCGTAATAGAAGCATTATGAATGCAAAATAGAAAAACAGTATTATCGCTTTTATCCAACTTTAATGCATTTCAAAGAAAAACGTTGTCTCTTCACGTCAAAAAAATTCACGCACCCTCCTCTGCGCTTGGTTATCTCTAGACGCATAGTGGATACTGAAAAATAAAAAAATTAATTTGTCTAACAAATGTCAAATACAGAAATCTTGCTAAAATAAAACATTAGCGAAGATAATAAGCACAACATTAATTCGCTTATTTACCAGAAATGCGTAGAGTAAATCCTATTTGACCTACATTCACAACTGAAAAATGAATACAAAAGGGATATTGTTTATCAAGTATTGTATTATGTTTGAAGCACATTAAGAAGTTTTGGTAAAGTTAAACTAGCACAAATTTTATTATGTCACAGTATATTGTTATAAGGAAGATATATTACTGTTTGTCATTTGGTTTAAACTCTGAATGAAAGTTTATGTTAGAAAACATAGAAACCAAAAATCTATTGTATACTATAAGACCTGAAGGGGATTTATCGGCCTAGTTTTAGTTTAGCGCGGTTTTAGTTATGAACTTGTATTAAAACTTGGTCAAAGTTCACGTAATAATCTGTATTTGGTTTTGTGGGTAAATACGTTCAACACCATTTTGAAACGGTAAATTTTGCTGGAAACTCCTTTTTATGGTCCAAGACAAATAAATACATTCAGTCATAAATATTCCATTACTTACTGGTTGTTGAAAGTTTAGTTCTTGTCTGTGTAAATATATGCCACCTGTTACATAGCGCTTAACGCCCACTCATTCGCTGAATTTAGCATTTTACAAAAGCGATATTGCTATTCCAATATGATTTTATTTGTCTTACTGTGTCACCATCTTTACTGTTTCTTTAAATTAAAATCATTCCTGTATTAAACTCACGTTATATGTTCGAACCACATGCGTCGCTCTTTCAATTTAATCAGAAAGAACTTCAGTTGTAAA
Organism: Vesta saturnalis; assembly: GCA_036346205.1. NCBI lineage: Eukaryota > Metazoa > Arthropoda > Insecta > Coleoptera > Lampyridae > Vesta > Vesta saturnalis. Next base: position 2,233,315 of record JARFJB010002075.1, read on the forward strand.
CTTTTATTTGTAGGTGACACTGACAGTTTGTGCAATGCGGTCTTAGAATTGACTTGTACGCCTTAGGGTTGTTTAGATTTCTAAGACACCCACCGGTTTGCTATATTTAGTTTTCTTTCCTTTCGCAAATTTTCAGTACTGTATCGGATATCGTTAGCCGCATTTTAATACAAAATAAAGCATGAAGGTGTGTGAGCTCCCCACTTTTCAAATTTTGAGACATACTGTACCTCAACTACCAGTTTAAATCAATTTAAATATAAATCTAGTTTACTAATTACACACGTCAGTTTTATAATAGACTACAGGGTGGTCCTTAAGTAATTGTGCATGGAATTATAGCAGATTCTTCACTTTAAAATATTACGATTTGAACCAACTTGCTTAATGAAATACAGGGTGTTGAAGGTTAAATTTTAAAATTTACTTTTTTGCAATAACTTTAACGTTTTTAAACATTTATACATAAATATTTAGAACTAGGGTTTTTTGGTATGAGGAATCATAATTTTGTACCTATCTCGATGTATTTTTTGGAGAGTGCCACATAGGCCACACTTGTGGCATAAATGTGCTCTGAACTTTTTGGTATTTAAGTTAACGCTACTTTTATAGAAGAATATTAAAGTCACATTTTAACAGGAAAAGTGTCCTTGAATACAATGTACCTGGGACACTTTGTTATATGTCACAGATCCTGCTACTGTAACGGTGCCTGAAAAATTTAAATTTCGCGCTATATTAAATGATATTTTATAGTTATATGGTATTTTATAGAATGAGAAATGATCGTTTGTTGTGTCCACGGATTGAGTGCAATGGAGTGTAAATGGCAAAAAATTGTCGAGTTGAAATTTGAGCTTCCAGGAATTAGCCTTGCTTGGCCTTAAACAAAGAAGTTTAAAAATTTACTTCAATTAATTAATATACAGGGTGTTTCTACGATGTATTTTCAAAAATTGTCAAAGTTCCTTTGTTATCAAAAATACAAAAAGAAAAGTTGTTCTGAATTAAAAATTATAACAGATTATCAATTTTTAATCGGGTCGACCAAGTTTTTTTTAATTTCATAACCACCAAGTACAAGTGTGTTCACGGATTGAATGCCGTTGGGGTGTAAATGACGAAAAATTGTCGAATTGAAATTTAAGCTTCCGGGAATCAGCCATGTTTGGTCTTAAACTAAGAAGTTAAAAAACACAGGGAGTTTTTACGAGATTTTTAAAAATTGTCAAGAGTAAAGTTCCTTTGTTTTTAAAAATATCAAAAAAAAATTGCTTAGAAAAGTAGTTCAGAATTAAAAATTATAACAGATTAACAAATTTGAATTTTTTTCTTTTTTATTTCCATAACCACCAAGTACAAATTCCTAAAAACCTAATTAACTTAATAAACATAAATAAACAAATAATAAAAGTTATTCAAATCAAATATGCTTACATCCACCATTTGAATCTTGAATTGCGATGGCATTAATTGTGTCTCTTATTCTTCGTTTCAATTCAACTAAATCGTTATTCAACGGAGACCCATAGACTTTCCGCGTTAGAGAGCCCCATAAATAAAAGTCCATTAAAGTTAAATCAGGGCTTCTAGGAGGCCAATGAATTGGGCCATTTTGCCCAATCCACCGCCCAGGAAACTGAGCATCTAGCCAATCTCGGACAATTCGCGTTAAATGCGCTGGGTGTCCGTCTTGTTGGAAGCAAACTGCTTGCCTATCGTTCATAGATATATTATGCAAATGATCTAAGAGAAGAGTATCCAACATTTCCAAATAGCTATACTGGTTCATATATCGCTCAAAAAAATAAGGGCCGATAATCCCATCGTAAGAGATACCACACCAAACATTTACTTCTTCAGGGAACTCTAAACTCTGGATCCTCCGTGGATAAATACCGTAAATTTTGAGAACTTACAACTCCGTTAGTTGAAAAAGTACACTCGTCCGAAAAAATAATATTTTTAATAAAATTATGATTTTGAAAATATTGATCACCGTTCCACAAGCAAGAATGTAATCGTTTTTCCTCGTCCTTTTCTTCTAATGTGTGTATAGATTTAGCTTTGAATGGTTTTACCTTACTCACGTTGTAATGCAAGTAACATTTACTAATATTGCTCATTTCTATTGCTATTTTCCTTAATAACATTTTAAGAAAGCGCCTTACAGATTCCATTGCAATTACAGTCGCTGCATTGTCGTCTTCATTCAGGTCGGATTTCTTCTTTTCAAATTCAACACACTGCTGATCGATCAAAAACGAAACTGATGATCTGTTGTAATATTTAATTCTGATCAATTTGGTATTTATTCTTATATTTTTAAAAACAAAGGAACTTTACCCTTGGCAATTTTTCAAAATCCATCGTAAAAATACCTTGTACATTAATTAATTGAACTATTTTTTAAACTTCTTAGTTTAAGACCAAGCAAGGCTAATTCCCGGAAGGTCATTTACACCCCACGTGGACACACTGTATATAAGTTTATTTAATATTAATAAGAAAAGCTTGAATTTACTTCCATAAGTTATGTACATATTTAATTAGAAAATATTTAAACTAAACGCGGCAATCTGCAAATGCATAAATGAATTGTAGAAGGGGGGAAAAGAAAATGTTAACATGACTTGCATTTGGTCGTTAGTTAGTAAGTGCTTAGAGTTCGTTGAAAGTAACCAAAGGGCGAGTGACAGTATCATATAGTCACACTACCCTCTAAATTAAGAAATAAAGTAAGATAAAATTTATTGAGTAATAGGGAAGAAATAAGAGTACCCCCCTTATTAAAATAATAAAAGGTGAGAGAGAATAAAACGGCATATAACGTCAAATAAGTGATATTAAGAAGAGTGACGCTGTAAAGAGATAAATTAGGTATCTTGTGTATATTGGAGGTCGATAACTGGCCTAAATTGGTAAATCAGCAAATACAGAAGAATAACTCGAAAGTATTAACGGTTAGTTCGTACGGTTCAGCACTCCCGATTGTGTACGCCTGCGATTCGTAGTGATACTTGAACAATTAAAGTGATAGTTAAAAACTATAAATATATCCAGCAAATATTCACCGAATTAATAAATTGTTGGAAAGACAAATTGGAATTGTGCAAGCCAGCGACAAGCTTCCACAGAAGATATTGGGAAACAAAGGAATACGGCTCCAGAGCGGTGGCATAGTAACCAATCGTCAAACCTTTGGCCTTCAAAAAACACATGAAATAAATTTCATTCACTGTCGATACGGAAATAATTTGTACATGTTAGATGATAAGAATACTAAATATAATATTGAACTTATGGTTTATTCCTTTATTTTTACTTTCCTATCAGTTAAAGAATTTATTTTCCACTGGTATTTTCTTATTTGCTATGGATTTTGTTTTATTTGTTTTTCTGTATGTCAACATTTTCAAATAAACCAATTGCCAAATAGTATCTACTTTTCACGGGGAATCGAAATGTGAAAAAATATACAGGGTGTTTGTATTTGAAAAATTTGAGAAAAATTGTATTTCGCGTAAGTTAATCATTCTGTATAGTTTTACATGGTTTCGAAAAATTTCCCAGTTTGTTCCTTAGTAGACTATTATTAATAGTCGGTGGTATAAACAGAATTACAAAATCGTGGTGACAACGCTCGCATCGTGGTTCCAAAGTTAACTCTATTTTGGCACTAATATGACGATATCTGCAGAACGGTTAGTGATACAGATAAAATTTCTATACTTTTATTCTAAATGTAACATTGAATCCTAAAACGCAAAATTATACAGAGTGTTCCATTTAAAAAAACAGGTTTGTGTTGGCATATTTTTGTCAATCACCATAAATCATCTAAATATTTTTAAAATGTAGGTCCAATGATCACGTATTACCACACTAAACTTGGTTTTGATATCTCTAATAGTTAAGGAACAATCCTCCATCCACGCACACTACACACACACACACGCACGCACGCACGCACTCCCGAACGCACGCACGCACGCACCCACGCACCCACCCACCGACCCACCCACTCACGCACGCACCCACCTACCCACCCACACACACTCACACACGCACGCACGCACGCACGCAAGCACTCACGCACCCATGCACGCACTTACGCACGCACGTACGCACGCACGTACGCACGCTCGCACGCACGCAAGCACGCACGCACCCACCCTCCCAACCACGCACGCACGCACGCATGCACCCGCCCACCCACGCACGCACGCACCCATCCACCCACCCACGCACGCACGCACTCACGCACGCACGCACGCACGCTCGCACCCACCCACCCACCCATCCACCCACCCACACACTCTCACACACACACACGCACGCACGTACGCACGCACGTACGCACGCACGCCCGCACGCACACACCCACCCACCCACAGACCCACCCACCCATGCATGCACGCACGCACGCACGCACGCACCCACCCACCCACCCACCCACACCACACACAGAACACATGCACACCACACACACACTCACGCACGCACGCACGCACGCATGCACGCTTTCACGCATGCACGCATGCACGCATGCACACATGCACGCACACACGTACGTATGCACGTATGACATTATTATGACGCTGCCTAAGCCAATCAGTTTTTGTGGATCTGGACGTGTAAAATCACAATTATGGATTCAGACTGACCTCAGCAATTATGAAGGGCTTTGTGCCAATCACTTTGAAAATATGTGTGCTATTGTAACGTTGTACGTCCCTAGTTTAATATTTTTGAAAAATTTATTTTTTCACTTATAAAAAATTAAAAACCGAAAAGTGTTCCAAGGTACAACAGTGTTCCCTATACTTGTTAATATCTTTAAACCTTCAAGGTTTTCGAGATAATCGCATTTTAGGGATCAACAGCATGACTCCTATTTAAATAATCATTTAGAGAAATATTAACGCAGTTGGCGGACGTCCAAGAGTTATGAATGTAGTAAGAAGGGCAAACGTCACGAATGGTTTTTACAATTAAACATTCTTGTTTCAATATCTGAGTATTGAAATCTTTAGTTTGTATTTATTTTGGTTAATTAAAAGAAAAGCGGGAAATACAAAGACATAATAGTTATTTTAATACAGATATTAGAGATATGGTTGCTGTTTACTGTAAGCACAATTCTAACGGGCGTACTACGAAACGAGAACAGGTAGCTGCTTGATCATCAAACATTCAACAATCTATGTAGGAGTTTAGGCGAAAGTGGTTCATTTAGTCCTAAACGAGATAACTTAGGCCGACCGAGAGTAATTACGCCTAATGAAGACGAAATAACGGTTTGAGTTGAAGTTGAGCCTCTTTATTTTCTGTTTTAGGAATCAGTAAAACTTCAAGTTTAAGAAGACTGCAAGTCGATAAGTATCACCCATATAATTTTATTCCGGTGCAAAATTTATTACCAGCAGATCTAGTATTAAGACACTAATTTGCAAGTGATATCCGAAACATGCAAAATCTTGATAACACCTTTGCCGATAGAATACTATTTAGCGACGAAGCTACCTTCACCCGCAGTGCTATTTTCACTTTAATAAACAATCATGTTTCGGTAATGGAAAATCCCCATGTTAAAAGAGAATAGTTATTTTCGTAACTAGTGCGCTGTTTACACATTTCTTGGTGCGAGACGGTTCTTAAAAATAAGGCCGATCAAAAAATATGTGACAGCGTACGTGTTGCGAGCAAAATTTTTTGTAATCGTTTACATAACATTAGAAAAAAATAAAATTTTGATATATTTGATGACAAATGTCAAATTAAATAGATAAACAAAAAAGTTTATATATTTAGTTATATACGACTTTTTTTTATGTATTAAAAGTAACCATTACAATTAGTATATTAAGTATCTAGAACAGTAAGGACATTTTACCGATCGAAGACAATTGTTTGGAGGAGGAACAATTATTGGCTAAGATCGGTAGCCCTTAATGTTCGAGATGCTTATGAGATTTAAATATGTACTTAATCAATAACGATATGTACATATGTATATTAGTCTCGTTATATCAAGTTGCCTTAATGTAAAAATTTGTACTTCGTTGCTATAACAATTTGTAAATAACCGCAGCCATTACAGTTTTTGTGAAAATAACAAAGAAGACTAGATGGAGTATTTTACGTGAATTTGAAAAATTTATTGCACACAAGGTAGTAGATTACATATTAAAGTAAAGATACATTAGTAGAGTATTTACCAAATCTCACGATCCGCGAATTGCGCACTGCCGGAAGTGAGAAAGTTGTAGAAAAGGACTCCCAAACGTTGTTTTCAGTACAACTCAAAAACATCAGGCTAGTAGCATGCAGGCGCCAAGTTTAAAATAGATTATGCGTTAAGTGTATAATTTTACATTGCACATGAGACAAATATTTTCATTGTAAAATATGTAAATATGAATGAAGATGCATTTATTGAAACATAGAAACGCATGTGATCTTTATGAACTTCAAATAATTTGTGAAGATAATATTTATTCAAAAGGCTATCAGTGTGAACAATCATACAAACCATAATATAATTTAAATAGACGTTCATTAACACATGGTGATAAATAACGGTTTGCAACATAAAAAATCATAGCTTTCTGTTGAAATAGAGCTACCAGACATGAGCTGGCCCCTCATATGCACACCATTTCCTTATTTTAATTTAGAATGAAGCTTGCTATTAAATATTATACATAAATTCAAATTGAATGCAAATTTAAAATGAAAGGAATTAATGTAAACAATTTTAAGATCAAAATGAAAGTGTCTTCAGCTTGCGACACCCTTTCAATTAGTAAGTTGTGCGGCCTCCTTTTCATAAATTTATATACCCTGTATGTTATTTCACGACCTTGACTGTGCATTTTTCTTTTGCGTTTATTATTGATCCTCTGTAAATAAGCTTAAATTAGTAAAATTGCTAGACATAATATTATCAAAGTAATTATTTAGAATAATAGAGTGTTATTGTTACCTATTGTAAGTATAACAGATACTGCTGAGAATTTTAATTAAATAAGGAACTACTTGTACAAAGAAAAAGCTGCAAGTCTCCACGATTTCGATTATAACCTACAAACAGTTTTAATAATCAGTAAAATAAATGTAAAATTTGGGTATTTCTACTTACAGCCGCACAGTAAATAAGCTACTGTTGCCTTCAAAAAAGCTGATAATTCTAATAATAAAGTGAAATTTAAATACAACCAACCGAAAAATTCAAGCACGTATACAAATAACAACACAGGTTGGTCTGTATTATAGTTGGTGACGTCAGAAGCACATTTTGATCTATTTGCGCAGGATCATGAGATTTGGCAAGTACCTTAAATTATTATATTTTTTATAGGTAGGAATGATATTAGGAATACCTGTGCATGTAGATGAGAAGAGTTATGTAATATAAAAATAGAAGATTTTGAGAGACGTGATGGATTAGTCATTGTAAAAATACCCCAAACGAAAACAAATAGTCAGCGATCATTTGTTGTTATTAATATTGCACATAATAAAGTTAACTATTTGGACATATATTGCAAATATAAAGATCTCCGTCCAAAAAATGCAAAATCATTTCATTTGTATTTTAAATTATCGAAATGGGAAATGCACTAATCAGGTTATTGGAAAGGGTGCAATTGGGACTTGGCCTTGTAAAATTGCTGAATATTTAACTATTTAAATAATCCTGCTGGTTACACGGGTCACTCATTTCCAACATGAATTTAAAATAACTGTATGGTGTGGGATCATTGGTAGCAAATTCTTAGGACCATACGAGTTACCCCAGTAATGGGAAGTACTACTTACAAAATAGCCTAGCGTACATTTATACCACAATGGCTCCCTCTAAAAAACACATCGTAATAGGTAAACAATTATTATTTCTCATACCACAAAACCCCTAGTTCTAAATTTGTATGTGTAAATGTTCGGCAACGTTAAAGTTATTGCAAAAATAAATCTTAAAATTCAACATTCAACACCCTGTATCTTTCTTGTTAGCAACATGTTATTAAAGCAAATTGGTTCAAATCGTAATATTTTAAAGTGAAGAATCTACTACCCCTCTATATCCAATTACTTAAGGACCGCCCTGTATATTGCAAGATCTGGTATACATTATAACGGATCTATTTCTTAGAAAAAGCAAAGCATTTGTGTGGAGGACTAAGGCTCTGCATTCTGATTGGTTATGGCGGGAAATTTGAATTTGTATTCTAATAAGGGGTCCTAATGCTAACTATGTTTGTGTGCTTGTGTGTTTGTGCGTTTGTGCGTTTGGGTGTTTCTGTTTGTGTGTTTGTGCGTACTTGTGTTTGTGTGTTTGTGTGTTTGCGTGTTTGTGTGTTTGTGTTTGTGTGTTTGTGTGTTTGTGTGTTTGTGTGTTTGTGTGTTTGTGTGTTTGTGTGTTTGTGTGTTTGTGTTTGTGTTTTGTGTTTGTGTTTGTGTGTTTGTGTGTTGTGTGTGTTGTGTGTTTGTTGTGTTTGTGTTGTTGTGTGTTTTGTGTGTTTGTGTGTTTGTGTGTTTGTGTGTTTGTGTGTTGTGTGTTGTGTTGTGTGTTTTGTTGTGTTTGTGTGTTTTGTGTTGTGTGTTTTTTTGTGTTGTGTGTGTTTGTGTTTGTGTTGTGTTTGTGTGTTTTGTGGTGTTGTTTGTGTTGTTGTTGTTTTGTGTGTGTGTTTGTGTTGTTGTGTTTTGTGTGTTTTTGTGTTTGTGTGTTTGTGTTTTGTGTGTGTTTGTGTGTTGTGTTTGTGTGTTTTGTTTGTGTGTTGTGTGTTGTGTTGTGTGTTGTGTTTGTGTGTTGTGTGTTGTGTTTTGTGTTTTGTGTGTTTGTGTTGTGTTTGTGTTTTGTGTTGTGTGTTTGTGTGTTTGTGTTTGTGTGTTTTGTGTGTGTTTGTGTTTGTTTGTGTGTTTGTGTGTTTGTGTTTTGTGTGTTTGTGTGTTTGTGTGTTTGTGTTTTTGTGTTTGTGTGTTTGTGTGTTTGTGTGTTAGTGTGTTTGTGTGTTTGTGTGTTTGTGTGTTTGTGTGTTTGTCTGTATTGTTTTGTGTGTTTGTGTGTGTGTGTTTGTGTTGTTGTTTGTGTTGTGTGTGTGTTTTGTTGTGTGTTTGTGTGTTGTGTTTGTGTGTGTGTGTGTTTGTGTGTGTTTGTTGTTTGTGTGTGTGTGTGTGTTTGTGTGTTTGTGTGTTTGTGTGTTTGTGTGTGTTTGTGTGTTTGTGTTTGTGTTGTGTTTGTGTGTTTGTGTGTTTGTGTGGTTTGTGTGTTTGTGTGTTGTGTGTTTGTGTTGTGTTGTTGTTGTGTGTTTGTGTGTTTGTGTTTGTGTGTTTGTGTTTGTGTGTGTTGTGTGTTGTGTGTTGTGTGTTTGTGTGTTTGTGTGTGTTGTGTTTGTGTTTTGTGTGTTTGTGTGTTTGTGTGTTGTGTGTTTGTGTGTTTGTGTGTTTGTGTGTTTGTTGTGTGTGTGTTTGTGTGTTTGTGTGTTTGTGTGTTTGTGTGTCTTGTGTGTTGTGTTTGTGTGTTTGTGTGTTGTGTGTTGTGTGTTGTGTTTGTGTGTTGTGTGTGTGTGTTTGTGTTGTGTGTGTTGTTGTGTGTGTGTTGTGTGTTGTGTTGTGTTGTGTGTGTGTTTGTGTGTTTGTGTGTGTGTTGTGTGTTTGTGTGTTGTGTTGTTGTGTGTTTGTGTGTTGTGTGTGTGTTGTTGTTTTGTGTTTGTGTTGTGTTGTGTGTTGTGTGTTTGTTGTGTTGTGTGTTGTGTTTGTGTGTGTTGTGTTGTTGTGTTGTGTGTTTTGTGTTTGTGTTGTGTTGTGTTGTGTGTGTTGTGTTTGTGTGTGTGTTGTGTTTGTGTGTTTGTGTGTGTTGTGTTTGTGTTGTGTGTTTGTGTGTTTGTGTGTTGTTTGTGTTGTGTTTGTGTGTTTGTGTGTTGTGTGTGTGTTTGTTTGTGTGTTTGTGTGTGTGTTGTTGTTGTTGTGTGTGTGTGTGTATGTGTGTTTGTGTGTTTGTGTGTTTGTGTGTGTTTGTGTGTTTGTGTGTTTATGTGTGTTGTGATGTTTGTGTGTTTGTGTGTTTGTGTGTTTGTGAGTTTGTGTGTTTGTGTTTGTGTGTTGTATGTTTGTGTTTGTGTGTTTGTTTGTGTGCATTTGTGTGTATGCGTGTGTATATGTGTGCGTGCGTGTAAGCGTGCGTGCGTGTGTATGTGCGTGAATGCGTTTGTTCCTGTGTGCGTGTGTGCGCGTGTGTGTGTGCGTGTGTGCGTGTGTGCGTGTGTGCGTGTGTGCATGTGAGCGTGTGTGCGTGTGTACGTGTGTGCGTGTGTGCGTGTGTGCATGTGTGCGTGTGTACGTGTGTGCGTGTGTTCGTGTGTGCGAGCGTGCGCGCGTTCGTGTTTGCATGCGTGTGTGCGTGTTTAACTTAGTATTTTCCAAACTCTAACTTAAATCAAACGGGTATTTTGAAATGAGAGTTGGTTTTGTAGGATGTAACTTAATCCAAGGCGGTATTTCTGAAATGGAAACTGGTTCTGTAGGGTGTAAGTTATAATTCGATTGAGTTTGATTTGCGAATGATGGACTGTTTTCCCATGACGGTGTTCTTGCGTTTAGGGAGAGTATCAGCTCTGAATGTCGATTAGCCTGATCTACAAAGTAAGCGGTCTCTTATATGAGCTAGGTATATACGGTGGGAGAATCCTTACCTGAAGTTTATGAAGAACTGTTAGCACAGCTTCTTGATTCGATTGAGATCCGTTATATACGTACAATGTTAGGTTAGATTAATTAACGCACGGTTTAGGTTAGGTCAATGTTCACCCGCGAATTGAGAGCTCATAAGGCAGAGGCATTGCAACTTGTTAGCGAGTCTGCAGAAGATTAAAGACGTTCTATTAAGTTTTTTAGGACCAGCAGGAAAAATAACAAATTTGAAATTCAAGTAGAAAAGGGTTATTAAAGTTACTTTGATATGTGTTATTGGTTTAATGAAATTCTCGTTTCGTTGTACATGAGATTTGAATGACAGCGAGATTTAATTATAACTGATAATTAGAGCAAAAGGATTGCAATACATTCTGACACATAATTAAAACCAAAATATATTTTACGTAATAGTGGGTAGAACCCCACAAGCATACGTCTTACCTTAAAAGTTAGCATTAGACTCTTATTTCAAATTATCCACCATAACGATTACAGGGACCAGTACGTATTTTTAAAATTTACCGCTAGGTGGAGTCACCTTTATTACAGAGAACATTCATTAGTCTATACACAGCTAGATGTCGCCACAAGCAGATTCTAATTTGCATCCTAAGGTGGCCACGACAAGAGTACTAAGACCCGAAAGCAGGTTCCAAAGACTTATATTTGTTTTACAAGTTGGCATGGGGGCCCCTTATTAGAATACAAATTCAAATTTCCCGCCGTAACCGATCAGAATGCAGAAACTTCAATACAAATTCAAATCTCCAACCAGGGGGCGAAGGCCCAAGAGCAAGTTTCGAAGGCCTATAATTGTTTTACAAGCTAGCATTAGGTCCCTTATCAGATTAAAATTTCTCACAATAAATAATCTGAATTTAGGAAATTAAATACAAGTTAAAATTTACCGCCAATGAGGCCATGATAACGGGGGCGAAGCCCCAAAGCAACTTCCGGAGAACTATATCTGTCTTACAAGTTAGCATTAGGGCCTCACTTATTAGAATACAAATTTAAATTTCCCGCCATAACCTGCAAAGACTTAAATACAATTTCAAAATTTCCTCCAGGGGGGCGAAGGCTCGAAAGCAAGTTTCGAACCTGTCTTATAAGTTAGCATTAGTCCACCTTATTAGAATACAAGTTCAAATTTCTCGTAATAAACAATCAGAATGTAGACTCAAAGATTTAATAAAATTTTGAAAACAAAGATGTGGCAAGGGGCGAAGCCTCGAGGGCAAGTTGTGAAGCCCTATACCTGATTTATAAGTTAGCTTTAGGACCCCTTATTAGAATACAAATTCAAATTTCCTACGGGAGACGGACCAGTAGAGAGGTGGGGGTCATTGAAACTACTTTCCTTGAAAGCATCGCGTCGCAAAATTTTACCTATATAATACTGATACATACGATGTATTCCTAAAATATTGTTACTTGTAATAAATTACTGTTTAATAATGATAATAATAGTAATAATAATGTATTTCATGCTTTTTCAAATACAAAATAAAACTGCTTACATATGTCATATGAGGGTACATACAATTAAAAATATCGTGTTTACATTTCGCTTACATTGCTCACTACAAATTGATTGCTCGTATAAAATGGGTCTTTCACTAACAATAATTTTATTCTAGACTTACACAATAAAGTTGGTAAACGTTTCACATCATCAGGTAAGCAGTTAAATAGCCTGGAACCAATTACATCAGGTGTATTTGGTGACTTGTTAATTCTACATTGGGGTAAACGAAAAAGTGTTTTATTCCGAACGTCACGATTTTGTACTTCTGATTGCAGTGTATACTTATTTAAGTCAGATTTAACATAACATAGACATTGAAATATAAACATACTAGGGAGCGTTATAATTCTTAGACTAATAAAAGTTTGACAACAATCACCTTTTTATTAGCGTTTATTATACCCGAAAAAATTCACTGGTCTATACACAAATAGATGGCGCCACACATAAATTCAAATTTTGAGACAAGGGGCCACCAGAAGGGGCTAAGACCCGCAAGCAATTTCGGAATGCCTTACATGTCTTACAAGATGGAATTAAGGCCCCTCATTAGAATACAAATTCAAATTCTTCGCCATAACCTGCAAAGACTAAAATGCAAATTCAAATTTTCCGCCAAGGGGCCAAGCCAAGGGGGCGAAGGTCCGAGAGTAAGTTGCGAATCCCTACACCTGTCTTACATGTTAGCATTAGGATCCCTTATTAGAATCCCGTCAAGGGAATCAAGACAATGGGCGAAGGCCCACGAACAAGTTGCGGTCACGATAAGGGGCTAAGCCCCGAGGGCAAGTGACGAAGCCCTATATCTGTCGTACAAGTTAGCATAAGAGCTCCTTATTAGAATACAAATTCAAATTTCCCGCCATAACCAAGCAGAATGCAGAGACTTAGTCCTCCAATCAGAGCACAACGTCTGAGTTGTGGGATAAGGACCAATCAGAACGTGCACGTGAGCATGCAACACCCTAACCAGGGGGTTATACCGCCAAATAGGCCCTTAATATGGCTAAAAGGATTTTAATTAGGAGCAAAACCCCGCCGAGGGGTTGAAAGCCGACCCCACTTCTAGCCCCATCCAGATCCCCACCCCATTTTATCCTGTGCGAACCGGGGGCGTGGCTTACCCCACTCCATTCTGTCCAGTGCGGACCCCTTCTACTTAGATGAATTACGTTTCATTGTAGTGATGAACTCGTTCATCGGCTCAAAATTAATGGCAGTTAATTTCAGATCAAACATTAATCAAATCGACTCAAGTACGAAAACTGTCCTCAGGACTAATCTTGTTGACGTCACGTCGTGCTATGAAAGCAGAAACTAAAGAAATAGGCCTGTCATCTGAACTAAAAAAGTTAACCCTAACCACAAATTACAATCAAATTGATCCAGTTCTATTTATAGATCCCTAAAAGTTTTATTTCTAAACTGAAAATGCAGTAAAATTGTTAACCACTAACCTACTAATTAATTGTTAAGGTTTATTTTAAGATGTTAAGTAATAAACTACATTTTTGTCGTTTTGTACTTCCAAAGGTAATGAATGCATGATTTAAAAATAAATGAAAATTCAAGGGTAATTGAAAAGCACTTTGCTTAAGATCTCACTGAAATAAAGAAGGTCGGGATTAAGCGAGAGTTAGAATGAAAATCGGAAACGTGTGAAAGTTTTTGGGAACGTATTTACCTACTTTTAATAATTAATAAAACACTTTTTTGCCATAGTAATACAAATTATTAATTATTTAGTAAAAGTGTTATGACAAACCAAATTATGAGATAAATCGTAAATAACAATGTTTACAAATGACCACGGCTGCCTTTCCAGTTTATGTACCAAATCATATAAAATATTCATTTTCATACAGGAATTAAATGGATTTGACTGTTACAAATGTTCATAAATCCAAATTCATTAATTTCCATAAAATCCACCAAATAAAAGTAAAATATTTAAATGAGAGAGTCGACCTGTATTACAAATGTTTTGACATTTTTGGTTAGGCATTTGCTCTCAACTTTAATCTCCATTTACCATCTTTATTTTTGGTAATCCAAATTTTTTTTTAGTAAAATTGAAATACAATCATTAATAGAAAAGCAAATCTACGCTTAAAAACAAAGAGAAATGGTCGAATGTGTATAAATTATGCGCATTCTCGCTTTGGCTCTCTTTTCTTTACTCTAAGCAGTCGACATGCGAGAGTGAAATTCAAACAAATAGCTGAAATTCCCTTAACAGTCGTTATCCTACAAATTACTTTGTTTTGAGTCGTATTTCCTTTTTTGAGTGTAGTGGAGCGAACCATCATCGGCCAAATCTCAATCAGTCCATCATACCTTTCTCGTACTTTTTTTTTACTGCACGCTGATTATTATCATCCTAATTTAAATATTCATTGGAATTTTCCATTTTATAAAAAAAATTGTCATGCCGCGTACACTTATAATGTAAAAAAAGTGATCGGATAATATCGTCTTTCAATTCACTCAAGTGCTTACTTTAATATCCAATATCCACCCTGCTTTATATAACAGAAAAAAGATACGGGCATAGTTTCAGTTTGAATTTTAAATATAAACGTTTTATAAAAACTAAAAAAAGTCAACAGGTTAATCATTAATTAAAAATCGATTTCTAAACTTTGCACCCACCGCAGATATTTCCATTTTTGGAAACATAATTCGATCAGAAATTAATTTGTAATTTATGTTGCTGAAACTTCTCAGTTAAAGTCATTAAAACTTTCCTACTTAATATTAATTATTAAACGTCATTCATTCTAACCTCAAACATTGCACGTCATTTCTTTATTCGAATTTGTTCAAACTAACTTAATAAAGATTGCGTTATGTAAACTAAATCGATCTTACTGCCTATGAAGTCAATTTTCATAAAGACACAACTCTAAAATATTTTAAGAATATAATCTGAGATATGACTACTAGTAAGCTTGTCATGTTTCAGCTTCAGTTCTTTCAACTGAAGTGACACATATGATACAATAAAGGACAATTTAGAAATATCTGTAAACGCTTTTTGTTCTGTCTAAACTTGAAACTCTTTAATAATATTCTTTGAGATAGAAATCATTTTTGTCCAAAACTGCTCTAACTTTTATGGATTCTAATATAACATTATACGAAGCCTTTTAAGGATCTTGTCTTGCTTGCTTAATCGTCCTTGAACACTAAACATGGAAGAAAGACGTTAAAAAGGGGTGTTTGGACGTTGCCGTAATATTTGTTTTTATAAAAATAACAATAAGGACTTTGGTAATGCTGATTAAACAATAATAAAAGTAATGCTTTCAATTATATAAATGTCTGACCAGTGGCAGAAAACACTCTATATTCTATAAAGGTTTATGTTTCCACATGAAATGCTTTGTTTTTCTTAATTAGTTAGGAAATGAACTTTTCGTAATTATTTACGAAAAATAAGCCTTTTCAAAATGTCCAGCAATACTGTCCTTTTATGTGCTAAAGTATGTGTTTCATATACCGGGTAGTGAATGGTCGGGCGCACCATACGAAATCCAATAGGAAATCATAAACTCGCGGATTCCTGCTTCCCTAATTATTTTAGGTAAAAACTCTACAGGAACTTTTCCTTAAAGAACTGAGTTTTGTAACAGATGAACGATTAAAAATATTTTACAGCTCAGACTAATTTCAAAAATTGCAATTCTTGCACAGCGTCAGGACAGTAATGATATGTGAAAATGACACAACCTTTCAGACGTAAAACTATCTAAATAATCAATGAATAAAAAACAGGTTAATAAATAAAGTAGATTTAATTGTCGAAAAAATTAATCAACACCATTATTAGAAGAATTACTATCAAATTTGAAAATCGTGTGGAATTGCGACATAAATCATGAAGCTAACATTCAAAGAAAGGTTTTTAAAAATGAAAACAGTGCAAATGTATTAACTGCAATTGTTGAAAATCCTGCTATCTATATCAATAATAATTAACAATTACAAGTTATAAAAATTATCATAAAATTAACATTGGCATGAACGCGAGGCTTTATTTTGGAGCATTCTTCGTTGATGCGTTTCTTTAAAGCCTGTAAATCTGCAAACCTTTCAGAAATAAAAATTTTAGATTTTAAATCCCCCAGAGAGAATAATCATTTGGGGCAAGATCGCCAGACCTTGGAGGCCACTTAATAGTACAATTTGGTCCGATTACACAGTTATTACAACAACTATTAATAAAGTCCGTAACTTCTCGGCTGTTGTGAGCAGGGCAACCATCCATTTGAAACCAAATTTCTTCTTCATCGGGAGCTACTTCTGCTAGAGCCGGTAAAATTTTCTCTTGCAGCAATCCCAAAAACCTACCCACGCTTAGATTTTCCACATAAAAAATGGTCCAATAATCTGTTGTCGGAATAATCCTACAAAACGATATTAAGATCGGCTTTCATCAACAATTTCAGGCCTTTTGGTTGATCAAATCCTATAATTTTGCACCTTTGGTAATTATTTAACATAAACGTACGTAAAACAAATCTTCTTTAAGCATTGTCGGTCTAGATTAACCTTCTCAGGGCATCTCATAACAAAACTTTGCTATCCTCTCAAAATCCCCCTCAATCAACTCCTGATGACACTGAAGTTGTATGAATGGAAATTTCTTTTTTTAATTTTAATGCGGTTGTACTATGTATTTTAAACTGGTTCTCAATTACTCGCGAACTTATACCAGGATTTTCAATAACGGCATTATTCTCAAACACATTTCTTTGAATATTGGATTAATAATTTTTGGCGCATTTAGACAAACGAAGCATCGTTCCACTATTTTCAAATTTGATAATAATTCTTCTAATTGCAGTATGGCTTGGAATGGGGCGGAATTGATATTTCGCGCTAAATAAGGAACTTACTGTGCACGTGCTACTGACAGAATTCAACATTTTTACAATTTCTATTTTTTCTAAAATTTTTTAGGTATAAAGGAAAGTTCCTGTAGAGTTTTCACCAAAAATAATTAGGGTAACAAGTATTCGAGGGTTTATAATTTCCCATTGGATTACCTACGTTGTCTCCGATCATTCACCACCCGGTATAAGACGATAAAGGTGTGTAGATTCGGTATCTGCATATGGTGCATTTGGGGATAGGGTTGATCTAGATTTAGGTCATAATTTGGATTCTACATATCAAAGATTAATTATTTCTTAGAACGAAAAGAAAATATATTCCTATGATTTATTACGTTCTATTATTAACACCTCTATCGACTGAAATTCTCACGAAATACTCCTGATTTTTTCTTTTCAGTATGCTCACGCTTAGTGCTGAATTGACATTGCTGTTACAATAAGCTTATTTTGAATTATTTGGGGTTTAAGTTCACAGTACTGACATATTTGATTTCAATTATCTGTCTTTTTGAACTACATAGTAAGAACTTTTATTGAATTTTTTCTACTCCTATATACGTAACACACGAATAACGAAACTCTCTGCTGTATGTGTAAATTCTCCATTACGTAATGAACATTAGAAGTGTTGTGTTATATACACACACACACACACACACACACACACACACACACACACACACACACACACACACACACACACACACACACACACACACACACACACACACACAATATATATATATATATATATATATATATATATATATATATATATATATATATATATAGTTTAATTATTTAAACTCAGTTGGTAGGAGCCCTACTCTAGCAAAGTAGTGGTCGAGAATTCAAGTCCCACTCGAGGCATTCTTTTGCTGTGTGTATATTAAAAGTTTTAATGATTCACAATTTAAATACTGTTATGACTTTGTCATTATTGAACTTAGATTTGCTAAGTTTTATTATCTATTCACAGTTTAAATTCGGTAATAAAGATTAGCTTTATTGTTGTGACAAAAATAATTTGACTGTGTTCAAAATGATATTTGAACATAGCCCGATATACGCTCCAAATAGAATGAAGTATATCGTCTAGCTCAGCAGATCTTTCAGGATCACTACTTCAGTAGAGTACTACATGCGTGAGTGATGTGATCGTATAGTATAGAGGTAAGACAGCTCCTACAAGGATGGTTTGACGGGACGTAAGACTGGGCTACTAATGCCCTCTAGCGATTAAAATGAACATAATTTTGTAGTGTCGTTATCTTCTTTATAGTGACACGCGCAGTTCAGTTAATCTGTGACGTTTAGTTAATAAATTACGGCCATTTAAAGGCGACGCTTAAATGAGAAATCATAAAATGGATAAAAACACTATTCGTGGTGCGATTCAATACTTCTTTTTTAAGAAACTAAATACGACTGAAATTTTGCAAATATTCAGAAAACATTGGGTAACAATGCTCCTTCGAAAGTAATGATTTATCGCTGGGTTGCCCAATTTGAACATCATGATTTGAGCATTGAAAGTTATTAACTACCAGGACCATCAAAAACGGAAACGACCCCAGAAACAACAGATCTATTGCAAGATATTGATTTGACGGATCGAGGAATAAACATTTATGGAATAGCTAGTATAGTAGGCGCGTCAACTTTGCGTATAAATCACATTTTACACGTAGAATTGAGCAAGTCTAATCGGTCAGCAAGGTGAGCACCGCGATGCTGAATAATGATCGAAAATGAGAAAGAGTGCGAACATTAAAGGACAATTTGGAGCTATTTATCACGAATCAAATCGATGAAACTTGGATTCATCGCTTCCAAAACAACAATCTCAACAGCCGAAACCTTGTGATAGTACTCCGCCAAAGAAGGTGAAGTCGTTTTCATCGTCAGGAAAGGCTTCTTCAGTTTCGAAACGGACACTTATCATCATTATCTCACTAAGGACCAAGCTATCAACGTAGCGTATTATACTACACTTTTTGGCCAACTAAAAAAAGCAATGGCTGAAGAAAGGCCTGGAATGGTCCCTTATCGTGGT
>JARFJB010002075.1:2257500-2287500 GCA_036346205.1 Vesta saturnalis
AGTCGTACTCACACACACACACACACACAAACACACACACACACACACACACACATACACACACACGCACACACACACACACAGACACATACACACATACACTCACGCTTACACGCACACTGCACGCACACACGCACATTTACAAACACATACACGCACATGCACACACCCAAACACACACATATACACAGACACGCACGCACACACACACACACACACACACACACACACACACACACACACACGTACACATACAGATACACACACAGACACACACACACACACGCATACACACGCACACACACACACACTCATACTGCACTGCACTCACACTCACACGCACACGCATACTCACACACACACACACACACACACACACTCACACACACACACACTCACACACACACACACTCACACACACACTCACACACACACACACACACGCACACATCCATACCCAAACGCGGGCACAAACTAAGTGTACATTTTACCTACTCATGTCCTTCACGTCTAGTACGTGCAAATGTACTTATCTTAAGATTTGCCGCAAACAAACATTCTGAATTTATCTCAAAAAATTTCCATAACGTCATGAATATGTTAGCTAATAGTAGTGTTCGAAAGTTTACGATACATTGTACTTTGTACATTGGTTCAATTATTTATAAAGTAGTCCCTAAATGGATCGAAAATAGTTCTGTATCTCATCAAATAATTTTGTGATTCTCATAACCAAAGCCCTTCTTAGTCAAAAATCTTACCAAAATGATGATCTAGTCTAATGATCCAAATAACTAAAAATTATGAAAATTTGGGTCTATAATTTTTTTTGTTTTCGGTGTTTGTGTAAGAATATATGTAAAACATTTTCATTGCCGTTCGTTAGGTTAAATTAATAATTTGTGATTTCAACTGTGTAAAACAAATAAATCTATACCAATTAGTTACGGTTCACTTAGTCAACACTTTTTGTAGAACATTAAACTATTAGTACATAAAAAGGAATTATAGAGTAGATCTTTATATGCTGATGGCCCATCTTAAAACTTGTAACTCTCCCACGCAAACAACGTCTCGACGTTGTCACCCTTTTTCACGTTACCATGCTTTATTATTTTTCTTCACATGTTAATGGGCTATCACAACCTCAAAGAAAGTAAACGCAAAGAACCAAGTCAGGTAAGTGCGCATTTTATTTGACGTTCCATCACAGGAGAAGAACTGCACGGAGTTACTTTTTCTTGATAAAATGTCTAGTCTTTGCTTTATCTCGTTTAAACCATACATAATAATGTTGCGCTTCTTCGAGAACAGACACAAGAAAGGTACTGAAAAATTAAGTAATGAACATTGTCTTCGAATGAATTATAACCATAGTAGTAGACTGTGTTCTTGATTTTGGGTTTCATGGAGGTTGTTCATTAACTTTGGTATCTAATTGTGTTATCTCGCAAAGCTCTTTAGATGGAAACGCGCCTCGTTTCTGAAGAACACCAATTTGTAATGTAAGTTGCTGACCATGAGATACCTACTTCATATCGTTAAAAATGGATCTGTCCGTGTACTTGGAGGGCAAGTACATCTTTGCGATAAGAAGACCCAAAGGAGTTGACACTCATTCGCGCTTTCCATTTTATGGTACATTAACGGACCTCTATGATCCCTTTCTATTCCTGGATACATTGCCTGTATTCCTGAAGGAGCCCACCCACAATAAAATCGACTGACTAGACGAAAACGACCTTGCATGTAAACTTTAAACTATCGACGGAACGCGCGTAGCGTTGTAACAGTAGAACGGTTATTAGCTAATTAGGCGTTTACCACATAACCGCTTCTCTGTCAGCCAATTTATCTTACCGACTGACAATGGTTGATACATAGAAGTCCCACCTACCGGCTATCATTGTCACTTTTCCCATTATAAAATTCGCTTCGCAACGCCATTACATTGTACTTATGGATTTGATGTCTAATCCTTCAATAAAGGTTCGCATACCTTTTCGAGTTCTTCGAAAGTATTTGTATACGTATTAGGTGTGTCACACTTAGAAATAAAGCTGGTAATTTATTAATCTTCATATTTCTTGAATGTAAGTGAGATTTTAAAAATGAAAACGTAAAGTTTATACAAATCGATAAATGAGCGCAAAATAAAGTACATCTAGTAAGATGTGTTATCAGCAAGTTGAAGAATTGTACCTAGCAAAAATCACTTATTCCATGCCTTCATTGTAAAGAGATGAAATTGTTTCCAAGTTTTTTTTAATTATTCGCTGATTAACCAATTCTTCCCAAAATTCCAAAGAAATCAAATAATCAATTTTATCCCCTTCGCTATAGATACGAAAACGTTGAGAATTTCCTACGCTATAGTCTCATCCACTCTCATTACTTAAACATTAGCCAATCTCTGACAGAACGCCATTATCAGAATCACCCTTTACCTTCAGCGGATTTTTATTTTACCACAAAACGTGCTGCTGAGTGCGTAAACTTTATTAGAATCCTTTCTAGAATTCTTTAGTACAACCTGGCCGGCTGTCGGTCCATTTCGCATTCACCTGCACGTAAGTTTCTTTACAACACTACACAAATACCTGCAGAAAACGTAACGGCGACTCGTTATCTGCTTACAACGCCTGACAGAAGTGTTGTTTGCTACATTCTGCCGGCCCAACGGTGTCCACCAAACAGCCCAATGAAACTCAGATCTCAGGTCTATTGGCAGATGCTATCGGCAAATTTACACACAACATACTTACACACTGCCCCAGACACCTTATTAAGTGTAGAGCGTTGTCGGAGGGAAAACGATCAACTAAATCAGGGTGTACGTAATTATTTCTTGTCATCAAATTCCAGTCTGTAATCTACATTTTCCTGAATCCGAGCTCTCCCTACGTCATGCTATGCGATACGTTAAAGACTAATTTAAAGAAATATCCCTGTGTCAAGATTGTTTAATACCAGAGTACATAAAACGTTTAGTTTGATCCAGCCCGTCTGTATAGAATTATAATCTATTCTTGTAAAATAAATCGTTCCCGAGGGTTTAAATACCATATACGCCCGTCTCGAGATAAGAAATTCACCCAGTAACATTTCTTCCACTTCTGCAACCAAGATGTTGTAGCTACTACCAAGTAAATTCCTAACAACGCCTACTACCTGTAGAAATAAGTCATTCCCGAATAAATTCAATATAATTTTCAACATTAAATTACCTTTGAAGAAGAATTAAATTCAGTACCCACCATCATATCAGTACAACAGGTCGAAAGTAGAAAAATATTCTAGAACATTTTCTGATTTTTATTTAACGTAATCTGGATCAGTTTATCCTTGTGTGAATGCATAACTTTTACCTGTACCGTTAACATTATTGCCGAAGTAATTTGGGAGGAATACGGCCGGAATGCCCATACCAAAAACATTCGCTTATTTTTTTAACAGAATAATTGTATTTTGTTTTTATGTATTAGATTATAGTAAGTGTCAATGTTTAACATTGTCAAATTATGGACTAATATATGTATAAAACTCTTTTTTGTTTATTCGTCAGTGTGAATCCCCAGATAGCAATCAATCAGCCCAATCTTAATGAATTCACGCCCAACTTTCCATTGCAAATTAAAACCGCTGTAAGACGTAGTAAAGGTAGAGCTTAGCCCATGAGGTGTTTACAAAAATGGCGCCCAACGTGGGGCCACGACAATTCAGGTCAAATAACTACCGATAAACAATTCTTTTCAGAACCGATTGGTGGTCAACCAGGAGGATACTATAACTAACCTGTTTCCTTTACAGAAAAAATAATAATTTGTTACAGATAATGAGTGGACCCCAGAATAGAGAAGAAACCCACATGAGGGTAGGATGGTTCTTTTACCTGAAAAATAGTGAATTTCCTAAACCACACCATCTCGCCGCGGGAGGAAGGGATGATATCTAAAGAGCCAAAACTCCCCCATTTTTTACTGGTTATTTGATAATTCCGCAATTTTTGGAAAAATTGCATTGCATTAATAATTCAATATAACCTATATTCATTTACATTTAGATATATAATTGACATTAATGTTTGGGTATGCAAACTTTTCTCCAATTCTTATTATCCTTTTTTCCCTATAGTTGTATTTTACCTTTATTTTCATGTCTATTGGAATTACTAATTAAATTACTTGACGAAATTGTAAATTTCCAACAAAACTTAGTTTTTTTGGAAATAACATTTTGTTTCATATGTGCTTTTTCGTTACTATTAAAACGATTTAAAATCTGACATTGAACGTTATAATTACTTAGCAAATATTGTATTTTTTACGCATCGTCAAATCTACAAGAATGCAATACGCTTATGTAAGATACATTAGAAATTCACCCTTATTTCAACTTCTCTTTAATCTTCAATTTCATGAAAGATTAAAGAGGTATACGGAGTAGTTAATTATTATTAAATTAAAGAAATGCTTAGTTGATGAAATTTCTTTTTTTAAATAAACACATAATCTTAGAGTATGTTTCATCTAAGATGTTTCGCTTTCCTAAAAACACCATTAACTCCTTTCATTGTTATGGCAGCTGTAACTTTTTTATTAGTAAAGTTAACCAAATGTGCCGACTCTACTCATTTTGTTAAAAGTCAGCTGTAAGCAAGTTCTACTTAATGCAGTTGAACGGTGAAAAAGTAATTGAAACAAAATTGCAGTGAAAGATCTAGTGTAACTTCATTGCTTTTTGAATTGAGGTAAATTACGAACAAGCCACGAATTACCACTCATTTTTTTACATTTCTTTTATGTTTAGCTTTTCTAGTTAATTAAATGTGCATTTTAATTTACATTGACTCATTAACTACGAAAAGGCGAGGAAATTAAAATGTTTTTTTTCAGTAATTTCAACTCAAACCTTCAAGTTTTATAATTATCGATTTTTTTATACGAGACATTTAATAAGAAATCTATTATGAATAAATATTAAAATTCTAATTTGTTTTTAAATTTATCTCCTTAATTATATTTTTTATTGGAGTACTGTGCTTTAACAAGTAAATCAACAAAGTAGAGAGTTCTCCTATCCCCACTCTTGTATTCTCTTTTAAAGAATAAAGATTAAGTAAATGTATGAAATGTTTTTTGTCTGTCTAGTTTAAAAACGTTATGTATTTTAAAAGCGAAAAATATATAGTTCTAGTCACTCTAATCAGTAACAGATTGAGCATTCTTAGACGACATTTGCTATTGGAAATGTAATTAGATTTCCACATGAATAATACACAATTAGTCGTGAAACATATGTTATACATTTATGTACTGTTTATATCAATCAATAGACATCTTATTCATTTCTGAGTTAGCAGTGTGTGCTGCTGGTGTAATAACTTTAATTAATTACTTTGGGCACCATTCATTTTCTGTAGTGTTACTTTTCTGAAAAGGAAACCATGTATTGAAATAATGAAAAAACTATCACCTCGATTACTTTGGTATTTCTAAGTTTAAATGTAATTAAAATTACAATTTCAATGTAACGAGTATTTATGAATTGTTATAATACAATGACAAAAACTTGAAACATCTATGATTCTGCTGGATATCTACCTTAAAACTAACAATAATAACAAAAAATATTAAAAACAATATACAATGGTTAAGATTTAATTATTGAAATATATATTTAAATGCATAACATACAAAGACTAAAATTCCTACTAGTACTCAACCATTATCATCAATTAAACTTCTAAAACAGTATCTCGCTTATAAATTTTTATCAAACACCAGGTAATCCTTCTAACAAACACGTACCTGAACTATAATCCACAAAAATAACGGTGAGCGCATTTGATGTTCCAATATCCTTTGTTTTTTCAATAACCAACCACTCATGTTAACAGTTAAATAACGTCTTTTGATTATTTATTAAATGTCTTTAATAAAGTTTTTACTTACATAAATTGTATTTTGATCCACGATACAATAAGGTTTCTATTTTATATCGAGATGTAAATGTAACGTTAATCTGATAATTTACAAGAAATTTACGCCCCCGAATACATACAAACTATTTTTTTTTGAGCAAAATATATTATAAAATCGATTTTTAATATTCTTTTTATTAAAATATTGAAACCACCTCAACAAATAATATCCCTTTACCATATTTTCAGAAAAATAAAATAGAAGACAAATTATATGTAAAACTAATACTTATTTTTTAATTAAGCAAAATGTGGGCTATCAAACGCATGCTATTTTTGTTTCAATTCTGTAAAAATCATAACAACGTTTTCAATGCGGTATATCAAAATTTACCAGTAGGGACTCGTTTCTTTGTATAAATTTACGAACTGAATTGGAAAATGTTCATTGATATTGTAAGCCACTTTGCTTACAATAATTAAAATATTGTTTATTTTATTGTGCCTCGGTCTAGCTCACACGGGTCTTGCACTAAAAAGACGGGGTTGGGTTCGTTTGGATAGATAGTTTTGGGCTAAACACTGTTCCCACTAAATGATTCTAATATAATGGTTTAAACGTATATTGCCTATTTGTTACATAACTAACTAACTCTAGGTATTTGAACTTAAATCACTAATACAGAAAAGAATAAAATATGTACAACAAATGAAGTAAATAAAGCAGGCAATTCCTTTGTTTCCTCGACGCCCTGTCTGGCTGGACGCCCTGGACGGCAGGTGGTCTGTTACTGGCCCCGGCGACGTTTCTGTAGAAATTACAATTAATACTGCTTTTATCTGTTTATTAGGCAGTCGTGTTATAATAAAAAAAACGAAAGAAATTACTTTTATAATTTATTACGAACGCTTAAGCCTGCCCTGTAAGCGGGAGCTATGATTGCTATCGGGTGTCGTGTAATATTCTCAGTATTACATAAGTCGAGTACAGGGCAACGGTCGCGCTTGCGTTTGTGAGAAGGTCAGTTACAAAAAAATCAATAATTTGAGGAGGCATTGGTGTGCATGACTATTTTCATATATGGTTTTACTTTCAGACTGAATAGATATAGTTTTTAAAGGGAACGTTTATAAAATAAACTTTTATATATATATATATATATATATATATATATATATATATATATATATATATATATATATATATAAATATAATTGTTACTGTTTACTACAGGCGTGCCGGCTTCGGGTTGATTAATTGTCAACTTATTTAATTAATATCGTAAAAAGGATCAACTTAAGAGAATAATTATCTTAATTTATGAAACGTTCACCTTCTGTATTAATTCGATTGAACATTTAATACGTACGAAATATTTATTCTAATTATTGGAGTAATAATAAATTTAGTGAGGATGTTAACCAATGTAAATTATGTGACGGAAGAATGATTTCTGCATTAATTCGGTTTAACGTAAAACTTTACTATTTACACGAGATATTAATACGACTGTGCCGGTATTAAATAATTATTTCCGTTACTTAGAACTCCTTAGTAATGATAGGAATGGTTTTCTTACAGGACTTCTACGAAGAGTATTGTTAGACCAAATGCTAACGCGGCACGAACTTATGACGATCGGTTTCTATTTATGTTTGAAGTGATTAAATATGTAAAATACGGTACTGGTGGATCTCTCCTGAAGCAGCTTACGAAATTAGCGTTATCTGCGGTTGCAGGCACTTTTGGTTAACTTATATTGCCTTGTGTGAGGCGTGGTTGTGTAATGTTGTGTAATAGATGAAGTGTTAGAATTGAGGCGATAACCTTTCTCCCCACTGGAGTAAATAAGAGATGACTACTTCGTAATCTGAGCCCGTCGTAACATAGACTGGTTTGTGTATTATGTAATATGGTTTCTGGTGACTTCGGGATCTATTTACAAACAAACTGAAAAACATATACACCATTCCCATAAAACTGGGTACTATACCCTTCTCCAATTTGCAAACTATCTTAGTGCTTCTTAAATTTATATATATATATATATATATATATATATATATATATATATATATATATCCAAATTTTCAATAATCTAATAGGACAGAACACCGAATTTTCTCTTGCAATTTCTACGTATAACATTTTAAATATCCTAAAGTTCGAGGAAAGAATTCTACGGTAAATTTTAACCACGTGTGACAAAGGATATAATGAAGGG
This sequence comes from Vesta saturnalis, assembly GCA_036346205.1. Lineage (NCBI taxonomy): Eukaryota > Metazoa > Arthropoda > Insecta > Coleoptera > Lampyridae > Vesta > Vesta saturnalis. The sequence goes on from JARFJB010002075.1 coordinate 2,265,649, forward strand.
GAATAAGCTTTACAAAAATTTTCATGAAGTTAGACATGGAAAAGCGTGTTATGCATGTGCGACACAGGTACAAAAGAAAATTTTTGTGGGTGAAAATTCGGTAACCAATTGATACCGAAACGAAACTGTTGTTGCATGAATTCGCGTGGCGATTTGCAAAAGTGGGAACAAACTTTATAATATTTATTTTTTAGAGAATGAAAGTATTGCTCTACCAGTTACTAAATATATGGCCTTTTTGATTGTGTATCTTTTTTCTTAATGCGTTAAGGTCATGCAAAGAAATCTGGCCAAGATAATAAATATTGAGTGATATGTTTAATATAAATATGTTAACATTTTTATGCTAAATTCAAACGGATACTGAAATGCTTAATTACTACATCAGTCTTTCAATATTTTAGAAATAATTATGAAAAAGGTTTTGCTTAACTAATAGAGCTCTGTGGTTAAACCTGTATGATGTAAAAAAGTCACATCGATACGCATCTCAAGGAAAATAAAACTTGTTGCATCGTGAATCAGTATGAAATTTATGTAAGTGAAACTAAATTAACACATTTAACGACTAATAATCAAACACAATTAGTTATTCTTTTGATTTAAACACAAGTGTGGGACAACATTACTTAGTTAAAGTACTGATGATCGTGCCTTAGTTCCTAACATAAGTGGTCGATTATTAAACCTTAGATACATTGCTATGGATTGTAGTTTAGTGCCGTGCAAATAGATTATCTCAACTCCTAAGTGAGATACGGCTTTAAGAATTAAATTGATTATTATATGGTTTAGTACTAATATGAATTTTGAGTTTTATGTTGCATGTGTATTTTTGTAATTAAGTTATGCTTCATATTGGAATTTAGCAATTTGTTTTTAATGATTTTTTGTATTATTGTTAGACGTAATGTAGATATCCAGAGGTAGTTTGAAATGTTGATGGTTGTACTCCAAAAAATTTCAAATAAATTTGTGACGTTTGTTACACTTTAATTCTCATTTTAAGGATCTTTATTTTATTGATTATTTAATGATCAAACATCAATTTTTAAAGTAAGTCCGGAAATATACTCATAGAACTGACTCAATCTAAAACAATTTTATTTAGACCAATAAGTAATTTCAGGTTATGAACACAAATTATATTTCAAGACTAACAAATTTTTATTTTGTCTGATACTTGATGAAATAAACACAGGTTCAGTTAATTAATTACTGGCTTTCGTCACATTTGTTTGTAGTGATAAATAAGGAACACCTTTAGTCAATTTTGTAAGTAAAAATATGTTTAGCACATCATTATGTGTAACAATTCTTAATTACAAATTAAATGAGTTACTTAAACTTTAATTCAAAATTGAATTGATACTTGCGGTTTCTATTAGAGATCAATTTAATGAAATTAATAAATATTAAACAGGATTTTATATGGAACAATTAGTTTTAAATATTCATATATACTGCATTATGTAGGTGAATTTTGGGAATCATTTTAACAGACCTATTTTATTTATAATTATTGAATAACAACATGAAACACTTGTAACTTTTTGTAAGATTGATTACTGAAATTATAATTGAGGTGGTTTTCCATATATTGTAGTTATATAACAATTTAAATTAAAAGCATCTCAAGTAGAGTCAAATGCCTATTATAATTTTCATGTAGTTATATCAATGCTTGACACTGCATGTATGAATTGAGCTTGGTATTAGATCAGATCAGATTTATTAATTTTCTTTTGTTTGCCAAACGTAACAATTGCTAGTGAACGTAAGTTATAATTACATTCCAAGTCAGACTATAAAGTACTAACTTGGCTAACCAATTTTGTACATTTCAGAAAGTGTTATTCATTATGGTAGTCAGTGCTTACTTAACGTAGCAACACTACACCATCTACACTATCTCGTAGTTTTTAAGAAAAAATAATAACTTTCTGAAATGTCCAAATTCGATATTCAAATTTATACGTCCATATTCATTCCACACTCTATTACAATACTAGAGCACCATAAATTCGCTCACGCTACTCCTTCATAAGAGTTTGAACGCTGCATTCCTGAAAATATAGTGGTCACATAGTGGCACACACTATTGTCCCTGTAAGAATTTTATTAGTATATTACTTCTTATCCAAATTTAATTCTTTCAACTCAATTTTCCTTTTACATAACGTTAGTCGGCTTATTGAAATTGAAGTGGCGTAGTGATTACACTAAACCTACAATCTACACCAAAATTTATTCCGTATAAACAGACGTTCATACGTCATCTGAAATGCGTCATACATACACTAAACACTAAATACACCACCTAAATGTGCCCAGTGAGTGAAAATAATCTCACAAAGTAATATTCAAATTTAAAATTAATTTACTGGCACAGTAAACATATAAGAAGTTCATTACGAAAATAAGCAACATTGTCAGAACAAAAACAATAATCTATGTCAAACAGACGTTTAAAACTTCATGTAAGACAGAGATTAATAGACATCTAGATGCTAACTTAAATAATTAAAGGAAATGAAATAATTTTAATTATACTTTCTTGAAAGTAAATATACAACCTCTTTCATACGTTCATAACGAAAACAGGCAACGTCAGAATGACGTTTAAAGTTCATATGCTCATATAGAGATTAATAGACATGAATGCATGTTAACCAAAAAAAGCCGCCCGCTTCTATAAGATATCAATAATACAGCTTAACCATTTTCATTCATATTTAATTAATTTTTAGCCTTACCTTGCGTTATACTAAGAAACTTTGCAAAGAAAAGTTATATAAAACTAAATTTTCTTTAAAAAATATATCTGCACTTTTTCATATAAAATTAATCATTATTCAGATTGTGACGTAGCCGTCATTTTATCAAATATTTACTAAGTTGTTAATACCGTACATCTGAAATGTAGTGTAAATTCATGCAATTGAACTTGATACGCATAAATTTTTGGAAAGCTTTCGATGGTAACGTTTTATTTTTTTCTTTACGTGATTGGAAGATGTTCGAAACTTGTATAAATAGTAATCGCATTTAGAATCTTCTTTTTTTAAAAATTAAAATAAAGTTTCGATTATTTAGATGAAAGTGTAAATTAAGATTATTAGTGAAACCTTTTTACTAATTTGAGAGGAAGAAAGAATTAGTTTCTTTGCAAATAATAGTTATTTTCATTATTGTAAGTTTTAGAAAGCGTTTGTTGAAAGGGAGATTACGTTTTATAAAGTTAAATGAAATATAAAATTATTGTGTTGTATCTTTTGCGAATTTAAATTGTAGCCGTCAATCTGTCACCGTTTGTTTTGACAAGTTTTTGGTTTTAAACGAAGAGTTTGGATTTTATATACGTTGTTTTAAGGTTCATTATGGGAACGAAATTTGGATGGATGATGCAATTTTTCAAGTTGGGCTCGCGAATTCAATTCGTTTTTGGCACAATCTAAAGTTTTAGGTAATACATTGTTGTGATTAGTTAATTAGCATAGTAGGGAGACATTATTGAAGATTACTGCGACTGAAGAAGGTTGAAGGCAGTCTTGCTAGGGACGCCTTAGTAGCAAGGCTCTTGTTTCGCACATACTAAGATTTGTTGGTTTGGGGATAGTGAACTATTTACACCCATTTCGGGAGGCTTAGTGAAGTATATCGTTGGAAGTCGTTCCGTTGCCCTTAATTTGGTGGATAATTTAGTGACTTTGTTTCTCACAATATAGTCCACCGTTATCGATATCGCGCAGCGACAGTTTCTCGAATGGGACACGTTGTTGGATAAGCGCCGGTCATTACTTCCTTCTGGAGTTTCATCGCGTCTTGTGTGCGAATCAATAGTAATATAGTTCAGGTTTTAGTTTTTTTGGCTGCTTCGTGTGTACAGCTGAAACGATAACAAATAATTCGCTGTAAATAAATAAACTTTTTGATATTTTAAATTAATGAGTGTCATGCAGAACTGGTATATAATTAGAGTAAAGTTAAAGAGCAACGTGGAAGCATAAACATGAGTGTAATGTACAACCAATTGTAATATCAATCAAAACGCATTGGGAAGAGAAGCATTCACGAGTAGATTTGATGGTGTTTATTATTCATAATACATATCTTTAGGTTAATGTGCTTATTGTGTATTTATTTTAAAGGTAAACCCATTATTACATGCATTTTAAGTGTTTGTTTTTTTATGAGATTGCGTCATTGAATAAGGTCATTGTTTTTGTGTTTATTTGAAGTAAAGTAATTACATACGAAAGATATCATTGATTATTGAATTATAAGCATATTTGATGACGATTTTATTTAATTACGACTGGTTGTAAACTGATTTAAAGTGTTTTCCTTTCTTGGAAGAACAATTTCATGGAACATTAGATTTATTAAGTAAAGTAACGTAACATAGATTATAAAGTAAATCGGTAGTTGACCGGTGCATATGATAGTGTTGCGAGCAGTCGCAATTTTTTGAAGGGGTTTTATAAGATTTTAGACATTATTGATTTGTCTGATTTTGATAATCGGATAAGCGAATTCGATTATCTGTTATCGCAACTGTATATTCTCCCGAATTTAGGAATTACATCTCGATTTTGTCGATTATTAAATTTTAGGAAATTATAGATATTGGATAGTGTTTGTTTAGTTTTGTTGTGGCGTATTTTTCGCTTTAAATTGTATAATTAATTACCGAATTGATCAGTTATGTTTGGATATTGGTGCCATTGATTTTAGCGCTAAGTTTATCGAAATAATTAAGGAGTTTTTAGTTTGATTATCGCAATTTTGCGGCTTTTATAGGAAGCTTAAACTTTTATTGATGATTTCCTGTTAGCCCATTATAACATCTATTTCATGACGTTTTCCCGCCATAAATGTATTTAATAGGTGGCGCTTTTGTGACATTTCTCCCGATTTTGACGTTTTTGGAGTTGTGACGAGTGCCCTTTTGCAGCACTAAGTAACTACCCCGCCAACACCACTGCGCTATGGCATGAGTGCAATTGCCTTTACGGACTTGATGCTCTAATAAGTATTTGGCCTGTAACAAGATATTGAAAAAATTTGAACTAACACAAATTCTATTTTAGGAATTTTTTGCCTATCCATATGTTTAAGGTCTATATCTAGGTATTTTGATATATTTTAAGTATGCAGCTGTTTTAGAAATATTTGATAAAAACCAAAAATTGACCTCTCCGCAGCTGGATTTCTCGCAAAATCTAATCAGCTCGAAGCCAAATGTCAGTAAGCTTAAATATAAAATGTTAGGTACGTAGGTGTTTTCGTTCTGGAGTGATCGTGGATACTAGCATACATTCACACACACAGACACACACACAGAGATTCAGAAATCATGGCCGATCTTGGCGAAACTTGGCAGATTTGGTGATAGTGAAAAAAAGTCGATTGCATAACCTTTTATACCTATATAAGTATATGTAGCTTGAAATCAAAATGTCTGGTGTGGAACACCACACGCTCTTTCAATCCGCAAAATGGAAATTAAAAGAAATGAAATTTAAAAACGTTTTGTTTAGGATAATTATTAAACCTTTTTTACAAGGTTCATTACAAAAATAGGCAACATTGTAAACGAAAAAACAATAAGCTGTCAAACAGACATTTACATCTTCATGACAGACAGAGGTTAATAGGTATCTAGATGTCAACTTAAATTTAAAAAATGATTTATTTTTATTTTTCAATTCTTTTAGGATAACAATGCAACCTTTTTTTATACGTTCATAACGAAAACAGGAATATTGTAAAAAAAAACAATACTCTATCAGAATGAAGTTTAAAACTTCATGTCAGACAAAGATTAATAGACATAAATACATGCTAATGTAAAAAAAATTTACAAAGCCTTCCGCTTCTATAAAAATATCGATAATACAGCTTCAGCATTTTCAATAATATTTATTTAATTTTTACATTTATTTCGCTTTACATTAAAAAAACTTTATAAAGAATAGTTATGTAAAATTAAATTTTCGTTAAAAAATACGTCTACTCTTTTTATTATAAAATTAATCGTTATTCAGATAATGAAGTTTGAATTAACACTTAAATTCTACCTTAGGAATTTTTTCCGCTAAATTACGCGTCGTATCGATAAAAACAAAAAACCGGCCCTAATAACCACTCCCCTTCCCTCTCCGTCGCTGGATTTCTCCGAAAATCTAATCAACCTTAAGCCAAACCAAACAAGCACACAGACATACATACAAACACACAAACACAGACATCCAGACATGATGGCCAATCTTGGCGAAACTTGGCCAAAAGTTGAAAAATGAGCTAATAAGTCGATTAAGCGATAGTGAAAGAAAAGTCGATTACATAACCTTCTATACCTATGTACAGGGTGGCCAACTAAGAATGCGAGGTACTGTATCTGGGAAACTATCCATCGTAGAGCCTTGCGCAAAAAAAAGTTATTACTAAAACGGCCAATACAAAAACCTGGAAAATATTTTCGAGTTTCCGAAATGGCCGCTAGGGGGCGTAACTGCAATCATGAATCTAAAAAAGTGATGTTTCTGTGAATTCTGTTATATTAACCTAATAAAAATATAACTGATCTTTAAAGTCGATCATAATCTGAACTTTTTTTGTTTGACACTTTTTGACGTATGTCTAAAAATAAAGCGGTATTCAAAGGTTTCCTTAAATCACCTCCCGTATCTTCGAAACGGCTAAGCCGGTTTTAACAAACTTGGGCGCGTTGAAATTAGCTATTCTTGAGCTACAAATATTATAATATTTGAAGTTTTGTTATTTTCACATGTCGTCGCTAGAGGGCTTTGTTCGACATTCCGACAGAAACGGTTAATTTTCGCAAAAAAATTAAATGCATTGGTATGACTTTTTTCATGAACAAGTAGCTAATTGAGGCTCGCGAAAACCTAAAATATCGGCCAAAGAAAACTATATACGAAAATCCCTTAAATTTTAATTTTTTTTAACTATATTTTTCTGGAATTGCTTCTATTATGAAACTTGTGGCTCTGAAAAGGACCGATTTAAAGGAGGAAGGTTTTTAATGCCCCGTAAATGCTCGAAATGCTGACCATCACTCTGTGCAATCGGATTAGCCGTTTCGAACATACGGGGGGTGATTTAAGGAAACCTTTGAATACCCCCCACCACTTTATTTTTAGACATACGTCAAAAAGTGTCAAACAAAAAAGTTCAGATTATCCTCGACTTCAAAGATCAGTTATTTTATTATTAGGTTAATACAGCAGAATTCACAAAAACATCATTTTTTAGATTCAAGATTGCAGTTACGACCCCTTGCGGCCATTTCAGAAATTAGAAAATATTTTCCAAGTTTTTGTATTGGCCGTTTTAGTGATAACTTTTTTATTGCGCAAGCCTCTACGATGGATAGTTTCCCAGATACAGTACCTCGCATTCTTAGTTGGCCACCCTGTACATATGTATATGTAGGTTGGAAGGTAAAAACGGTTTAAACACAAATTGAGGTTAATAATCCCAAAAGAAAAGGAATTAGCATCTAAATGCTAAGTATGTGGAACGTTATGGTAACGTCTACCTATAATTGAATGTCAGGTAGTTAAAAATGTAAGTAAACCCATGTTAAACTCTAATTTTAAAAATGCTATATAAAGAAGAGAAAGTAAATTTGTACGTAAATATGCATGATTAGTAACAAAATGGACCGCTTAGTGTGGATCAACAAAGGTATTGTTTGTTTTGTAACATAATAGAGCAATATTTGAAAATTAAAGGGTAAGAACTCTACCCAATGCCATTTTAGAAAAGAGAAGCGTTTTGTAGATAAAAAATAGAGTAGCACCTATAAAAGTACTTTCAAAATTCATTTCGTGCAGGCGACTGTTCGTAATTGCCTTTTACACCCCTTCGATTTTATTTTTAGTGCATTGTTAGAACCGCAACGCATTTACACGAGAAAAAAAGATACCCTTCATGTATTACGTTTAGATTTTTATTCGGACGAGATTTTCTACTTCACTATTTTTATTTTCCTTTGATGTTTATCGAGGATCTTTTTATGTAAATATAATAAAAATATTCCTTGCATAATATGTGTTAAGTGCATTTATATTTTAACGGTAATTTGCTTTACTTTCCCTATAAATATTGGATAATACTGAATATTAATGCTAAAAAACCAACAAATCAAAATCATCATCTTTGGACATATTCAATACATTTTGGAGAACAAAGTGTAGCCTCAATTTACACAAAATTTGTGTTTTTCATCTTGAAAGGAAATTTTATTATATAATGTTATTACAAGACATCTTTTATTTTGAAGGATGAATTTTGTGAGTGCTTTCATTGTTTCGTTTTTGACTTTATATTTTACATTGAGCCTTTTCGACGCACAAGCGTGAAAGCATTGTTTCAAAACATAAATTATTTAGTATATTTATCGGTTTTAAGATTCCCAAAGTGAGAACATTTAATCTTTCACAGCTCTTGGTCATAAATCTTTCCATTGCGTTTTCCATGCTGCCTATATTATACAAAATTTCTTAATATCTTACGTCTGTTAACTCAGGAAATGATAAGAACGACTTTATACGCTGGTAGCAACGAAGTAGTATTTAAATCGTATATTATTGTGATACAAGTGATATATTAGGTATATAATCTATAGAAAGTATTACTTTAAAATTTTATGATCAAGCATATGAATGTTACCAAATATTTTTGCTATTCAAGTGTGTAATTAGTAGTTATGTTTTGAGATAGTTATAATGCAGGATACACTTTGTAATTTTCATCAGATTTACTTCCCACAATCTTTAACCCTTTTAGTCATGATATTCTCTAAAATGCATGAGGCCCAATATTTCTTTTTTTGGCAGACCCATACATAGGGCTTGGCTCTTATATTGTAACTATGAATTCACACAGTTAAGATTGATTGCAAGAGTAATCATGCGCATGGTCCACTTTCTTGCCCTTATAAAGTTTCTGTAAATGGTAATCAAGAAATCCAGCTTGTCCACACCGCCAATAGATTTGTTATATTGCTTGATCGCCTCAGGTATAGTTTTGTATAACTTTTCCTTTTTGTCCTACCTCTGGCATTCATTCATATTTGCAATAGACAAGAAGTTAGAAGCCATGATAACTGGATTGTTATCATACCATCTGATCATAATACCCGTCCATCATCACTAATTGTTTCTTCTGAGGTCCCTTTTCCTTTATTTTCTATTTCGTTATCCGTTCTTGAAGCGGTCCATCCTTGCAGTACATGCTGCATACATTTGCCTGTTCTGGAGGAGTTGCAACAAATAGTAGTTGGAAAAATAAATGCCAAAGCAGAGCTGATGGTTAGGCTCGATAATACGCTCAGTTAATTTCAGAACAACTGATGCTCCAAGTCCAAACACTTCCAGAGTGTGCTCATTTAATGCTCTTGTGGAGCCTTGATATATGACAAAGTCATACAGTAAACCACTACTACTACAGAGAGCAAATAGTTTTATTCCTCACGTGCAATGAAGTACTGTTTGACGTTTAGTGTTCCGTTGAAAGGGATTTTCTGTTCGTTAATACACAGTTCTGTTTCTAGCACGAGCTGCTGACATCTTGTTCTTCTTCAATATGTGGAAACATTTTGGATTTAATTGGTAAAGCCACAAACTTTGAAGTCATTTTGAATGGTAGTGGGTTGCGATGCCTTATCAAACGCCTGTTTAAATAAAGGGCAAAGTTATATCGGGTTATGTATGTACTAGTTCTTTGCTTATGAGCTTGACAAGCTTTTTTTCATTCAGTTTTTAAAGGTGTAAACATAACAACATCACAAGGCTGCAGTATGAGTGTTATATTTGGATAGAGGCAGTATAAAATAATTTTATTTTGGACACAAAAGTCATAGAATTTAATAGGGTAATGGTTATTGTGACCGTCAATAAATAAAATGGCAGAGAGCTCAATTTTTTTTTCAATAAGCCAGTTATAAGACATGGTGGCAACATATTAAAAAAATGTAACGATAGTCATCCAGCCAGAATCTGATCCACCAGCTCTCCAATCCACTAGGATGGACATAGCAAACTCTTTTGGTATTCTTTAGTAAGGAAATATCACCATAGGTGGAGCGGCACCGCCTGATGCGCTGTAAGTGCACAATACTGTTACAACTCATTATCAGAAGATCCTTCGTAGAGGTTTTTGAAATTCATAGATATAGGTCTCAACATCAATCTCGATTTTACGCAAGTGCTGACACTAGTCTCAGCCTCATTGTAAATTTGTGAAGGGTCTTGCATCATATTCAAGAGATTATTTTGTTTCAAATATTCTTGTAAGTCAAAGTCAAAAAATCATTCCCTAATTGCCTCGTATATTACAGCATATCACGCCTTTGAAATTATTTCAGTGTTACAATATTACGATGAAACCTATTTTTCCCCTGACCTATTTTATCCGAATGGATTCGGACGTCCGGTTTCGGCTAAAATTTTCTGCACCGCTTCTTTGACCTCTGCAGGATGCATTGGAAATATCAGTTTCGCTTTAGACTGAATCAAGTGTTCAAGTCGGTTTCCTTCTAGTTCATTTAATGCTGGTTGGGAACCCATTTTTCGTATGTTTAGTGTTTTTTGAGAAATACTATTGTGAAGAGTTGACTTAGGATTCCATATTTTTTAAGTACCGTTCAAAGTTTATGTGCATTGAAAAGTGCTTTTGGGTATATCTGCAGTATTTTTTAGTAGGGTTTCGTTGATCTTTAACAAAATAAATAATAATTCCTAGATTTCCTCCCACAATTTTGCGTTTCACATTAAATTTAGTGATGATAATAAATCGCATAATAAATTAAATACTAACGTAAATGGACAACAATATTAACGCCGGTTGCTAGACTTTTTCAAAACCATTATAACCACAAAACAAAATTCTGGCTCTGTTATTTCTTTCTACGCAAAATTACCTTCATATCAAAAAAAAAATCATCGAAATCCGTCAGACGGTTGTTTCGCAATCTGCGTTAACAAAATGACCCGATTATTTTAATATACAGGGTGGGTGTCTACTGCGTGACGGAGGATTAGATATATCAAAACCAATTTTGTGTGGTAATACACGATCATTGGACCTACATTTTAAAAATATTTAGGTATATACAGGGTGATTGGCAAAAATAAGCCAACCCAACCCTGTTTTTTTAAATGGAACACCCTGTATATTTTTACATTTTTGGATTCACTGTTACATTTAGAATAAAAGTATCGAAATTTGTATCTATATCACTAACCGTTCTGCAGATATCGTCACTTTAGTACCAAAATAGAGTTAATAATAATCTACTAACAAACAAACTGGGAAATTTTTCGAAAATATGTAAGACTATACAGAATGATTAACTTACGCGAAATGTAATCTAGCTCAATTTTTTCAAGTGCAACACCCTGTATATTTTTTCGTATTTCGATTCCCAGTGAAAAGTAGATACTAATTGATAATAGGTTTTATAGCCACTCCCACCCTGTATAGGATTACTTTTGTATATATCATTTATTATGCCTAATAGGTAAATTAGTAGAATAATTTATTCTTAATCCAAAACATTTAATTTTAAATGCGTTCCAGTGAATGAACGCGATCCTAACAATTATTGAACTAGCTTTAAAACCATTTAAAGGGGCGTTCAATCATTGAATAGCTTCTATTTATACAAAAATATGCATTATCATAAGTATATCTACAATATAAGGTGGCTTACAGCTCATTTTAGCTTTATTCGAGTCAATCGGCCACTACTAATAATGGAACATGCATTAATACCTAACTGTGACAGCAAAACAATTCCAATATTAGGTTTACACTTGCCTTGTTATTCAAAATTTTATTTCACAATTTTTATTTACATGTAAAACTTGAATCTCTCTTTGAATGTAGTTGCTTCCGTTTAATCAAAATGGCATCCGAACGACACAACGTGAAGCCAGCATAACAACTGGCGTTGTTTCGCAATGTAAGTTCTAAAATATACTCAATGAATGAACACAATAGAGCATAGTTGCCAGTTGTTCTTTTAAATGAGCGCGGGCTATTTAAATAATATATTTATTTTTAGCAAAAATTCACGTTTTTGTTCATTTACTAGTTGGTGTTTATTCTCTGGGTAATCTACCCTATTTTGTATCAAAGTAATAACGTGTAACAGATGAAAATTGTTGGCGCACCAGCGATTTGACTTAGTCCTGAATACACGGGTATGCTACTGGTCAACAGGTATATATGGAACTTTGGGTTGCCATGCGCTGGAAACCTTAAATTTAAAACCTCAGCGGCATCAATAATCTAAGTTTTACCAAGTGTACAAAAAAAATCACTAGCATTAATACCCACTAAACTCAACAAAAATAGTAGAAGCCTCAATGATACATTCAGCAGAAGAATGTAAAGGTAATGGGAAAATTTAAAAATAAAAGTTATGGATCTCTATAAACAATAATATTAGCTTGATTGTAACAGTAAGATTAATAATAATTAGTTCAAGATACGACACTAGCTGAATGATGATAATCATTATCAGGTAAGTTAACAGTTATAGTTTCTTAATTCACAAGGTTTGCGCCAACTATTACAGATTTGGTGCTGAAAGCTCTGAAATCAAGTCATTTCATTTTATGATTTGCAAAGAGGGTTGTCACTGCGCAAGTAAATAGTACTGTAAATAGTAGATTTAACTCAGATATTAAGTATTTGTCAGTTTCTTACTTCTAGAATTTAGAATAGAATTAAACATTTTTAAATAGATTAAGAAACCTATTTTAATCTGTAACAACAAATTGTCTAAAATCTCAAACCAAAATTTCTAACAGGACCCTTTTCCTTGACATCATCAAGGTAAATATTTAAATTGCAGAATCTAACTTAACTATTAAAACACAAATGACCCAAAAGTAATAGCAACCCGGTATAGACTATGTCTTTCTGTATAAATAATGGTTTATATTTAAATTTCGTAACGCAAAATGTGTAATATTCCTTTCTATTTATGCTCAACTAAATGGTGAAATGCCACAATAAAGCTTCGAAAAATGTGCATTTCCTTAAGGCCTAGTATTATTCATATTTTAATATGGGAATGGTACATGTCGCCACGGCCAACTAGCCGGGGCCATCTCGCCGCGAAGACATCTCGCCCCGGGCCATCTCGCTGTAGACCAACTTGCTGCCAAAACAAATAATTTATAAAAACTTAGCTAAATTTAATGAATAATAAATACAAATGAATAAATATAAAAGGAAATTTGTAAAAAATGCGCAATCAAATTGGTATACAAATTGGAATTAATCTGAATATAAATTATTTTCATTTAATTTTAAATATAGTATAAATTACTTTTTAATTTTAAATCATTTTAAAGTTGTACTTTAATGATTATTTCTAATTCAATAAACTTTAAATATGATGTATGAAAACGTAACTTTCACCATATTCACACATATTAAACGCAAAAGATAAGTATTTAATAAATCTGATGCAGTTCAATAAATAAAGAAAATACGAGCCATCTTCATATAACATTTTTTTCTTAAAATTACTTCCCGAATACGATGTCAAAGTTTTGTACACCTATTGTAAATCACCCTGTATATACTATTTTTACTGGTAAAAGATAGCCGCGGCGGCGAGTTGGCCGCGGCGAGCTGGCGGCGGCCAGTTGTCCTGGGCGGCGAGCTGGCCGCGGCGTTATTGCCGCGGCGAAATGGCGGCGGCGAGTTGCTCTAGACCCTTCTAATATAACTAACATTCTCAATAATGTTTTTGTCTAAGATGCCGACAATGTGGTAACTAATTTTGCCTTGAGCACTAGGGTGGAATGAAAAAATGATTTTTTGAATTTTAATTTCTAATAGTGATAAAAAGTTGTCTTTAGGGGTTGTAATGACTGTTAAAATTTTATTGCATTCAAAATATATTAAGAGGTGCCGCAAAAGGGGTAAAGATGTCTATTTTAGTATAATTTTTCAAAAAATTTGGTTGTCTTAAAAATATATATTTATATAAAAAAATTTTGTTTGATTATTGAAATTTAACCAATTTTACCTTTTTGATAGTATTTATTTATGATATTGCAACGAAACACTTATAATTACATCTTAAATATTTTATAAAATTAGCTAGAAATTAGAATTCTTTAAACATTTTTATAGATTATTTTAATTTTAAAAGCATGTCATGAAATCGATACAGTTCTATATATAAACATGACAGGTAAATGAGATTAACATCACAAGATATAAACAACAGCACTGGCAGAAGCAGAAGAGTTGACAATGGTGGGTAGAAGTAGAGCAGTTGGCAATGGTGGGTGGTTGTGGGTGGGTGGCGTCATTGGAGGGGGAAGGCACCTGTGCCAACTTGTTTTGTTTTGTCACTTGTCAGTGAATACTTGTAGTTTGGAGTTGAAATGCAAGTGTTTTGTGCTGTTGATTACCTAGTTCATTTTGCGTTTGTTTGAATGTGTTGAATGTCAAGATTAAATAGTTTCTTGGTTTTATAAACTAAGACTAGTGCAATGACGGGAACTGTGTCGAAATCAGTGCACACTAGACAGAAGTTTGAATGTCCAATTTTTGGACACCCTAAGGAACTGAGTGAGTTATATCTACCAACTTATTGTGATATTATGAAATATTACATTAATATTCGACATCAACTTAAACCAGAAGCAACATCAAGAAAACCTACGGTGAGTGAAATATTAGATGTTTTGATTGAGAAAGTTGAAACCATTTGGTTAAAAGCATCAATTCCTGTAGTGTCTCACACTCGCATGATACAAATGGTAAAAGTCTCTCATGATAAATACAGAAATATTTTAAGATCAAAAAGTAGCAAAGGTTCCCACAAATATGATTCAATGGTAGTAATTTTTAAATGAAAGCAAACGTCTGATTGATGTGGCAGCTTGTAAGTGTAAGGTGATATCTGAATGTAAATGTGAAAAAGACAATAAAGTGCCTAAGCTCGAACAAGATTTTCTGATCAATCAGAGAAATACGAGAAAAATGAGTATCAGTAAAGTTGATAAAGCCATTTCACAGGTTTTGTTACAAAGAGAAGAGAGAAAACTGAAGGTGGTCCAACAAGAGTTAAAATACAAACAGAAGCTACTTTATGGAGCTGTCAACAAAGAGTAAATTTCAACTCAATCAGATCTTCATCAAAGTTCTGATGAAGACATACCGATAACTTACACTTGCAATCAAGAAAAGTATTCCACCAAAAACAAACGAATGAGCGTTGAATTACGAATGGTAGCTTCTATCTGTGACCGAACTGGAGTTTCAGATAAGGTTGTTGCTACCATTGCAAGTACTGTCCTAAAAGATGTTGGAATGGTTACAGAAGAAGATCAAAGTAATGTAATAGACAGAATGAAAATTCGAAGAGCGAGAACAAATAATCGAACACAAGCTGTACTAAACAGCTTTAACCAGAAAATCAGTGGAAATATAGAGCTCTTTTTGATGGTATAAAAGACAAAAGAAAAAAAAGGTAATAAATTCTACAAAAAGTCTATCGTTGTAGAACATATCGCATTGTTAGAAAAGCCTGATTCATCTTTTTTAGGACATGTAACACCTGTCTCTGGAACCAGTGAAGAATCCATAAAAGCATACTTTAATGATAACGATCAACTGGACTTATAAAAAATAACAGCTATTGGCTGTGATGGAACACTGGAGCTAACAATGGGGTGATTGCTTTGTTGGAAAAAGAAACGAATCGGTCATTGCAGTGGCTTATTTGTTTGTTTCACGCAAATGAGTTGCCTTTGAGACATCTATTTCGTGAATTGGATGGAAAAACAAAAGGCTCAAATGAATTTGGAGACGTTTTAGGCAAAACGCTTGAAAACTGTAATGAGCTTGCAGTAGTTAACTTTTATCCCATTGAAAAAAACCTTCCTAACCTTGAAATGAAAGAAGATTTACGCACTGACCAAACGTATTTACTCGATATGTGCAGATCAATTGCAAATGGCATATGCACTTCAGATCTAGCCCTCAAGAAACCAGGAAAATTGGCTCACTCTCGATAGCTGACATTAGCAAGTAGAACCCTCCGGTAGTATGTTGGAACAGAAAATCTTTCTCATAACCTTAAATTGCTAACAGAATATGTTGTGAAAGTGTATGCTCCGATTTGGTTTCATATTAAACTCAAACCATCTTGTGTGAATGGCTCCAAACATCTTTGGAGATTAATAAGGTTTTCACGTTTCCTTTCTGAGCAACATCTCAACATTATCGACCCAGTTATCCAAAGAAGCGCATATTGCTCATCCAGAAAACCTGTTAATATGCATGTTAGTGACGAGAGGAAACTTATAAGAAAGCTTGGCCTCCACCGCCTCCTAAAGGCAAGAATGGAACAGAACAATGCAATAAGGACGTTTGTAGTCCCTAAGCTAAATTTTCAAGCAGCTGATTACTATGACATGATAAATGGGGGGGAACCAACTACATCAGAGCCTCCAATGACAAAACACATTACTGAAGAGGAGCTGAAAAAATATATTAGTGAAGTAAAAGACGATGACTGCAAGCCTCCGATTGACTTCTCGTCTTTTCGTTGTCACACACAAGCAGTGGAAAGAGTGATAAAGCTTGTGACTGAGTCATCCCGTAGTGGTTTTGGTTTTAAAGCCAGAGATGGGTTTGTCAAAGCAAGGATTGAGTCAAGGAAGAAAATGTCAAAATTTGAGACGAAAAAGGATTTTGTCTAAAAGTGTTGTATAAAAAGTCAATGAGAACCAATGAACTGATAGAATATCACTCTTATTAAAACTACTTTTATGTTTTCTATTTCATTATAATGACTAACTACATCAATACCTTAGTTATATTTGTATTGAATAAATGTAAATCTTTGAGCTTAGTTTTTTTTTTTTTGTAGAATACCTATCTAAACCTCATAAACCTAAAAATTACCACAAACAAGAAACAACATTGAAAGGTTGTCATTATTTAATAGTCACTTATCACTAAGTACTTAAAAATTGTTTTTAACTTTTCTTTGGTTTTTAATTAAAGTTACCAGATTTTAAACACACTCCGTTAAAATTACAAGATACAAAGTGTCTTTCAATCTTTATATAAGTATTATTTTTGTACAAGAGAATGAATATATTGCCTTTAAAAAATATTTTAGTTCAAAAAAATTGATATATCTGAATTTTAAAATAACTTAAAATTTTTGAACATTTCTGTTTTTTTTTTGGAAAAATTTCTTATTTGCGGCACCTCAAGATATAAATTTATGACTACAAAACTTTAGGGTATTAATATTGACATTAAATAGCAAGTTTTAAATGCTATTACAAACTCATTATCTAAAAAAAAATTTTTACTCTATACTGTCATTCCACCCTTGTCATATAAATATAGGTATACAGTGCGTTCGAAAAGTAGCGGATAAATTCAATTAAAATTCGAATGGTAGTTTAAGAAGAAAACGCTCCGACCCGTCGATTTTTATTTTCAATTCAGAATTTTTGTACCTAAAACAGGGTGTGTCAAGAAAAAGATGTGACGTCATCTACATTTTTTTTAAATATCAACCCCCATTTTTTATTCCTGAATTAGAAAGGGTACCCCTTTTTACGTCCGTAAAGGTAAATATGGACGACCGTTGCATAAGGAAATATTAAATAACAATTATTATTGTAAATATTAAAAATGAGAAAATTTCATTGTCAATGTAAGAAAACGTAATGAAAAAAAATTGTACATTTTGTTAAAAGTATTTGCATGTCGCCTCATCCCGAATCAGGCTTGATCCTAGTGGTCAGAAACGTAGTAGTATTATGTAACTCAATTCCCACATACTGTAAGCATATTTTTATTACAATCCCTTATACACATTTTTTTTAATTTATGATTACATACATGTCTTTTTGTAATCGTTGCATTCAGTTGATGGTCCAGTCTGCTCCCAGATATCCATTTCCAAGAATTTGACCTTCAAGGATCTCCCCCCCCTTTACTAGAACGGATGTTATTTTTAGATTTATAAGAACCAAACATACTGAGCATACGCAAAGTTAGTCATCTATTAGGAATGCTTATTTTGCTAGAACTTGTTAGTTTTCCAAGAATTTGACTTTAACCCAATTTAACCAATACAACCCATCATTCTTCGTGTATCCACGAACTGATCCTATTTTCAGAACTGACCAATATCGAGCTTCCACAAGGTCAGCCATTTGATTAGGAATGCTAATTTAGCTATCTCCAAAAATTTAACCTTCAAGGCTAGAACTAGTTAGATTTCCAAAAATTTGACCTTCAAAGACTTCAACCCTGACGTTTCCACGAACTGATTCTTCTGATTTTTAAGCTGGAAAATGAGCTTTGACCTTGAAAAATCAATGCACTGACAACTCTAAATCAGACAGTCACCACAACACTGTAGAGTGGCCATGGAATTGTAATATGATACCCCCAATAAAACTATGAATATGAACTATGAAAGGGAGTGTAACCTTGAAATTTAAGTTTTCCTGGCGTTTCTAGGAATTGTCATATGATAGCAATAAATCTTTACCTTGAAGAGCTTCATTCAATTTCGCCAATACAATAACCATGCCTGTGTGTGTATGTGAGTACAGGGGCCTACTTGCGCGCATGCGTCCTACTGCATGCCTCTTGCCACTACAACTCAAAAAATACGTAACCGATTTTAGTGAAACTGTATATTTAGAGTTATTCTTAATATACCCCGGTTCTATCAATTTATAAGTAGAGGTACTTTACAAAAAGTGATAACGTACAATGTAAATATCTGAAAGGCTGTTAACTTTATTAAAAACGCCTCTCCCAAGGATAATTAGATTTGAGATAGATTTACTGGGTGAAAGTTTTATGTGGAGTAATAACTAAACCGTAAATATCAAAAAAGTCTCAAACATAAATATCGGTATAGCACTCAATTTTATAACTAGTATTACTTGCGCGTGCATGCGCGTGTGTGGGTGTGTGCACGTGTGTATGTACGTGAGTGTATGCATGTGTGCGAGTGCTCGCGTGTGAGTGTATGCGAGTATGTATGGGTATGTAGATCCGTGTGTACGTGTGTGTTTGTGCATATGTGCGTGGTTGCGCGTGTGCGCGCGTATGACTGTGTATGCGTGTGTTTGTGTGCGTGGGTACCTTCGTTCCGCTTGATTATGTGCTTTTTGTCGCTATATGAATATAACCGCAGATCGTGGAAATTAGCTGTTGTTGGAAAAAAGTTTTTGCACAAAATGAAGAAAATTCCTTTTTAATTTTATTTCTGCTTTAAAAGGTCAGAAAACTCCACCAAGGTAAGCTTTTCATAGAAAAATAGCTAGGTAACATAAAATCAAAAAAAACATAAGAGATTTAAAACGTTCTGAAATAACACAGCAGAGATTGCCCAATGAATTTTAATCGTATTATAGAAAAATAATAATGTTCTTACCATTTAAACTTAAGCAGTTTTAGTTGCGTACTTTATTAAATGAACAAGGTTTCTATAAAAACTACAAAAAAAAACGAATATTATTTAGTCCGTTTTTTCTTCTCTTTACTTTTCAACTTAATTGTCTTTTACTAACTTTTACATGACTTAGTTCTTACTTTGGAACCTTGGTTAATTTTCTTGCATTTGGACTCGTTTTTAGTCGATCTCTTCTGGTACCACTATTAACAGGGTTTGAATCAAAGTCTTCCAACTTTCCAGATTCTTTTTGTCGTGTTTGGAAGGCAGATTATCATAGAATGCATGGCGATCTATTTGAATTAAAGTTTGTAAAGCTTGGAGGTGTTTGTATTAAATTCTGTAATAGTTCGTGGTTTGTCATAAAGCTGCTTCAAATTATGGGCAGGTGATGACCGACTGTCGGCGTTGTGTCAATAATTGAAGCCAGCCTTGAGTGAATTCAGTCTTGTGCCATCATAAGTTAGTACTTTTAATTCATGCGGATGTTTCGGTCTTACTGATCGGACTATAGATGTGTAGCCGCTAGGAGAATTGATGGGAGGATAAAGCAATTTCTCTAAAATGGAGTGGACACTATTAGCCTCCATCATCGTGTGTCGTTTTACAGGATATAACTGCTCCACTGTGATCTTTTTGTTAACTTCAAAGTATCTCATGGCGCTGCACAAAATCCTTTTTGATTCTGGTATCCACAGTCATCTGATGGCAGTGTAACAAATTTGTATCTCTGTATTATAAGTGTTTTGTAACTGTGGTTTCCTATTGGTGGAGTTGATCGCCCTATTTCCACAGTTTTTTTCTTTTTGAGCGCGACGTTTCGGAAGCGGACTCTTCTTCCGTCATCAGGCTTAGTCCTGAGAAAGAAGTGCGAAAACAATCCTTCTCAGAACTAAGCTTGATGATGGAAGCAGAGTCCGCTTCCGAAACGTCGCGCTCAAAAAGCAAAAGCTGTGAAAATAGGCCGATCAACTCCACTAAATTTGTCTTTCACTGTGGTCAAAAAGTCAATAAATTTTTCTCATGCCACACACACAAAGTGACGTCTCCATTTCCTAGGTTATAAATGTTAAAGTTATGTATTTGCAATTTTGTTTTATGGAACATTGCCGATTGTAATGTCTGTGGACAGAGAAGGACACCTTTTAGTAGATCCATTGTAATCGCTAAACCATCGGTATTAGCAATTGCTTCGTCCTTTATCAGATTTTTGCCACTT
Organism: Vesta saturnalis; assembly: GCA_036346205.1. Lineage (NCBI taxonomy): Eukaryota > Metazoa > Arthropoda > Insecta > Coleoptera > Lampyridae > Vesta > Vesta saturnalis. The sequence continues at coordinate 2,286,375 of JARFJB010002075.1, forward strand.
CGTGCTTCGTGTTTTCGCTCAAGGTGATTCTGGGATTTTTCCTCCGAGACCTAACCAAATTTAGGACTACTACAAGTGTCGCACTGGTCTTTGCGAGGTTTGTGTATAGCTATTTTTCTTCTTTAATTCTTCGCTTTAGTAGCGTTAGAGAAGCAGGCTCCGTGTTTTGCTCTGAACACCACTTTCGATACTCTCAGTTTATGAGGGCCTTTGAGAGAAAAACCGATTCCACATAAATTTGTTGTTATGACTTTTTACGTAGTGGCTAGGCACCTTTGATAGCAGATTTAGCCAATCTTTGACAGACCTTTCATCCTCAACTTTTTGCTTGTTTCTTGGAGACTGGGACTTGTTCCGATTCCCTACAAGGGATTTTACACAATCTACTAATCTATAGACAATAAGCTTCAGGTGTCAATAATCTCTCCAATAACTCACTGATATTTTAATACTCCTCTTACCTTCCTCACGGGTGTCTTATTCTTTATTTTTCATCTTTTTCTACATCTTTGAGAAACCACTGTTCATTTTTATTGGTCTTTATTCCATTTTTTGATCACCCGGTAAATTGAGACATAATTGCGGTATCGCTAAACATTAATTTTTCTTTATAATATATTATTATGTATCAAATTATTTTAGAATAAAATATATCAATTCATATCGAAAGTCTTCCATTGCCAAATAAATGGTTAACTTTAAACTAAATTTGAAATAAAAAATCATGTTTTAGGTAAAATATAATACGTACTATGGATACAAAATATACTGTTACACGTCAAAAACCACACTGGACGTAGTGCAGGGTTACCAAAGTAAGCGGGTTTCCAAGCCAGCTACACTGGAAATGGCGAGGTCGATATAAGGAATAAAATGATTGAAAAGTAGTTTCAGTTACCATAAATCTACAGCTCACAATGTTCGTTCCGGGAAAAATTGTCTCTAGGCGCCACCACAATCTTAAATTTTGTTAAAATAAATAGTGTTAGACGGGATGTTAAATTAATCCTATCTGATTGTGGAAAACAGGATTGCAGCCTACATAGTAAAAACATTCATCACTCAAATGCAACTACACTTCCAAAGAAATTGATCCAAAAGCTTAAGAAATTTTTGAAATAAGCGG
>JARFJB010002075.1:2295000-2370000 GCA_036346205.1 Vesta saturnalis
CTTAATTTATAACTAGTATGGCGTGCTTCTTTAAAGATAATTCAATATTAGATAAGTTTCTCTTGCAAACGTTTTTAATAATTAAGACGGAATCAATAACTTTTAATGTAGCATTGATATTTATATTTGAAATAAATGCAACTTTATTATTTGAATAATACAGATCTAGTTTTGATTACATGTGTTTTATACATGTATATAAAAGAAAGTACGAATAAGTTAAAAATATTCGTGTCGCTGCTGATTAAGTCTTGGCTCTATTTGGTAATACTCCACTATACTGTAATAATAAAGTTATACGCTGACTACGTCAGATCTTTTAGTTTTGAATTAGTTGTGATATTAGATTATACCTTCAGCTTGGTTATCTAAGCATTTCAGGACAATTTCATACCTCAGCAAATGTAACAAAATTGGGACTTGCTCGAAACATTTTTATTATTAGGGAATAAATTCTATATTGCTGACTTACAGTAATAAGAATAAAAGTAAATCAGGTTGCAACGTTTATCGCACATTGCTTCCTTTAGTTAAATGTAATGAATCGTTGACCCTTACCGAAATGCGCCGTTTTAAGGGTTAAGAAATTTCTGAGGTTCCTGGAAAAAAGCGGTGACTCGTCGGAAGTCTTGGCTTTCTGTACAGAATCCATATACAATATTCTTTCTCGCTAGATAACCTAAAATGTTATTAAAAATATTTTTTAGAAACCTTCATCATATCAAAGCTTATAAGCTTCCACAGTTCATCATGATACTAATGCGTGCTCAACCTTTGTTCCGAAACTGTTTTCCGACCAAAATAATATAGAAATGGAAAATATTCGATTAAAATGAGTATTTTAGGTGTTTATTTTCGGCTGTGCATACAAAAAGTTCATATGCGGCGTCTTGTGATTGCTACATTTACATTTATATCACTTCTATGATATAATTTCGCAATTCAGATTGTTGTTGTAAAAGAAAAATTTCTGCCTTGCTTAATATCTCATTCAATAGATCTAATTCGCGCAAGTTTTCCCATCAAAAACTGTAGTCCCAAGTAAGTGTCACTTTAACAATAAGAATGTTACTAAACCCACGTTCAGCCGCGCACAAAGTTGAACAACATAATTGTATTTATGACAATCTTAAGTAATAAGCAGAGCTTACACAATCCTTGATAATCTGGAAATAAAGTAGAAAATTTAAAATAAACTTTCCATTAATATACAGATGTCTTGTTACTAATCTTTTAATAAAGAAAACAATTATTAAGTCAAAAGCGGCATATTAACAAAGTAATAAAAATTTAAAAGTGTTAATAACAATGCTTTTCAAAAAATTTTGTTTACACTTAACAAGATTTCAAAAGAAATTTATGTTAATAAAAATTCTTCAAGTTTTTAATTTTCCTTGTTTGTTTTATCGCTTCTTTAAAATTAATGTTCGTGATGAGATTTAAAAATAATTTACTTTTATTAATTTTAGCTTTCCTGTGCTTTATAGAGAAAGTTTCGCTTATTTATTATTCTGAAAAAGAAATTGGGTAGCAGTAACGTTCATAAACTGGTCTTAAAAGAATAAGAAGAAGGTTATGCAAAAGGCAAGCTGCGAACATTCGAAAAAGCCAAAGCACAATAAATCAGGCCTATAGTACAAGTAGACTGGTCTACAACTGGAAATGCTCAATTGACAATTTTAGTAGCCCTGACTTTTGCAATCCGGTCTACGGATATGCCTTTTGTTAGTTAACAAAAGCCTAAAAACCACTTCCTTCTAAAACGTACTCCCAGATCAATCTTTACTTGATACGTTTACGTTATTCATGGACCTTTTCTAAATTAAACATTAATGAACTTACATACCGTCTTAATTTACAGTAAAATACTGAAAACAAGGAATCAATACCTAACGTCGTTTGCTACAACTTCCTTTCGTTTACGATTGTTTGTAACTTCATCGGAAAGACGTCGTCAAATCCGGAAATTTGCTTTAAAAATTTTATTTTTACCAATTTATATTACACTGCTTGTATTTAGACAAATCAGCATTAAGCACTGTATCAGATGAGTTTTATCGTATTTAGAGAATTTATAAATATGTACTAAAACATATCTCGGGGTGCTTACAACTATTATGGAAACTATAAAGTACACTTTAGTGAACCCGGAACGTCGCTGTATAATAATTTTCCATTGAAATTGCCTTTCTAAGTAGCGCTTTCCCTTTCCTTTATTCGGTACACGTGCAGAATATTAAACTCCCCAATTTACACGTACCGAAAAACTGCATCCATTAGTGTAATAACATTGTAACACATAACTTGTCAGTAAATCAGTGTTTTTCATGCATAAGACACAATAATTTGTCAAAAGGTGTTTGATAGCGTAATACATTTGTCAATGTATACATTTATTTTAAGATTTATGAATAATTATGAATATGGTAACGTGGGGTAGAAAGGGGTGCTTAACCTTTGTGGTAAAGAACAGATTTTCTCCTACTTTTATAAGCTATGAATTCAAGTAAGTTTTCTAAACTTTTTGTAAAAGTTCGTTTTGTCCTGTTCCACATTGGGATTGCAGCGCCCCCCCCCCCCCTCAGATACCCCATCTTGAAAAGTGTAATTTGAGTTTATTTGCAAGAATGAAAATTCAAGAACAAAACAATCGCTAAGTGGTTTATCTTGACTGGACTGACAATAATGTTACTATTACTAAAATTGATAGCTTGCCTTACATGGACTTTCCTGGCAATAATTACAAGTCTGATATTAGTTACTCTCAAACGTCAAATCTGGTCAAAAGAAGTGGCCGTCTAGTGGTAGGACGTTGTGATGTCTGAATTAGATAGGCTGGATGAAGTAAGTGTTGCATCATGGGGGGCAGGTAAGAAAAATGAAACTTCCCAAATTAAGATCAACGAGCTTTGCGCAATGGTGGTTCAGCTCGTTAATGTACTATTGTGGGAAAGAACCACCAATAAAACCCATGTTATTCATAAATAAGTAATTGCACAAGTACATTAATAAATCAAATAACACAAAAAAAAACAATGAAAGGGTTAAATATATAACAAAACACCATTAAATCAGGTTAAAGTGCGTACAAAATTATAACATTAAGAGAAAATGAATTAAAAGCAGTTTAGTTACACATAAACTCAATAAAAAAAAGGAAACCCAATCTAGTTACACCCAAAATTCTGTCATAAATAATCAAAATAAAAATCATAATACCAAACATGTGGCCCTTTAAACCAGTCATGCCGGTCTTTAAGTAAATAAGCACATAAAACAATAAAGCAAATTACGGTACATATAAAATACAGCAGTAGAATTTCACAGATAATAAGCTAAAGGCAAGGGCAAAAGAAAATAGACAAGGAATTTACACACACACACACACACACACACACACACACAATTGTTTAGTGACTACGAAAGCACAAAATTCATAAGTCAAATTACAATAAATTGCATATAAAGAAAAATTAGTTCACAGACAAATAATTCTACTTAACAACTGACACAAAAAAAAAAAAACTCATTAAAACAAAGCCTTACAAGGATAGGTCATAAATAGATCACAACATCCTGACCGATATATAAATTTGAGTGAGCTAGAAAGATATAGCGCTCCTTTGTCAGGTTACACATTCATCTATACAACAATAAAAACAATAAAAATGAAATTCGAAGTGTTTAATGGTTATCTGGTCCGGGAGTGTGTACCCACTTGGAAATTGCCTTTTACAATTAATGACCAAAGCGGTATCATGTACCCATTCACCAACCCACCTCGATACAAATATAAATATAAACAACAACCAAGAATGCTAATTAACACCAATACCACAGTGAGGGAGCCCTGTACTGTCTTTTATTTCAGCAAATTTCAACTTAATGAGCCCGCGTGCGAATAAGATACCGTTGCAAGGCAATGTTTGATTTATAATACGTTACATAGGCTTGAAAATTTATTTGCTGCATACACTTGAATATATATTCCTTTAATTGATCACAGATACAAATTGTTAACATACGCGGTTTGATTTCAAAAAGGGTGACTGTTATTTATAGATTAATACTTCAAATACACATTAAAACTACCACAAGAATTATTTCAATAACAAACTGTTTACAATGAAGGTATTTAGTTAACCCTCTCGATCTGGCTCTGTCGACACTCTCACTGTAACTACCATTTCCCCTATTTCAAAACTAAAAGCTTATCTTTACTCCCACAATCAACCACCGTCTTTCAAGAGTAATAAAAAGAACAAGAAACATTAATCTACGTTGGAACAGTTTCATATTAAGTATTGCACGATATCTTAATTTTAATAATATGCACTCGTCCGTAACAAACCCTACACTTACGTCTCGGTTTTCAACGTACTAAACAACGTTCGGGCGCAATTAATCATTAACACAAACTGACATTTATACATCAACAGCGCGCATAAGGAATTCCAATGATTATTTCCCCCCCTCAGTAAAGCAGTTTTTAAGCGTACACCGGCCCATTAAACTTCTACATGTGTTTTTCAACGCTAGCCAAATATCAGTTATATACATTCTCACATTTCTTATACAAAAATATATAAATAACATATTTCAAAACCATCAGCAAGTTACGACGTATTATCAAGATATTAAAAATTCACTAATTATCTTTTCTATCTCGGTAACAATGGCGATTTGACAAACGTTAATTATAATAATAAAATTATTGCGGCACGCCACCTACAGGGTGGAACGGGGTTGCTACATAAAAATACGTATCGGTGTTCAATAAGAAAATGTGAATATTGTGTTTTGGGGATACAAAGTAAGAAAACATTTGAAATTGTTGGTTCGTCGTTATCAAGGGTGCCTGAGGTACGAATGAAATTTAATTGTAATCTAGTAATAGACTGGTAACACCGTTTTGGTAGTTACTTGTATTGCAATTTTCAATTTTAGTAAATATATTCATGTACAAAACTTCATCCAGTTTGTATTTCTGAATATTATTACACCTATTTACAATATTAGGTGCAGCTACCAATTATCGGTACCCGGTAGATTGACCGAAATCAATTGACCGAAAATCAGTTGATCGAATCGACAATTGACCGAAGTCGCAATTTACCGAAAAAAGATTTAAAAAATTTTCTTGCTTTTTTTGTTGTTTTGAAATTCAATTTAGCGAATAGTTATATAACTATTTTTTGTATAAAGCTTTACATTGTGTTCCTAACCTCCTCAACTTTATAATTCGGTATGTTCTTTTCAAAAGAATGTACCTAATTATCGTTAATCACTAATTATAACATTGTTATAACGAAAATGAACGGCAGTTCCAAGTGCTAAAATCGTATCTTCCACAATAGCATAAGGTCAACGGACATTCCTCTGTCGTTACATGTAAACATATTTTTAAAAAATGTGAATAGTTGCGTTGGTCCTTGTCATGCAAAGTAAAAAAAAACAAACGTTACAGTATTCCGTCAACCTCCAATAAAAAAAACTTAGCTCAGTAAAGAAAGACAACGTAAACCGTGCTAATATCCAAAGGTTGACCTTAACTAATATCGGAATTTCACTTTGAAACCGAATCTAAAATACACCTTAATATTAAACTTTTATTATTCCCTCTGACAAATGGGAGCCAAAACAACAAAAAAAAAACAAGAAAATCCTTTAAACACGCCAGTAATTAATATACTGCCAGTTCTAAACCTGGATAAAGTGTGAAGGGAAGATGAAATAAACAAAAAGTGATAATACAAATACAATTCAGGTTTCGGTTAATTGCGACTTAGGCCAATTGTCGTTTCGATCAATTGATTTTCGGTCAATTGATTTCGGTCAATTTACCTAGAACCCCAATTATCTGGTCTGATTTCCAGAAACCCAAAGTTCAGACAGACCTGTAAGTGGTGCTATAAAAGTTTTGTCGCTATGCTTTTTTTTTCGTTAGCCGGCGAGGGCATATGGCCCTTTTGATTAAAATTCTTATGATGGTAACTCGATTCTGGGCGACACTGACTCACTACTAACTCGTGTGCACTTGAGCCAGGAAGTGCTGAAGGTGTTATATCAGTCTCCCTCAATATCTTATCCTTACCTTTACTATACTGGTAACTAATCTCACTCGTATTATTCAAATAGTTAAACAAATATTTAACAAACTCAAAATTACAAAAATTTTATTTATAAAGACAACAATTATTTATTTGTGGTTGCTACTTCCTTTTCCACAAATTTGAATTACCAAGAAAAAAATAGCTAGATTTGGAAGCTTTTCCAAATCGAATCAAAACACTAACATAAATATTTACAAAAAAAAAAAAATATATCAAGCACGATTGTCTTCACGTTTAGTTTTCTTTCGATGCTTTGTAAATACAAATATTGACGTTAAATGCTAACTTATGGTGTCTGCAGATCTGGTCTACTTATTTTAGTTTAAATTACAATCAATTACATACAACTTGCGAGTCCTCAATGAAAATACTGATAAACTGTTCTAATCGGCAACGCTGCTCCTTAACATTTAATCCGCAGATGCCATTTACAGATATATGAATGCTTCACAAACAATTTGATTAATATGGTGGCTTGGGTTTTAACCGCTTTAATTTTAGTTTGCATGAACTTTATTTTATCCAGAATGAATTCTAATTTTGATTTACATAATCGTTGGATGTAGTATTCATTATTACAACTTATCAAAAAAAAAAATTAAAATTAAAACTTTGGTTACAAAATTGGTTATTATCTAACCTATAATTCCAACAATGAAGATTTCCAAAGTGATACTTAAATGATCCTTACTACTAAAACGACAACTGCTAACTAAACATTACTTATAGTCACTCAATTCCGACAGTCAATACAAGAACATAATCCCAACTATGGCAAACACTAACCTTTATTTACAGTTGAAGATCGCCCACTCAAATTTACACACCAAAGGTTACGATTCTGCAGATTATAACACATTCGTAACTGCGATGATCCTTGACACAATTTCTAAATCCAAATTCCAACACATGAATTGTGCAGATTACGTTGCATCTCAAATACTATGTACAATGAACCCATAAACTTCAGAAACATAAAAATTTCAACGCCTACATCACACGAAAATGATAAAATTTCTAACTGACCAATAAACGTAATATGTACAACACAAAATTAAACCATTTATAAAAATTAACTTATACGGAAAATTCTCACTGTATATAAAAATCACACCATGTACAAAATTAATCCATGTGCGAAAACTACAACAATTATACCCAAAAGGAAAGCTTACACCATAAATAAAAATTTCACCCACAACTAAAATAACACCACATGAAAAAACCCTATGGGAGAGAATAATGTAAGCATTTGAATATTAAATCTAATATAAATTACCTTCGTCTAAGGGTTTTCAGGTGACGCTGCTTCTCGCTAATTGTTAAGTTTATGATCCCCATAACATCTGGTGGCTAACCGAAAACCATACACAATACCAATAGTCAATATTCAAGCCTACCGGGTGATTATGGCATGAGCCCTTAATCAAGGTAACTCTTAAAAAGTAGTTAATAACCATAATTCACCCCTTTAACAAATTTCACGGCTCATAGACAAGATGGTCGTGGCAAGAGAGCTTATCAATACCAAGAAGAATTAGATTACTACATTATCCCATTACAAATTACAGAAACCTGTATTTTTAAACTCTAATAGATGTTGTTTTCTTATTTCTCCCACAGATGACTATTTACAAATACTAAATTTCAGAATTTTTACTTAAATATAATTTTTTAATGTTAATATTTACGTTTTGTACAATACAATGACTACTAATAAATTCAACTGTTAATACGACTATATCCTTTCCCTATATACTCCGGATCATTACTTAAATCAATATTACAACGTAATAATATTGTTAATATACAGTCCATTAGAGAGCTAAACTTTATGGTCCTTCGAGCCGGATTGGATGAAAAAATCAAGAAATTAGTTTTGAAGTTTGGATAAGTTTGGGATTGTCAGTCGACGGCGGTTACTGCAATTTGAATTCAATCTGCTTAAAAGCTGTGTGAAGAAAATCCGTTAAAAATTACTGCTAAAGGTCTATTTATTCGTTTCATTGCTGTACAGGGCGAGTCAACGATAGAGGAAAGGAAATTGGTGCTTTATTTGTATACTTTGCCAATAAAATATGGCAAGCAAGTGTGCACATTTTAAAATTATTCTTGACTATACAGGGTGTTCCAAAAAAAGCAGGGCTAGACAAAGTTAGTATTTCTTAATTGGAACACCCTGCGTATCATTCGATTTTTGGATTCTACTTGCAATTATAAAACTATATCGAAAGTCAATTTTTGGTCACTTTTAGTGATACCAATATCTTTCCTTCGGCCATCTTAGGAGAAAGCTGAAATTTTGTTAGTAGGGTGATTTTTGGGGAAATAATTAATTTGTAATAATAAGGATTAGGCCAGTATCACTCGACAGGCGAGTTGAGTATGATTTAGTGTTGATTGATTGTGTGTGGAGTTAATTCGCCAGTACCATTTGTGGTGATCAAAAATCTAACAATCATCTGATAGCATTACCACCACCTAAAACTCTTTAACGGAGGTAATTTATATTTAGTAACTGATTAACTTACTCATATTATTCTCGCTCATAGGGTTTTGTTCTGAGATTTGGTTATTCTGCGACTTTTAACGTACGGTTTTCCGATTACGATTATATTATATTTTGGAGCCGTCATTTGAGATTTTACGTTCTTGAAGTTTATTATTTTCGTTGTACATAGCATTAGGATTAGTAACATAACCCACATAATTAATTTGATATAGAATGAGCAGTAGAGATGTGTACGGAGGATTATTTCATTGATGAACGTATCAAAGTTCGAGTATACCTAAGAGAACCGTTAGCGAACCACAAGAAAATTGCGAGTAGGCAATACTCAGCTGTGTATATAGGTTAGCGACCTTAATCGTTGGGAATACATTATTGCATTGGATATTGGAATTAAGTAACATCGTCGGTATGCTGTAAGTCAAAATAAGATGTTCAGTTACAAATCATTATTTAGATTGATACTCGCTTAGCGTCCAGTCTGTGTCCGTTGAATACAAAATAGTTAGTAGTTGTTCTTTTGGTATTAATGAGGTCACCAAAATTCGAATATCACTTTGGAAATCTTCATTGTTGAAATTATTTATATTATACCATCACCAAGCATTATTGCAACGAAAAATTTCCCTCTTTGTAAAATAAAAATAAAGCATCATTGATATTATTAAAGATCGCATGCAGCTATCATTCAGTGCAAAATTAAAATTCACGCTAAGTAATATATATGTCATACAAAGCAAAAGTAGATCAGAAACAGAATTATCAGAATTTCATCGAGATCTCGCTAGTTTTGAGTATTGGATTATAATTTTAAGTAATTAAAAAGCGAGAACTGCAAACATCATTTAGCGTCTATGGTCGAGTTTTGTATATACAAGCCGTGGAAAAAGAAACAAATGCATATAAGGTATAAAATATATGTTTTGTAAAGGTATATGTATAGAAGTTACTCAAGTTCTAGCGATAATCGTCATCAATAATATATGTATGTAAATAGTCATTATTGGGTAGATTGGGTTTTAAATAAAGGGTTAAAATAACCAAGGCCAATTATTTTTCTTTGGTTTTATTTTGTGGAAGATTATTAACCACACACAATTTGAATGTTGTGTGTCTGTTAATGAATAAACTTTATTATTTGAGTTGACTAAACATTACTTGGGCAAATTAAAGAAAACAGCGAGTGAGATGAGTTGCCAGTCGACTAAAGGTAAGAATCAGATAGTGAGATAGACTGAGCTTCCATCTTTAGCACTTTCTGGCTCAAGGGTATGCGAATTTAGTTATGAGTAAGTGGCGCCTCAAATTAAAGTTAACATCTTATAAGTTTTGCTTAAAAGAACCGCACGGCCTGACCGGCTTCAAATTACAGAGCATAACGGTAATAACGTTATGCACCTCTCATAGGTCTGACTGACAGCGAATCTTAGATCTGTTCAGATATTGGTAACTGCCCCTAAATTGGAAAAAGGGGTAATAATGTCTTAAAGACACTCAGAACCGCACAATTCTTTATTAGTTGTCTTATGCCCATCTGTCACTGTTTTTGAGTTATTTTTATTTGTCTAGATTATTCAATATTTCAATGTTTTTCTTGCAACTATTCGCCATTTTAAGCCATTGGGGTAAGATCGGACGACCTCGGCAGACACTGCACAAAACCGCCGCGCCCAATCCATTATTGAGGATAATTATCATTTAAAAATGGATTGGGCGTTGAGGTTTCGTGCAGTGTCCCCCAAGATTATGTGATCTTACCCTATGAGATTTCTTCTTACAGGGATATATCAAAAACGTCAAGATGTCAAACCTCCAACTACAAGAGACGATATTAAAGACAGGACACCAGACGCTTATGAAACAATAACACTAGAGATGCTGTAAACCGTGAGGGAAAACGTAATAAAACGACTAAATGTATGCATTCAGTAGACGGACACCATTTCAAACATATTAGAACTCATTAGTAACTATCCAATGAGTTGAAAATGTTCGTTTATTTTATATCAAGTACTTATGACAACGTAATTTATTTACTGTTTTAAGTTATATCTATTTAGCGTTTAGTATTTAATGCAGATTTTTGTCTCTCTTGTTTTCAGATTTCATGGCTACCGCGAATAAGTACAAGAAAAACCAATGAAATATTGAATAACATGGAGAAATCAAAATAACTGAAAAACAGTGAGGGATAGGTATAAGACACCCTTATGAAGAATTGTGCGGCTTTTTATTCTATTTGGCACAGCGTAAAAATATACGGGGTATTCTATTTGAGCAAAGTGGATACTTTTGAATTTCAAGTTTGCTAGTTTGCAAATATATTTTCTACACCCTGTAGCATTGGTCTTTGCTTGGTACAATTATAAAAGCTTTCCTAAATATTGAATAATATGGAATAATCAAAATAACTCAAAAACAGTGAGGGATAGGTATAAACATCCTTCTGAAGAATTGTGCGGCTTTTGATTCTATTTGGCACAGCGCAAAAATATACAGGGTATTCTATTTGAGGAAAGTGGATATTTTTGAATTTCAAGTTTGCTGGTTTGCAAATATATTTTCTACACCCTGTAGCATTGGTCTTTGCTTGGTACAATTATAAAAGCTTTCCTTACAAGACACAAGATGGTACATAATAATATAGTTATACCTGTGATTCGATTTTTTTTGTATAAAATTCGATTTATTTCAAAATCCGTACATATTACATGCATGAAACCTATATAAATAAAGATTTATAATTGCACGCGAAGTGTAGTCATCACAATTTCCTGCACAGCTATAGCGGACGTATTATTGAAAAATGAAGTTTGTGCATCTTGAGGTAGTACAAAACAAGTAGGAGATAGGTTTAGGACAGAAAATAGTTGTAGGAAATCGATACTAGTATACTTATCCGACGTATCCTTTCGTCGTCGTTCCGAAAAGTGCTTACCCAAAAAGGGCACACACCGTCTGACCGTGCGTAAGGATCACTCCCCACAGGTCAGTCGCAGTTTGAGCCTTAACTAATGTTGCTGACCCCTTGGGAATAACAGGTAAGGCCATCGCCATATCTAAGCTTTCGAGCAAACCAAGAATGGCATCGAATACTACAGCGGGTGGAGCAGTCGTTTTCTCGAATGCGGGTTTTGGCCGCATTCGTTATTTCCACCTATACACTACCCCTCACCGTCGATTTGGCGTAACGAACGCAGGTTGGGTGTTGATAGGGTGCCGCTGTGGGCGGTGTCGTATTCTGCATTTGTAGGCGTAGTCGGTCGGTCGGCCCCGCCGTAGCTGCGAGAAGCGTGGAAAGCTGGGACATCCCCGGAATTGTTCGGGAGATCACCACCGCAATTCAAGTACATAACACAGTGGGTACGGGGTTTAGTTTATTCGCTGGAGTGGTGATTTCCTGCGCACGCATCCACACGCACACATACACGCACACACACTCACATACGTACACACGCACCCACGTACACCCGCGCACACGCACTCTCACGCACACGCACGTACACATACGCACACACGCTCATACGGATACACATACATAAACACGCACATGCACACCCACACACATGCACACAAGCACACACGCACACACGCGCACACGCACACCGCACACACGCACACACGCACACGCGCAGACAACCACACACATATACACGCTCACGCACATTTTTTATCTACCCAGTAACATCAAAAATTTTTGTGACTAAAAATAAAAAGGTGGGATATACAAGATATCTTATACTTATAACAAAGCCTATCAACACCTACATTCAAACAATGAAGTGCAATGCATTACAGAGAGCACCCCACACTTTTATTTTTAGTCACAAAAATGTTTGATGTTACTGGGTAGATAAAAAAATTATTTTATTCTTTTTAGTACATTTGGAAATAAAAGCGTTTTTTATAAATGTTTCTTTTTACTTATTTTTATTTATTGTTTATTAATGATCTTCCTTCTACAGTAGATTGTAGTGTTCGATTGTTGGCGAACGACTTGAAAATTTTTTCTGAGGTATCATCTGTGAACTGTTTAAAATTAAATGAAGCTAAATATAAGGTTGTGTCGTGTACCAAAAAGCACAATCTAATTGTACACAATTGCTGTCTTGTTTCAATGCCACTGTTAAGATCGGATATTGTAACCAAGTGGTACTATCCAAGTCAGATCAATTCTGTGAAGACCATTATGTTAATAATCTTACACGCGATCAAACTGGGTATTCAAAGAAAATTTAGGTTTGCCAAACATATGGTTTATAAGCGTCTTACCATACTTGAAAAACGACTGAATAAGGATAACTTGTTAAAAAAATATTATTGACAATCTTAAAGAGTACTGAGAACTTGGCCAAATCACAACGGGTTACCAATTTTTCACTTTGTACTTCTGATGACAAGCCGTGTTATTATTTACTGAATCATGCCGTGATTCGAGAATCTAGTTTGACAACTGGTGTTAGATTAGTTTTGACGCGTCCCAGAAAACTGACAGGATTGTCTTTGAATGATGTGCCGTATGCCGGACCCGCTATTCATAATGATTTTTTGTCAATTGCTTTACGTTTTAGAATTTTTCCAATTACTATTAATAACCTAGAAAACTTTTCATTTCGAAAATGTATAGACAAATGCTTATATATTCTCCCGAACGTAATTTTGAGAGAATCTTGTGGAAGAATCCAGATAATCCTTTGCAGCAGACTATAGTGTTAAGAATTAAATACGGTTACGTATGGTTGTAAAACTGCCCCCTTTCTTGCAGTAAGATGTTTAAAATAGATTTTCAAAACGAGTTTTTACTTGACCTTTTAACTAGTGTTTTTCCTATTTCAATACTGCTACATAATCAGAGGGAAATCTCTTTTATTTTGTCTTCAAGAGGTTTTCAACTGAAGAAATGGATGTCCAATAAATCAGAGTTACTAAAGCATTTTCAAATAGATGACAACTCGTGTCTTCGAGTCTTTTGCATTTGGATAAGCAAAGTAGAACCTTGGATTCTTTTGAGAAGGTTAAAGCTATATTATTTATTTTTCTGTATCGAAAGTGAACATTGAAAAATGGTTTTCCAAAAGAACAATTTTATTATCAACGATTCAAGTATTTGATTACTTGGGTTTTTTAAGTCCCATTACAATTACGCCAAAACTCATTTTTCAGATCCTTTGGCAAGAACAACTGTTTGGGACGAGTCTGTAGCGCATTATTTGGAAAATAAGTGGATTGATTTTGTAAGGATTTAAACGTTTTTCATAATTTATCCATTCCTCGGTTTGTGTAGTCTGGTAACTGTACAGCCGTACACATTCACGGATTTGCAGACGTGTCCGAAAAGGCTTTTGAGAGATGTGTTTACTTAGTAAGTCTGACAGTTATAGAATTTGTTTCGTTCATTTTCTTTGTCAAAATCTCGTGTTGCTCCCCTGAAGAAGGATACTCTACCACGCTCGGAGCTAGGTGCAACTGTGCTGCTTGCGAAAACTATGGAAAAGCCCAAAGAGTCGAAAATGAAAGTAGAAAGGAGTTTTTATTTGACAGATTCTACAGTAACACTATGCTGGATAAAGGGTTGTTCTAGTCTTGAAAACATTTGTAGCGAATAGAGTAACTCAGATTCAAAGTAAATCAAATGTAGATGTTTCATTTAATTCAAATGAAAATCCAGCAGATTGTTTGACTAGAGGTTCTGATTGAATCTGAGTTATGGTGGAATGGTCGAATTAAACTGTTTTCATGTAAGAAATATGTACCTAAAGCTTTCTGAGGATTTACCCAAACAGAATAATGCAGAAGAATGTTAGTCATTAACTCAGGAAATACCTGTCTTCGATTTTTTGCAACAAAATGCAATGAATTTTTGCACGTCTTGAGATTTATTCAGTGTATAAAATATCAACAAGTAGATTCGGGTTTTATATCAATATTGTAACTTTCTAGTGCTCTGAATGTGCTGATTCAAATTTCCCAGGTCTATGACGAGTTAAGGAGAAAACGTCCACTCAACACATCCACGAATCTTATGTGCCTCAATCCTTACATTGATGAGTTGGTGGATGAATACAAAGATCACAAGTTCCACAATAACAAAGACATCCAATTATTTTAAGTAACAAATCTTATTTAACTGTTTTAATAATGACTTATGAACATAAGAGATTGTTTCATTGCGGTCCACAACAATTGTTACATGTAGTTATAAAAAGATTTTGGTCATTTCGCGGTCGTAGGCTGGCTAGATCAGTACTAACACGATGTGTTACATGTTTTAGAGCTAATCCCGTGACTACAGATTATGAGAAATTTTCTGGATTATCGAGTTCAGCCATTCCAGCCAGTTTATCAAATTATTAAAGGTCCATGAACACGAAGTGTGTGCATTTAGAACTAATTAGTGACTTGACAAGCCAAGCATTTCTTACAGTTTTGCAAAGGTTTAGTGCCCAACCAGGCAACCAATGCTTTGCATATTTACTCTGATAACGCCACTAGTTTTGTTGGAGCTAATTCGATTTTGATAAAGTTTTTACGTTTTTATTCCGACGAGGCAGTTTCTGCCTTATCATCGGATAGTATTACATGCAATTTTATGCTACTAGACCACCTAATTTTGTAGGTTTGTGGGAGGCTGGTGTCAAAATTTTCATCTTAAGCCGTATAGGTGGCACTTGCCTTACGTTTGAAGATTTTAGTACGGTTTAAACGCAAATAGAGGAAGTCATAAGCTCCAGACAATTATTTTTTAGGTGTGCGTTGTATTAGTATATGCTTAAAGGTTTCATGAATGCTACGTCAGGCGGAATTAGGCTACCCCGTTGTCTCCTGCGTAATTTATCAAATCAAGGCTCTTTTTGTGGCTTGCATGACCGTCCAAAAGTAAAAGAACTGGTTTCTTGCAAGTTGCCCCAGAAAACTCTCCAAACCTGTCCATAAGTATTTATCTATTCAGCCAGCCCGAATCATCCTTTTTCTCCTGAAGCCGAAAAACATATTTCAGCCGTTACTGTCTGCCCCCGTTGTGCGAAAGTCAGTATTCGTTTTGCTTTTGATGAGAGTATTTTAGAACGACCTTTTGAGTTAACAGTCATTCCCGTCTCATCACAGTAAATTCTGTTACCAGTTAATTTATGTTGATAGACCGCTTCTTCGAGTAACTTGAAAAACTGAGACACGGAGCCATTGTTAAAACCCTTTGCCCGATCCCCAGAAGTCGCTTCTGGTTACGTTAATGATATCTTTTTAAGAACCATTAAACTCAGTATTTCCTAGATAGATGGTTTTCGGATTTAAATCTTCACTGCAGTTGTTTGGAACGGCTAGTCGGTAGGCCAATCTCCACAAATCCGTTACTGTCAAACCAAACAATTTGGCTTCCATATTTGTCAAGTAGTCTTCTAATACCTTTCCTTGTAACGCTGTAAAACATATCTGAACGTTTGAACTCTTATCGGCCTCGAAATTTTCTTTATTTCTTTTTACTTAGTCGTCTGCGGTAGGTTAATCTGTTGGACAGTTTTTTTTGTCCCATTTCTCGATTAACAACCGCCTCCACAGCTTGCTCATACTTTCTGTGGACCAACTTTTTCTAGTGTACATATTCAACTTACTGTTTTCAGAACACAATTAGAAATGAGACGGAACGGTTACCCCATTACGTTCCTTATATTGGTATTCCATTCTAATCCAAGCGTCATTTTTTTGTTAATTGTGAAGATATATGCTTAAAAAACCATAGAAACAATTCTGTGGGGTAATGACTTAGCTAAAAGTAACCTTTTCAGCTAGTAAAACATTTTGCATTACAGCATATATTGTAAAGCACTTACTGTGCTTTTAAAGCAAAAAATATCCTACCGGACACGTATGCATGCACAGCATCAAGCATAAACTCAGACTAACATGTCAGTAAAGCCTGGATCTTGGTCAACACCGATTGATAGAATTAGGGGGTAGTAATTTCGAGTATCCATTATGGTACAGCGCTAACATCAGTAATATCACTTAGAAACGGTACCCTGTTTTACTCCGTTATCCCGTTCTAAAGTAAACTAAAGTGAGTTTTATGGCGGCTAATTTCGGTTCCTACATACGCTAAGGATAAGTTTTGTTTCTTAGCTAAAGCAGAGGTGTTCTTATCTCGACAACGCGTAAAGGAGTTTTTTTAATTTTTTTCAAACCTTATGCAAATTTTTCTAGTATTTTTTCCGTTTTTAGGTTGTTATTACGCAAGTTTTCCGCGCTATTAGAAATCAGTGCTGCCAACTTAAAAAGAAAAAAATAACTAATTTCCCGCTAAAGGATAATGTGCAAAATAAAATCTGTACGTTACAGAATCAAATACTCATCTCATCAAATGTCAGTTGATAAGGAGGGAAGCTACAAAGCTAGCCAATGACGGTATGATGCGATAGTTGGATGTACCAAACGGTGTTTTACGTGACCGAGCTAGTAGAGTTTGGGTAAAACGACCTGCTTAGTATTTGTGAGGTAATGGGTTCCATTCCGTTAACGTCCACCCTGTATGAGGTTTTTTCAGGGGATTGTCCTTATACTCATGTAGCGGCATGGTCACTGCATGTACGCACACCATGTGTGACTATTTAGGCGATGCTGGAGTAGTACTTTCCCTCTCAGAACACTCCGTTCTTTTCGTTCCTATCCTGACACACCCATCCTGAAGCTCACCACGTAATGCATGTATGTAAGTATGCTGGGAATCCATGATTGTGACTGAAGTTGCTTAGAAAGCTCAAGCAGTCCGCCCTCCCCTTTGGAGAGGGAATGCATGCCTTTTCCTTTTCACTTTTCTTACATCAATATGTGTATTAATTGAATGTAGTAAAAATATAAACAGATAAATACAGGACATTGTTTTTAACATGTATAGTTCACGTTTGACACATCTTATAATGAAATACGGATATGATTTTCAGTAGGTGATAATTTATTATAATTAGTGAAACTTGATTAACCGTGCTTCAACGTAAATTAGTAACAAAGAGGATTTACAGACAATCTACAGGGTTACGTAAATAATTTGTTAGGCATTACAAACGCGCTTTCCGAGATCGGAATGTGTGAAAGCTTGGCTGCTTTTAAAGTTAAGGTTTTAAGAGTGTTTGAAATTCGAATACACGAGCTGAAAGTTTGATGTAAAAATTACCCACCACTCTCAAAAGAGTAACTATAGTTTAAGCTGTCCGATAACTTTGAACAATAAGCTTTATTGATTCTTGAAAGCGTGACAAAATATCAAAGACACAAAAAGCACTCAATAATACAATGCGATTTATGGGCTGTCAAAGTTGCTTTTTATTTACATTTTGAGCGTATTTCATTTTGTGGGTAACTCAACTGCTTAAAATTGCACGGCACATAAAGAAATCCCGTTTTCTCTACCATGAAAAGATAATCACCATGAATATTCAACAAATTAAGCTTTTTCAATGGGACGTAAATGTGAAAGATGTCGTTTAGAGGCAGTTGTCCTAACTGTATGGTCGCATAAAGTAATTCGTAAAGAAATGACTATTGACTGGCTTAACCCAAGTGCTCTCTATAAGAATGTAAAGAATTTTATTGCTCTATTTTTTGCAGGCACTACTAGAGCCGTCAACTTGGCACCACTGGCCTTACTCATAAATCTGTCTAGTACGAATCCTGTAAAGGATTTTGCCTCTCTAAAATATGCGAAGCTTGCATGCTTAGGAACAAATCCTAAACGAGTTGAATGAACTTTGATAAACAAGATCGCGAAGGGTTGTGCATTTAAAATGATAACAAAATTAAAGCAAGCAGAAAATTTAAACTTCTTAGAAAGCGGTGCTTAATTGTGGCGGGCTTGGGTATTTTATGTTTTCTGCTAGAGCCAATTTGAATTCTGTAACTTTGTTAACAGAACCAAATGTTACAAGAAAATCGAATTAAGAAAACAAACTGGACAGGAAGAGATCGTGCTTTTATTTATTATTCTCTTTTAAAAATGGGAATTTTGCATAAAACTTTTTAGTAATTAAAAAGGGATCAAAGAAAAAAAACACAGTTATTGCAATTTACGAGAAAGCATAACAAAAAAGTTTTTTTAGTGCTTAAAATTGCTGTTTGTGGATGGTGAAGTCGGTAGTAAATCTCTTAACCTTTCTGGTTATGAAACATGAAAACCATTTTTAAAACTTCTAATTTAGAAAGTTTACTTTTTGCATTCAAATTTGTTTTGAGCAACGCTGCATGGAGCATAACACGTTTTCACTTAAAATTTATACATATACATAAATCATTTTAAAAATTTTGTGACCACGACATTTTATAAGAGGAATTATAGAACTAAAAGCTCAAGTATTTTTCCAAACAATAAAAAATGTACCTATTTAACAAATTAACCCAGTTAATTTATGTAAAGTACTACAAACTCCTGAAACATAGCATGGTTCGCACGCACGCATCAGTTACTATAGCGACTGTGAAAAAGATAACAATTTTTTCAGTTTCGTAGCTTAGAAGTTCTATTTGCCGATAACATGTAAAGAAATGCGCTAATTTATTTGTATTGCTTGTGTGTAATCCTTAATAATCAAATTTCCATACTAACTTCTTCATGAATAGGTTCATCTTACTCATACCTCCTCATCTTTTCATCATCCTTACAACTTCATCCATTTTCGTCTTTTAATCTTCATCCTATTATTTTCAACGTTTTATCTTTATCTTATTTTTTCATTTTCTTCTTTTCATCTTCATCTTCCCAGTTTTATCATCTTGTTTGCACTTTGTCGTACTCACTTAAATATCATAATTTTCTTCCCTTCATTCTCACTTATTCATGTTTACCATTTCATATTCATATATATATATATATATATATATATATATATATATATATATATATATATATATATATATATATATATTAGTTACGGTAAGAATGGTCACTAGGACAAGGTAAAAGATAAACCTGGTTTTTGCACGGCTAGCTCGGCGTGCGGGTGAGGGTCTATTGGGACAAAGCAGTCTCCGTAGCTTACGTTTCTAGCAAAGTCGAAATCGGGAAAATGTCACAATAGGTTCCGGTAGGCGCCAGGATATTCTAAAGAACATACCAGGATGTTTTAGAATGCGAATAAAACGACGGTACGTAGTGGTCCGAATACCCAACTTACCACACTTACCACGTCGTAACGCTCGTAACTCAGGTTCCACAATACTGCTTCACCTGAAAAGGCTTCAAAAACTGCACCTTATCTGATCAACTTACCACCGTGCAGCGATATTCAAATTGAATACAGATCTCTAAAGTTCCCCTTACGTTAAATTATTCCCTTAAACTAATCAAAATAACACAAACCAACTGACTTCAATTCGGTTACAGCTCTTTTCTAAACTTGTAATTTACGTTACGTTAATTTAATTTGCCCATCAAACAAAACAAAAAAAACATCAACACTCCAACTTTTCTCAAATAAAACGCGGCGACGCTTTACTATTCGAGCAATAAATCATCACCCTATGTCCAGGCTTAATATCAAAATAAATACCAAAATAATAACTAAGTTAAACATCTATTAAATCAAAATAAATAAATAAAACAATTAAAATGTAAACAGGTCAATTTGAACATCAAGGTAATCGTATCTTCTTAATTTTTACCTCATTGAATTCTGGCCAGTAGCAAAACTATCTTAAACTAAATTGTATTCAAAGAAATTCAATAAATTTGGCTTCCTGCAGCACGTAAATCATATATATATATATATATATATATATATATATATATATACTGAATAATGAAGGTAAGATTTTATTTACCTCCTTGCATAAAATATTAATGTTATAAAAAAAACAAAACACCTTAAATAGCTACTAAATGGACAAAGGAAACTGTCCGAGAACGTTAACAAAATGACACAATAAATTCAACAAAAAAAAAATTATTATTTACTTCCAACAGGTTCCTTCGTTAACACACATTACATAAAAATAAAATCAAATTTTATTCTTTTAAGTCGCAAGATCAACAAACAAAATATAAATAACATTACCTAGGTCACACAGGCAAATAGGCGATAATCCTTGCTCGGCGAAAGCGTCGGATACGACTCGTGCAGTCCACTGTATTACTGCTGGTCGATGACACGAAGCTGCCTTCCCCAGGTCTCTACTACGCATTTAACTTGCTTTTCAACATAATGCCTCGTAACTTATTGAAGCAGCATAAACCAACTTAAATCACTTTAATAATTTCTTTAAATCGAGTTTGTTAAAGTTCGACAAACAAATAAACAACAACAAATGTTTTGTACAGCTTACGTTAATAGGTTCAATTACGAACAGAACAATTAAACGGCATGTGTGTGTGTGATCGTTCACTGCGTACACTTAAATTTTAGGAAAGGAGTTCTTTAATTATATCTCGTTACTAACGAAAATTCAATAGTCCTCAGGTTCGCACTACAAAAACACGAACCAAATTTCTATCATAAACGCACTGAAGATGCCGTTCTTTCCACTAAACTAAATTAATGCGCGAGCCCGGTTGAAATGTTACTTCACAAAAATCCCAAACTTGGTTATATTCGACTAGTCTTGCAACTCCTCAACGCTATTCCCTTAACTTTCACTAGGAGCTCGCACAATGATCAAACCCCAATTCAGATCATTCGACGACTTCCCAACACGCACGACTTTACGCTTCAAAAGCTTAAGACAGAGTCCCCTCATTCAAAATTACTTTCTCGCCATCTTAAAAAACGTTCCCTCCATACAGATTCATTCAAACAAACCAATCAACCACTTTAATTTTAAAATTTCTACCCCTTAAATTTACGATGCTATCTCGATTTCAGGCGAAGAAACTAATGTTTGCATTTCCTTCGACACGATACAGAAATGTTATTGCAAAGGTACAACCAATCGCCCACCCATATTACTTACACGGATGAAAACCAACATTCCGAATCTCCAGCTGTTCCTCTACACGAATGCGACAGTACGGCACCCATGCGATAACAACATTCTTTATACTGAAACTAACAAAACTAAACGAATTTATCTCAATAAAACTTTACATATGATTCGGGCAATAAACTGAAGATTGTACTCAAAATTCCAAAAAAAAAACTACACTGACTTTTCTTAATGAAAATTACGTAACTACACAAAAAAAATATATAGCATCTAACTAAGTGAATAAAATTACACACAAAATTACCCAATGCGTATACAGGGTGTTCAAAATACCCTGACAATATACAGGGTGTCCCAATAGTGCGTATTCAGTCGATAGCTCCTTAGCCATTAAACTTAGAAGATAGATTTAAATACGAAAGTTGTCTACTTTTATAAGCTGCATAATCTGAAAATAGTTTGGTTTCTACAGGATATAATATAAAAGCGGTACAATATAGAACTTTTGATTTTTAAATAGAATAATATATATTATTTTATTTTTCGATTCTCCTTATAATTTTACATCTTTTTATAAGAATTACTTACAAGCTAAATCTTACAGTTTTGAGATATTTGCAAAGTTAACTAAAACTGACATTTTATGTAGTAATTGAAGTAGGCGTATCTCAGTTATTTTAAAGATAAAAAATAATCTTTCGTATAGAATTTATTCATACATGAGCTTACTTTAATCTATTGTCAAAATTGGATTTCAATATAACGGTAATCACAAAATTAATTCAATAACATAAACTTGAAAATGCTATATCTTCATTTTTTTAAATGGCACACCCTACATTTTTTTAATGCCTTATCTTCGTCTATTAATCGACTTTCATTTCTATTAAATATGTTCTATACCTATTTCTAATAGTTTCGGAGATATTTAAGTTTGTTCAATTTTTTTCGTTGATAGCACTGAAGAAGAGTATAATTAGTCGGTCAAAGCAAGCTATGAATACATAAGAAACTAAAAAACATATTAACTGAAATACAAACACTTAAAATTATAATAAATGTTTAATGTGACCACCATTTTGTTGCTGGCAAACATGAAGTCTTTGAATAAACAGGTGAAGATAAAAATTAATTCAACAACGTAAATTTGAAAATGCTATATCTTCATTTTTGTAAATAGCACACCCTATACTTTTTAACGCCTTGTCTTCGTCTATTAGTCGGCTTAGTTTTTATTAAATATGTTCTATACCTATCTCTAATAGTTTCGGAGATATTAACCCAGTTAATTTATGTAAAGTACTACAAACTCCTGAAACATCGCATGGTTCGCACGACGCATCAGTTACTATTGCGACTGTGAAAACATAACAATTTTCAGTTCGTAGCTTAGAAGTTCTATTTGCCGATAACATGTAAATGCGCTAATTTATTTGTATTGCTTGTGTGTAATCCTTGATAATCAAATTTCCATACTAATTTCTTCATTGAATAGGTTCATCTTATTCATACATCCTCACCTTTTCAACAACTTTTCAACATCGTCCTTACAACTTCATCCATTTTCGTCTTCTCATCTTCATCCTATTATTTTCAACGTTTTATCTTTATCTTGTTTTTTCATTTTCTTCTTTTCATCTTCACCTTCTCAGTTTTATCATCTTGTTTGCACTTTGTCGTACTCGCTTAAATATCATAATTTTCTTCCCTTCATTCCCACTTATTCATGTTTACCATTTCATATTCATATATATATATATATATATATATATATATATATATATATAATAGGGTGTATTTTAAAATACCGACAAACGAAAACTGGAGATTCTATGATTCAAAATAAGACAAAAATGATCATTAACACTTTTCCGAAAATGCTCCCTAACCGAGATACAGGTTGATTAAAAAATACTTTTTAAGGTTTTTTTAAGATTCCTCAAAAACTAGAAAAGATATTACACTGAGGTTTGGTACACCTAAATGTCTAATTAAATATAATTAATCAGGTGAGTTTAAGTCAACTAACTCCATCCAGTGGCGTAGAATATTTTAAGTTAATCAGTTGGAGTAAAAAAAAACACACGCCCCTGTTTTTTTTTTAGAAATATTTTTTTAATAGATTCAACATTTAATTCTGCAAATAAAATCATACTTAGTATTTTCTCGATTCGGCACCCCGTTTTTTAAATATTTTGCATCAACATAAACGGCCACATTATTCAATAAAAATCAAAATTTGTTTTATATTACAAAAAAAATAACAGAGTTAACTATTAGGTACATTATTAAACAGATATTGAAGGAATCAAAAACAAAATAATAATTATTTTTATACATATTGTTCAAAATGTCCTCCTTCCTTTTGAATGCAGGATTGTGTTCCTCTTAGCAAATGAAACCTAACACGCTGAAAATTTGTGGCACAGCCCTAGTCTCATCGTATACCATCTGTATGCGATTCCAAAGTTGCTCTCGATCATCAATTTGAACAGAATATACACGAGTTTTCAGATACCCCCACACAAAAAAAAATCCAATGGGTTTCAATCTGGCGATCGTGCCGGCCATGGTACTTCACTTCCTCGTTCAATCCAGCGTCCAGGGAACAATGCATTTAAAAATTTTCTGACGTTTCGTGTAGAATGTGGTGGTGCACCATAATGCTTGAAATGCATGTTCATTCTAACATCTAAGGGTACGTCGTCAAACAATTCTGCAAATCTTCTCTCAAAAATTTAAATAGAATTCGCTATTAAGTCTTTGAGGAAAACGGACAGGTCCGATTAGGCGATCGTCTAGTATACCTATCCAAATATTTTCGCTAAATCTATGTTGGTGAGCTGTAACTACAGTTGGATGCTGATTTTCATCTAACCATTTGTGGGAATTATGCAAGTTTATTATTCCATTTCGGGAAAAATACACTCATCAGTGGTCAATAAGTTTCTAACAAATTGTACATCTTCAGCATTTTTATTTAAAAACCATTCGCAAAAATTCATTCGACGAGGATGGTCAGCAGGCAATAATGCATGCACTTTTGTAGGTGAAAGGGATGTAAATTTTGTTCTCGTAAAATTTTCCAAGACTTGCTATGCGACATACCAAATTCAAAACCTAACTCACGCGAACTTATTGATGAATTTTCATAAACTCTATCTAAAATTTGTTCCTCAATTTTAACTGGTTTCGTCCGAAATTTTTGTTTCCTTTTAAACCTCCATACTCTAACAAGTTACGATGAACGGTTCTAAACGTAGTATGATGTGATGTCTTCTATTTAGAAATCTTTGTTCATAAAGTCGAGCAGCTGCACGAGCATTGCAATTAGTATTACCATAACATAAATGCATATCGACCAGTTCTCGTTTGGAATAATTCATTTTTTCACAGTAATGAGACACAAACACTGAATTACAAAACACGCGTAAATACAACTATTTTAGCAAACATAAGATACGTAACTGTCAAATGCAAAGCAATCTCTGATTTATTTAATTTGGTTATTACTGAATAATGTAGTCATTTATGTTAATGCAAAATATTTCAAAAACGGGTGCTGAATCGAAAAAATACTAAGTATGATTTTATTTGCAGAATTAAATGTTGAATTTAACAAAAAGATATTTCTTCAAAAAAAGCAGGGACGTGCGTTTTTTTTTACTTAAAGTGATTAACTTAACATATTCTACGCCACTGGATTGAGCCAGTTGACTCAAACTCACCTGATTAATTGTACTTAATTAGACATTTAGGAGTACCAAATCTCAGTGTAATATCTTTTGTAGTTTTTGAGGAATCTTAAAAAAATCTTTAAAAAATTATTTTTTAATCAACCTGTATCTCAGGAAGCATTTTCGGAAAAGCGTTTATGATAATTTTTGTTTTATTTTGAATCAAAGAATCTACAGTTTGCGTTTGTCGGTGATTTTAACCCTAGAACACGTAAAATGTACGCATGCTTTTTAAATTTTAAACGATTACACCTGTGATATCTGTTTCCGCGGGCCGAACGTCCGACAGTGCTTTCTCCACTTCATAGGTACTAAAGCACCGCCGAATCCGGCATCGTGTTGGTGTTAGTGTGTGACAGTAGTGGGTCTAAGAACTCACACGTAAATTTTACATATCGTTGGCGTTTACGTATAAATCACTACACGTATTTTTGACGCATAGTTGGCGGAACCGTGAGTATAATTTTTGGAGTGGTATTTATTTTCTCTATAAATGTGCGTTTTTTTCTAGCCAAGATGAGTGCGAAAGATATTTTAAGTTCCACAAAAATATTGAGTGATAAGGATTTAGACGATATTCTTGCAGCAAGCGATTTTAGTGATATATGCGATTCGGAAGACAAGGATCCAGAAGAAATAGATGCTGATTATGACAGCAACGATAGCATTGCCGATAAAGACTATGTTCCAGATCCATTAGATGAGGATTCATACACTGAGGAGCTACACGCCATATGGAAACGTGGCCAGAAAAGAAAACAAGATACTGCTTCCAA
The DNA here is from genome assembly GCA_036346205.1 of Vesta saturnalis. NCBI lineage: Eukaryota > Metazoa > Arthropoda > Insecta > Coleoptera > Lampyridae > Vesta > Vesta saturnalis. The sequence goes on from JARFJB010002075.1 coordinate 2,321,036, forward strand.
AGGATCGTCGCCAAAAAAGCAAAATTACTTATGATGGTGGTATTCATCCACCTACACTCAGTCTGCTCAGGCTCAGGATACACCTTTGAGTGAGGAAACCAAGAGGAAAACACTCTTCCTAATGATTTATTTAAAGGATGGGTATAATGGAGTGATGCATCACAAACATCTGAAACAAAACTCCAGAAAGAAATGTTTATATCAGACCTGGTCCAGTTTCAGGGAAAAACCTTACCGAGCCTCTCGATACGTTTTCCTTATTTTTTAACGATGACATATTGTCGGACATACTAATTTATACAAATCAAAGAATACTTGTCCTGCAAGAAAACTATACAACACAAAACGCATCAACTTCTGTAACATCAATAAGTGAACTGAAGGCTTTATTTGGACTTTTAATTTTAGCTGCCGCCTTGAAAGACAACCACCTCTCAGGTGAACTCCTATTCGAAGATTCATTCTCGGATCCAGGTATCGAGCGACTATGAGTAGAACAAGGTTTTCTTTTTACAATAGGCACTAAGATTTGATGACCAATCGACAAGAATTGAACGAAGAGCAGTATCTAATTTCAGTCCTATATTGGATTTATGGATAAATTCATAAATAATTAGAAAACTACAAACCCAGTGCATATTTGTGTATTGATGAGCAGCTAGTGTTTTCGTAGGTGTCCAGTTAGAATTACATACCGAATAAACCAAATAAATATGGTATGAAGATCGTTATGGTCTGTGATGTTGCAACCAAATACGTTCTCAATGCAAGCCTTATCTTAGAAAATCAACTAACACTAATGGAGCTTTTGGCTAATTATTTTGTCGAGTTATTGACTAAGCCAGTTTGGCACCAATCGAACATCACGATGATAATTGGTTTACGAATATCCCTAAGCAATAAACCAATTAAAGCTCTTTTAAATTGACTGTCGTCACGCTCAGAAAAACAAACCACAGATACGACAACTACTAGACATAAAATCTAGACCGTGTAAAACTTATGGCTGCCTTCACTAAAAATTCTACTAGTCTCCTATAAGCCGAAAGAAAATAAAACGTCCTTTGTTATCGACGATGCATACTTAAAACGTCCTGAATCGAAACTTTAAAGCCAGAAATAATAAATGTTTATAACTCCACGAAAGCGGTGGATATTCGATCAAATGACACAGAACATGTGTTGTGATAGAAAGACTCGACGCTGGCTCTTTGTTTCTTCTATAATATGCTGAACATTGCCGCAGTCAACTCGTCATCTATAATCACAATTTGATAACTATAAAAAGCGGAATCTAGAGTCAAATATATGCTGACACTTCATGAACAATTAGCATGCTTGGCATGAAACAAAGCGCATATTCCTACCTTGTCCAGAAATTTGAAAATGTATATCAAACGTGCTAACAAATCTTTAAAAATTACCAAAGTGGAATAAAAGGAAAACGTTCATACTGAAGCATCCGTCCATCTGCTAAGAAAAGGATGACGACAACTCACTGCCACATCTGTCACGAGCACTCTCTGAGAACATCAGATTGAAATGTGCTACGAATGCGTCCAAAATGTCAATAAAATGTAACTCTATGCTATACATTACTTTTTTATGCCATATCAAGCTTTTTGTTTTACCTTCTGCGGAATATTTTTCATTTGTTTGTATTCAAACGAGCAGGACTTTTGTACTTTTGACGCCACCGTTTGTCCGCCAGGACATTTGACGCCAATTGCGCCAGGGCTTTTGGGCGCCGAGGTTTAGAAATATTAAAATAGTCTAAGATGTTTTAAAAATGTTTAATTATTTTCTGAATAAAAGACAAACAAATGTATTTGGATCTTATAAACAACTTCAAGACAATAGCAAATCAGGTTACAGCCACACAATAAAAAGTAAAACTAACTACAATATAGTTCACCATCAGTTTACCATTCACTTTCACTCTTAATCCATTGCAAAGTTGTAGAAATCCTCTTAAGTATTCCATAACTGTTCTGTTTCCAAATTCTTGAACAACATTTCGATTCTTTCATCAGCGCTTGGTATTTTCTCCTTTTCTAAATTCGCCTCGTAAAATTTTCGTAATACGCATCTCGTCCTTTTTGATTGTTCGTAAACCATCTATTAATTTCATATAGACGGATGATCTATGTCTAATTGGGACTATAAACTACGATGTGCAGCCTCTGCAAAGTTATTTGTACGATCTTGGTTGTTTAGTAAATATTAGGCGAAAAACCGCCGTCGTACCGTTCCTATTCCGCCTGCCGATGTATTGTCTTCAAATCAATTTAAAATTGATTGCAATTCATTTGTAGATGCGTGCCAGTTCCTAAAAGCGTCATCAAGTTCTTGAACAGGAACGAAAGATAAAGCAGTTATCATAGCGCTTAACGCAAATTCAGGGTTCTTATTATATTGTATTATTAACCCATTTTCGCGCAGCTGTTTTTTAAATTTTTTACCAGATGAAATAGACAACCATGTAGGTCTATTGAAAAGCATCATAGCTGATCCGATTACAGCCATTTCGAAACCAATGAAATTGTTTCGGGTTCAAATGCACATTTCCTTGACAAGTGAAAATAATCTATCATAGGTTTGTCGTGTTTGTTTTAGGTAAAGAGCGTATAAACTCGAAAATGAAACCATTCCTACTGGCCAGTATGACATACACTTGGTGAAATGTGGAGGTGCTTATCGAATGTTCCATCCATGAAAATTTGTTTCATATGTTGACTCCACCGTGTATTGTCTTCAGAAAATATTAGATTCTTTGTGGTCGGACGCTCTGATCCAGTATCCTTCATGAGAATGCTTCAGTTTGTCAGACGCGAATTCGTAAATTCTGTACGCTTCTGAATAATTAAGCTCTCTAAATCTAATGGAGTTGCAGCGCACCAGCAACAAGGTTTCGCGTTCGTGACAGCTTCTAATAGCATCTTTATTTGGCATTTTACCTTGAACGGCTGCTCCAGTATCTCCTAGGGCACGATTTAGTTTCGTGGCTGTATTCATCGTTTCCTTGGCTTGTGTTTTATTGAAACTTTATTTTAGCAAGACATACCTGCTGCATCACTATCATGGTTATGGTTTCCAACATCACACAAATGTTCATCGTTCACAGTTGTATGTAGACGACCACGGCATTTATCCACTTTTCTCTACATCTCAAAACTACTTTCCATCTTTGCTGGTTTTATCGAACACATACAGAAAACCGTTGAAGCAGAGCTTCTTTTGGTTACTTGGTTGTTGTAATTTCATTGCTTTTGACACACAAAACTAACTGCAGATAACAATTGAAAACAACTGAAGAAATATTGTTCGAGGATCAATTTAAATAGATGCAGTGACACAGAACTAATCACCTATAATTATAATGTTATTTGCAAAGATATTTGTAAAGTAAATACATTGTACTAATTGATGTACATCAGAAAGATTGAAAAGAAGTGGAATTAAGATTAAGTAATTAAGTAATTTGTTCACCTGCCTAATGGCCATGCATTTTTTTTTTATCTAATTAACTTCATGTAGTAAAATGGTTTATACTTATGACCTTTGCAAGAAGAGATTATATGGAATTATTAAAAATAACATCATTAAAAGTTTCAAACTATGTAGGTACATATTTATAGTTGTCGCCCAAACGACCAGCGGTAAATTCTTCAAAAAGCGCGCTCAAACGCAAACGGCGCCAAATGTTGCCTACCGGTATTTAAATTATGTATAAATAAAATATTTTAAAACCAAAATTGTTTACCTGTTCAGAGAAATAAACACCATAATGTCTATTCAGTGTTTTACACACGTAAAATTTACGTATGGTTGACGTTACCGCAGGATTTTAGAACGTTGGCGTTCTAGGGTTAAAATACACCCTGTATATACATCTTTTCAGCTACATATTCTCACCATTTCATCTTGGTCATCTGTTCATACCCATATTTTCATCTTCATCCTTCATTTATATTTCTTATCTTCAACTTTTCCTCTTTATTTTTACCTTTTTATCTTCATAGCTTCACCTTTGCATTTTCATCGGTCTGAATGTTTGGGCCGGAATTATTGGGGAAAAATTATAGAACCATATTTTTTTGAAAACACGGTCAATGGAATCTCATTTTTAAACTTCTTACGCAACGAATTTGAAACTTTTATTGAAGATTTACCTTTACAAACCCTTAGAGAAATGTGGCTGCAATAAGATGGCGCTCCTCCGCATTTTAGCAGAAACGTTAGAAACTATTTAAATATCCAGTTTCAAAACAAATGGATTGGAAAAGGAGGGCCGATCTCCTGGCCTGCAAAATCGCCTGACTTGACAAAGCTGGACTTTTTTCTTTGGGGTTGGATTAAAGAAAAAGTCTATTAAACTCCTCCAACGGCTGTAGATGATATGAAGGCAAGAATTAGAGACGTCATTCAAAATACAAATGTTTCCACGTTACGAAAAGTAAATCTTTCGTTTATTCAAAGACTTCATGTTTCCCAGCAACAAAATGGTGGTCATATTGAACATTTATTATAATTTTAAGTGTTTGTATTTCAGTTAATATGTTTTTTAGTTTCTTATGTATTCATAGCTTGCTTTGGCCGACTAATGTAACTCTTTTTCATTGTTATCAACGAAAAAAATTGAACAAACTTAAATATCTCCGAAACTATTAGAAATAGGTATAGAACATGTTTAATAGAAATGAAAGCCGATTAATAGACGAAGACAAGGCATTAAAAAAATATAGGGTGTGCCATTTAAAAAAATGAAGATATAGCATTTTCAAATTTATGTTATTGAATTAATTTTTGTGATCACAGTGTATATTGAAATCCAATTTTGACAATTGATTAAAGTAAGCTCATGTATTAATAAATTCTATACCAAAGATTATTTTTTTATCTTTAAAAATAACTGAGATACCCCTACCTGAATTACTACATAAAAATGTCAGTTTTTAGTTGACTTTGCAAATATCTCAAAAACTGTAAGAATTAAATTGTAAGTAATCCTTATAAAAAAGATGTAAAATTATAAGGAGAATCGAAAAATAAAATAATATATAGGGTGTTCTATTTAAAAATAAAAAGTTCTATTTTGTATCGCTTTTATATCACACCCTGTAGAAACCAAACTATTTTTAGATTATGCAGCTTATAAAAATAGACAACTTTCGTATTTAAACTTATCTTCTGAGTTTAGCTAAGGAGCTATCGACCGAATACGCACTATTGGGACACTGTTATATATATATATATATATATATATATATATATATATATATATATATATATATATACATACATCTTTTCAGCTACATAATCTCACCATTTCATCTTGGTCATCTGTTCATACCCACATTTTCATTTTCACCCTTCATTTATATTTCTTATCTTCAACTTTTCCTCTTCATTTTTACCTTTGCATTTTCATCGGTCTAACTGAATGTTTTAACCTTCACTTTATATTGTCATCTGCTTATAATTGCGTTTTAATACTTTCATTTTTATCTTTTTATCTTCGGTCTTTTTATATTCATCGCTACTTTCTCCTCTTTTCAATTTTCTTTTTACATATTCACGTTTTTATCGTTATTATCTTTTCATCTCCATCTTAAATTTTTCTTATCGTCTTCTTTCATCCTGTATCATTTTTCATTATTCATATTTTTAATTTCGTTTCTCACTATTATCTTTCATGGTTGTCTTCTGCTTATTTTCATCTTTTCAACTCAACTTATATCTTTTCATGTTTGCCTTTCCATTATCATTTCAGCCTCATCATTTCATCTTCGTCTTGGTCATATTTTTATCTCCATCTCCACATATTCATTTCATTCTTTCATATTTCAATCTTCTCTTCATCGTCCTCTTTGTATATTGATCCTTGACTTTCATTCTTTCATCTTCATCTTTTCGTGTTTACATTTTTATCTTCATCCTATATATTTATTGTTGGATATACTTTCATTTTCTTCGTTTCATTGTTTCATTGTTTTAACTTCGTCTTTCATTGTCTCCTGCTTATCTTTATGTTTTCATACTAATCGTTTAATTTCTGTCTTTTCGTTTCTATCTTCTCATGCTCACCTCATATTCATCTATTTAATTTCGTTTTTCTATCTTCATTGATTATCTACAACTTTCAATCTAAATTTATTATTCGTGCCCTCTTTTACCTTCATCTTTTCGCTCTCATCTTTTCATCTTCATCTTTTCGTCATTGTTTTCATGTCCTTTGATCACGTTTTTACGTTTTCGACTCTATTCTTCATCTTCATCTCTATTCGTATATTCGTCATGCCGTGTTTGCGTTTTTATCCTTATATATTTTTGCTCATCTTTTCACCTTCATCCTTTCATATTTATTTTCTATCATCTTCATCTTCTCATCTTGATTCGTTTATCTCCACCTCTTGATCTTCACTTTTTCCATTTTTCATCTTTATCTTTCCAACTTCAATTGTTGCCCTCTTTACTCTTTATATTTTCATCTTCATCGTATTTTCTTTATGTTTTCATGTTTTTTGTCCCCCTCCTGTCATCTTTTTCTTTTCATCATCATTTTTTATCTTTAGCTTTTCAGCTTCGTTTCTCATTTTCATCCCTTCATTTCCGTCTTTTTATATTTTCACTTTCATTCTTTCGTTTTTGCACTTTCATCGCCTTAACTTCCTCTTTCCATATTTGTCTTTTATTGGTATCCGTTTATCTTTATGTCTGCATACGCATCTTTTAGTGTTTTTTCTTTCATTTTCATCTTTTCATATTTATATTTTCTCTTTATCTTTTCGGTTTCATCTTTTTACATTCAATATGTTTCATCTACATTTTTTCATTTTCATCCTCCATCATGCTTCGATTTTCATCTGATTATCTATGTTTTCACGCTCATATGTCCCTGGTCGCTTTTCCATCTTTATTTTTTCATGCTGATATCTTTATTTTCATCTTTATCATACCATTACCATCCTTTCACTTTGATGTTTTTGAACTTTTTATCATCATTTCATCTGATTCTCTCGATCTTAAGATTTATTGTTCATCTTTACTTTTTCATTCCATCTTATTATATTCATGGTGTCGTCTTTCTTTTCATTTTCATCTTTCACCTTCATACTTCCATTTCCATTTTACGATCTCTATATTCTTATTTTCATCTTTTCTCTATCAGATCTTTATATTCACCTTGTCATTTTTATTGTTTAATTTTTTTAAGTTTTATCGTTTTAAGTTATCGTTCCACATTCATCTTTCATAGTCATCTGTTTATCTTTCTTTTTTTTGTTCACATTGTAGTACGTTCATCTTTTAATTTGTAGCTTTTGCTTTTCATTTTTTCATCAACGTTTAATCTTCTTCTATCCACCTTTATCTTTTATATTTCTCTTTCATTTACGTTTTAATTTCCATAATCTTATGTTTATCTTTGCAGGTTTAACTTCCATCATTATGCTTTCATTTTCTTCGTTTCGTTGTTTCATCGTTTTAACACCATCTTTCATTGTCCCTTGCTTATCTTTATGTTTTCATGCTAATCGTTTAATTTTCTTTACGTTTGTCTTCTCATGCTCACTTCATGTTTTTCTGTGTTTATCTTTCATAGTCTTTTGCTTATCTACAACTTTTTAATCTAACTTTTTTTTTTCTGTCCTCTTTAACTTCATCTTTTCGCCCTTATGTTTTCGTCTTTATCGTTTCATCTTCATCTTTTCATCTCTATTTTCATGCGCTTCGATCGCGTTTTTACCTTTAACTATTCATCTTTTTATTTTTTTCACCTTCACCTTTTCGACTTTATCCTAGATCATCGACATTGTATATTCGTCATATGTTCGCCTTTCTATCCTTATATATTTATATTCATTGTTTCACCTTCAACGTTTCATATTTATTTTCTATCATCTTCATCTTCTCTCCTTGATTTGTTTACTCCACCTTTTGATATCAGTTTTTCCATTTTTGATCTTCATCTTTCCACCTTCATTTCTTGTTGCCCTCTTTAATCTTTATCTTTTCATCTTCATCGTTTTTTCTTCATGTTTCCACCTTTTTCATCCCCCTCCTTCCATCTTTATTTTTTATCATCATTTTTTATCTTTATCTTTTCAGCTTCGTTTTTCATTTCTTTTTTTTTGTATTTTTACCTTGATTCTTTCGTTTTTGCACTTTTATCACTTTAACATACTCTTTCCAAATTTCTTCTTTTATTGATATCCGTTTATCTTTATGTGTTCATATGCATCTTTTATTGTTTTTTCGTTATCTTTTCGTTTCCAATTTCTCATGTTCAATATGCCTCGTTTTCATTTTTTCATATTCATCATCCTCCATAATGCTTCGATTTTCATCTGTTTATCTATGTTTTCACTCCCATATGTCCCATCTTTATTTTTTCATGTTCACATCTTTATTTTCATCTTTCGTCTTGATCATATGGTTTTGATCCTTTGAGTTTGATTTTTTTTAATCATTTCATCTGCTTCTCTCCATCTTTAGATTTATTTTTCATCTTTACCTTTATATTCCACCTTATTATATTCATGGTGTCGCCTTTCCTTTCATTTTCATCTTTCACACTCATACTTCCATTATCTTCTTAACTTTATCTTTGATTGTCATCTGTTTATCTTTCTTTTTCGTATTCACATCGTGTTATCTTCATCTTTTGAACTTTATTTTTCACCAAAGTTTAATCCTCCTCTCTCCACTTTCATCTTTCATATTTACGTTTTCATTTCCATATTCTTATGTTTCTCTTTTCATTTTCATCATCCACACATACTTTCACTTTCATCTTTTTATCTTCATTTTTTCACTCTTATCTTCATCATATTATCTTAATATTTTCAACTTTATGTTTTGAACTTCATATTTTCATTATCTTTATTTCTTTTGTCCATGTTCATCTTTTCAGATTTATCTTACATCTTTGTCTTTTCATTTTCGTCTTATATTTATCATATTGTCATTATATTTTCATTTTCATCTTTCACCCTCATACTTCCATTTTCGCTTTATCGTCTTTATATTTTTATTTTCATCTTTTCGCCATCAGCTTTTTGTATTAAACGTTTGATTTTCATTGTTTGATTTTTCAATTTTTATCGTTTTAGCTTCATCTTTCCACATTCATCTTATATTGTTGTCGTCTATTTGTCTTCCTTTTTTTTTGTTCACATCCTCTTATCTTCCTCTTTCCATCTTTATCTTTTCATCTTTACCTTTTGAACTTCATGTTTATATCTTCGTTTCATCATCTCTCATGTTCATCCTTTAAATTTATCTTTCTCCTTTACGTTTTCATTTTCATCTCCTTATGTTTATCGTTTTGTGTTTATCTTTCCATTTTCGTCAAACGCATACTTTCTCTTTCATCCTTACAACTTCATCATATCATCTTCATCTTTTTATTTCTGTCTTTCAACTTCATTTTTTCATTATCTTTTTCTCCTTTGTCCATCTTCATCTTTTCAGATTGATATTTTATCTTTGCCTTTTTATTTTCATCTTATGTTTATCGTTTCGCCTTTATCTGTTCATTTTCATTATCATATCTTCATGTTTAGCCTTTATCTTGCTATAGCCATATTAATTTTCATCTATTAATCTTTAAGTTTTTGTACAAATGTTTTCATTTTTAACCTTTCATCTGTTTCATTTTTTCACTTTCATCTCCACTTCCTCGTCTTTCCGGTTTTACCTTCATATTCTTACCTTCATCCTTTCATTTTCATCTTTTCATTTTTACCTTTTCATCTACTAAAGCATCTTCATCCTTGCCTTTTCATTTTTTCAACTGCATTATATGCATCTGTCCGTCTCTACCTTTTATTCCCCATTCTTTCATATTCGTTTTTTGATTACATTTTCACCTTTATCCTTCAAGGTCTTCTGTTTATCTTTATCCTTTCAACTTAACTATTTTTATCGCTTTATTCTTGTCTTTCCATTTTCACACCTCCCTTGTTTTATCTTCCTAATCTCATCTTCGGTACACTTTTATCCTTATCTCAGTATATTCATCTTTACCTCTTTTTAATTTCAATTTACCATCTCTATTTTTTTATTTTTATGTATGGTCACTGTCTTTATCATCATGTTATTATGTTCACCTTTTATCTTTATCCTTTGTTTTCATGTTTTGCCTTTATATTTCTTTCTTTAATCTTTAATCTTCGTCTTTCTTTTCATCTTCTAATGTTTACCTTCCACTTTCGTCCTTGCATTTCTTTTTTATCAATTCATCTTTTCGTCTTGATATTCCCACAATATTTTCCTTTTCATCATCTTGTTATCTGAATCTTTTAATATTAATCTTGTCAGTTTCGTCTTTTCAACTTCATCTTCTATCTTCCTTCCATATTCATTTTTCAACTGCACCTTTTATTTTCATCTTTCCGTCTCATTTTTCGTTTCATGTTCATACGTTCATCTCAGTCTTTTTTTCTTTATATATTTATCGTAATTATTTCATATTTAACTTTTCACCTTGACTTTTTTGCCTCCCATTTCGTCTTCGGATCATTATTGTTTTTATGGTGTGGAAGTGACATTTCCATACTCATTATGTTGGCTGTCATAAAAATAATTGTCGGATTGGATCATAAAGAGATTCTGATTAATTTCCTGTATTTAGGCTCCACGGGACTATTGTAAATGATTAAACTTAATGAGGAGCTTCATAATGTACAGCATTTTATAAACAATCTGGATTGAAGAGATTAGGGTTTAATTCTGTTCCTTATAGTAATCGAGAAATTTTCATCTGTGAACCTTCCCCTTAATGAGTCCCTACTCTTGCCTATGCCAGCACATCTATTTTAAACACGTAAGTAAACAAGCTGAAATTTTATTACACACTTGATGTTTGTTATAGACATTAATGAGTGTCTAGACCCGAAGCTCTGACTCAAGCACCACTGACTAACCATTATTATTCTGTGAAAGTAAATATTCGAGTATAAAGTTATTAAGAAGGGAATTTTGAATTTGTTAATATGGAATGACTATATGTGTTTTCGGTTATACTATATTATTAACATGTGCTACTAAATTGAATTTGAGCATACGACTACAAATGTCAAATAACACACTCGTGTTTATAAATTTAGAAAGCAATCTTTGAACGATGATCGTGTTGGGTACAATTTCAAAGTTTCGTGTAACCTTGTGCAAATTTAAACTCATTAATATTAATAGGCGTAAATCTAATTTTACTTTATACACAGCTAAATTAATTTTTTTTTGTATGTCTAACCTACAGGTGTAAATTAAGTTGGTACAGCTTTATCAGCGCTTAAATTTAATTGATACGACAAAAGCTTTCGTAGTCGTCCTTTTTTTCAATAATGAGCCATATTTACTTTCAAACCAAAACGTTTGCCAAATACATTATTCAAAGCGAATATCTCCCCCTAACTCCTCTCTCATCGTATTATCCTGTTTACCATCAGAGACGAATTGGAGTCCCTGCACGGAGAATTCAGTTTATTATCCTGCCATTGTCATTTATTTTACTGCTGGTAACACTGACCGACTTGTTCACCATTAGTACGTGTTTTGCTATAAAAACGCATTACAATTATTTTATATTTAGATAGAGTAGAAATTTCGTTTTAAAATAGTGAAACTATTTCCATGCATTAAAAAAATATGACAATGCAATTTAGGCTTATATAACTAAATAAAGCATATCCTTACTCTTTTCACACAAAAAGCTGAACACAAAAATTTATTTAAATTAGAAAGTTTGGCGAAAACGTTGAAAACAGTTTTTGTGGCTTTAATATCAAGTTACGCGTGGCTAAGTCTTAAAACTAATTCTGAGAGTTGAAGGTTTCAACCAAATAATTAATTATACCAACCTAATTATATATTTGTTAATTAAAAAAATGTATATTTATTACTTAATTTTTTAATTCTCTTTTTTAGACAGCTTCAATAAATAAGTCTTTAATAAGAATGTAAATGTAAGAAATTTAAAATTGAACTTTAACCACATTAGTATTGATTCGTCTCATTTTACTTATGTTACTTCTGCCATATAATTGCAATTTTTTTGTATTGAACGAAATATTTTGAGCAATTGTGAATCTTTATATACGTGTTAAACAATGACTGGTACGATCCTAAGGAAATAGGTTAAGTAAAATAAAAGGCTAATAAAGCGCCTAATGACATTCAATTTTTCAATTTTTGTTTACATTTTTTAATTAATAAGATAATTAACATTAATTAATTTTGTTTATATAGGAGTAGTATTAGTGCGGTACCATCCCCTCCACTTTTTTTAGGTCACAAGCCCCGCCCTCTGCGGCACCTTTCCCACCACTTTTTATATACACCCACGCGTGAGTCGTATTTTTTAGCCTTGATAGATCGGTTTTGGTTATGAGTTAGTCTAGGGGTTGACCCCAATATTGGCCTTGAGCTGGGGGTTTGTATTCTAATCAGTCGTCCTAGTTTTGTAAGCCTGTAATTAATTGCTATCTGTGAGATTAATGCAAGAATAATTGTTTTTGTTTTACAGCATGATTTTTTTATTTTTCGTAATGAGCTTTTTATTATAAAAGATATTGCATAATTATTATTAAAATTATTATAAGTAGCGCGAGACTAAGAATTAACTATAAATGAAAATGATTAAATCGTATTATTGATAGAAGCAGATGGACTTGGCGTTTTTAAGTTAATACTTATTTTATGGTTATTAAAATTATTACAGTAACGTAAGACTAAAAATTAAATATGAATGAAAATGATTAACTCTCTCTATCCCACTGATACCAATTGGCATCATATTATTTAGGCGCGAATGTTAACAAGATAAAGGTTAAAATATCGGTCAAATACGCATCCCAAGCTCAGTTTGAATAACCACGTTGCATGAGGCGTGGAAGTGTACGCAGTGCATGACTAATTGTAAGTTAATGTTTATTACTTTTGTACCAATATTTTTACGGTAAGCGTCGCAAATATAGCCACCAAAAATTTTACTACATGACCTTTCTTTCATGTTCTAATACTGTTACAATAGTAAAGTTAGCAAATCACATAAAAGTTGTAATGATCCTGCAGATCCTTCCTAAAAAATTCCTATCCTTGTAAATAAATTCCTCAAAACTTATTTCCTATTTCCTTCCACAACTGCATTTACATGATTTAAACATATTATCAGTTGTTCCCCACTCTCCCCACTCTCTCCAAAATCCCTATATAAACACTCGCTTCCCATCCAAATTCTCATTCTCCTTATTATTCTGTCATTCATTATTAATATTTTATTAGTATTAATCCTGCCTGCAACCTGCCTGATTTACTTCAGAAATTAGAATCCAATTCATTACATTCGACTCATTCATTACTAATATTTTATTAGTATCCACATCCTAATTCTTTATTAATCCTACCTGAAACCTGCCTGATTTACTATTCCTGTATTACACTCCTTCCTGAAGTCATTCTGTTCCATTCATCTAACCTCACACCTCTCCCTGCTCATTTTACATTCATTCAACATCATTTCCTCATAACCTGGTTAGGTATAAGAGCTTATTGTGGGTTCTGGCCGATTTGGGTATACCTGCTAAAAGTGAAGTGTGAAAGCAGACGGAGGGCCTTTACTCCCGAATGTTTATACACCCTGAACTACCCATTTTCTCGTCACCTGTACCAAACCAGACAAGATTGCTATCCCTATGAACTTGTTGAAGGTGTAAGCCGCGACAAGGATAGGTGATAGAGATCCGAGAGACTATAGGGAAGTGACGGTGGTATATTGCCCCGAAACCTTCTACATAGTCACGACCCAGGTCATTCCTATCAGTTCCCTTTGACGGTTTCGGCTTGTGCCCCGAAAAAGGATTTTCCTACTTATACTTATTCATCCCAGTTCCCATTCCGTTATAACCTATCGTCTGCACCCCTTATAAATTACCCCTACCTTCATACATAAAAATAAGATCATATCTACTCCCTCAATTACATTATATTTAATCACATATAAATTTGTTCCAGCATAAATCCTGGTTCATCCCTATATAATATCCATTCTCAATCAACCCGAAATTAATCATACACCTGAAGAACACCTGTTTTAATTCCAAATAGCATTTCTACCTTAAATTATAATTAAACTAAATCCCTTACTTACTCAGTATATAATCACCTCCTTACAACATTATTACACCACAATTCCACGCTAATTAACTATTATCATTTGTAATTAACGAAACAAATCTACCACGTTTTGATCATCTGTTTTTAGATTTAAAACACAACCAGCAAGGAAGGTTGGAAACTAAGATAGGCCAGAGGCGTAGACGTTTCTAAGAGAACCATCCAGAATAATTAAAATATTATTTAATAGGATTCTATTGTATTATATAACCGTTTAGTTTCAATTTTATTTAGTTATTTATTTTTTATTAGAATCAATATTATAATTTACGTTTTCACTGTAAATAAACCATTCCTGTAGATAACCTTTGTAAAATTAGATTGATAGGCAACCCAACCTGCTTCCAAGTATACCACAAAGTTAGAACCCCCTTTTGAGAAAGCTCTCATATTCAAAAATTAGAGTATACAGATTGTAAACTAAAAAAATTTACAACAGGTAAAAGACCGGTAGAAGCTACCATTAAACCGGGAAGCATTACAAAGTTATGTTTATATATCTACATAATGTCAAGTGGTGTCAATGGGAATTTTTAGCATGTAATGCTATCTTATTTTACTGTAAATAATAGTTCATATTACTCATGCAACTAATAATTTTTACGCACACAGGAAAAAAAAATATATTTGTTCGGTATTCTTTGAATATAGATGGCTTGAGTCGTTTAACGAAAGAAGAAGGTTATTTGCTCTTTCTGATAGAAGCAGATTTATCAGACATCGATATTGCCTGAGACAAAGATGTTTTAGATGACGAAGGAGAAGATTCGATAAATAATGAAGAAGTACAGCTTGTCTCGGTTTTAAATTAAACATCACATATTGGAATTGAAGCAGTTCAGATTGCAGAAAATGATGTGGGGTTTGAAAGTGATGACGATGATATTCCATTGGTAACACTATTTCAACAAAATTTGAGTAAGGAAAGTAATCCTATTGATACATCCGAATGGATGAAGAATATTATAGACCCAGTGGATGCAATATGTAATACGGTTTTCACAGTTCCTGAATCTATTGATACTTCGCTCAGTTACTTCAAAAATTTTATTGACTATGATGTTATTTCAAATCTGGTCGATCAAACAAATTTATACTCAATGCAAAAGGACGGTGTTTCCGTGAATACGACTTATTCTGAAATATGCAATTATTTGGGTATTCATGTTCTAAGTGGAATTGTACTAGGCACAAGAAACAAGATATGCACCAATTGCCGACGTTATTTCCAGGAATCGTTTCGAGAAATTACGATCAAATTTACACATTAATGACAACACTCAAATGAAACACCGATACGATGAAAACTAGAACAAGCTCTTCAAGGTGCGCCCTTTTGTTGACCCTCTGAAGAGAAAGTTCAAGACGATAGAACCTGAAGACTTCAATTCTGTTGATGATATTATGATTCCCTTCAAGGTTCATAGTTCCTAAAACTGTATATTAAGAACAAACCCCATAAGTGGAGCATAAAAATTTGAATACAACATAAACATGGGCGTGGTTGATCTAAACGACATGCTAGTATCTTTATATAGAACCAGAATGGAATAAAATGATTCTTTTTCCGAATATTTTATCACTTCTTGGATATATGCATAGTAAATGCATAGCTCGTTTATCGTCGCAACTGCAAAAAATTAAAAATATTACGAGTTTTTAGAAGCTAGATCGGGAAGGTGTTGTTAGACTGCAACTATTCGATAAAACGTAGACGCCCATCTTCAAGAGAGGGAACTCCTCCTATTTATAAAAACGCTCCGTAGTGCCAAAACCGAAAAGAAGTCTGTGTTGAGCTCTTGAACAGAACACACGTGTTTTGGGAGAGAGTTTTGCTCAGACTTTTCGATACGCCTACAGGCGATAACATATAAAGAGAACATACGACGCATGAGAAGTGAGTATTAATCCTTTTATTTCAGTGGCCACATTCTTCGTACCGGAAGTGTATGGTTAAAACCGCATAGATCCGGTCTCGGAAAGAGCCAGCCAAGATGTCGTCGGACGAAGACAGCGAGTACGAAGACGAAGCTCTGAAAGGAGAAAGACAAGTAAAAGAATTCTACCTAGCAGAATGGACAAAGGCACGGATAGACGCCTTCAACAAAGACAAGATGATAGGAGAACATCTCATGAAACTCCAGGACCAAGAGGGAGATATCGAAGAGCTGAAGGCAACCATAGAAACCCTTAAAGTTCAACACGAAGAAGTCGTAGCAAGACTCGACGTGATTACAACCGCAAATCGACAAACAAAACGATGATCAAGACCTCCGAAGCTCGCGCAGAAGGTCAACGCGACAACGAAAAGCCCCCGCGTCCTAATAAGAAGAGGCACAGCGGGAAGAAGAGAGGGAACAATGGAACTTCCGAAACACCAACGGAAATGACAGGAAAAACCGAAAAACTCCACGAGAAGATGGAAGTCTGCTCAGCAGCCTCCCAACAAGGAACAGAAGAAGACGCTCTCTCTGAAGAGGAAGAATTCAAGACCGTCACGAAGAAAGGCGGTGTCAAACGGCAACGGGTGGACGCCGAAGTACAAGACCAAGAAATGCCCGCCCGAAAAGAAAGGATCCCGCCACTAACCCTCCACCGACAGGAGGATTACTCCAGGACTATGAAGAAGCTAGCCTCGGTCGGAATTACTCCAAAGGCTACTAGAACATCCAACGACGGGATCAGAGTAATTCCAAGCACCTTGAAAAATACAGGACAGCAACAACTGCACTGGACACCATCGGAGTGCAGTTCAACGTCTACCTCTTAGAAGAGACAAAACCGCTGAAGGTAGTCATCAAGGGCATCCCGCAACACGATGAGATGCTAGAAACGGTACAGAACGATTTCAAAACCATGGGGTTTGACGTCCAGAAGGTTAGCCGGACGAGAATAACGGAAAACCGCCATGGTACTGGTCCACCTCGAGAGAAGCGAAAGGGCCAAGGAGATTTTCAGCATCACGACCATCGGATACTTGAGGGTGCGAGTGGGGTCGCCCCACAAGAAGAACGGTTCAGGTCAGTGCTGTAACTGCCAAAGATACGGGCATACTACCAGCGGATGCCACACACAGCCCCGATGTGTGAAGTGTGCGGGGACGCATCACACCAGGGAATGCAAGCAGACCCGAGAGACGGGAGAGCCTAAGTGCTGCAACTGCACTGGGTTGCACACAGCAAATTACGGAGGATGCCCCGCACACCCAAGAAATATCAAGAGAGCGAACGCCCCCAGACCAGCATAAGTAAGAAAACCGTAAAGGATGACCGAAGCAGGGATAAGCTACGTGGGCAACAAGAAACAGGCACGTGAAGAATCAGAAGACGAGGACTTCATGATGAGCGCATCATGAAGATCGTGAAGGCATTCAAGGTAACGAAACAGATCAAAGGATACACTCTCAGATGAGAAGACAAACCGCCGCACCACTTAAGCGGCCGACCCAATCACAGACAGGGTACAACGTCACCGAGGTGACCGGAAGCATAAAAGCCTAAGTTCATCTCAGGAAACAACAACATAGGTATAGGTATATTTAATGTATTTATTTCAGGCACAGAAAATCTACAGATACCATCAGAAAAACCAATAAAATAGAGGTATGGAGGGCTAGAGCCCGTAATACCGAGAACAAATAACGATGACTGATGACCGAAAACCGACAGGAAAAAAGGAAAAAGACACGTATTTCATTCCCTCCCCAAAGGGGCGGACTACTCGAGCTTTCCGAGCTCTTTCAGCCACAATCATGGATTCTCAGCATACATACATACATTACGGAGATATGCACGGTGGTATTAAGGATGGGTGTGGTCAGGATAGTATCGGAAGGAACGGAGTTAGGGTTCTGAGGAGGAAAATACTACCCCAGAATTCGCCTAAACAGCCGCACATTGTGTGCATATACGTAATGACCATGCCGGTACATGTGTATGAGGAAAACCCCCTGATAAAACCTCATACAAGGTAAACGGTAACGGGAATCGAACCCGTTACCTACCGAATGCTAGGCAGTACGTGTCACCACCACGCTACCAGCTCGGTGTGTGCCAAAACCAATCGAGGATGTAAGATATAGTGGCATTGAACATTGGCCCGTGCAATTGATCCAAAAATGGGGTGCCGCCAATATAAATCATACACCAGAATTGCGTACGACAAATGTAAAATGTCCTTGTACATAGCAAAGGGCAGTAATTGTTATATTCTTTACCATAAGAAATAAGTTGTATCTATATTTTTAAAGATTTTGCTCCCAGTGATACCATATGGAATCTAGTTCTTTTTTTGTTAAACAATTTTATAAAAATTATTATTAATTGTTCCTAAACTATGTTACATTGTAGGATTCAAGATTAAATAAAAAAAAATTATTTTTTAATCGAAAATTTAATTTGGGAAGGAAAGGTTTAAACCGTATTATTAATAGAAGAGGATGGCCTTGGTATTTTTTAAAGCTTGGATTTGGGATACATTCATCTCACCCACGTCATCGTTTCGATCATCATCTTGGACGGTAATGTTGTTATAGTGTATTAACAAGTCTGTAAAATCTCTGATGTCCGCTGATGTTGGCCCATAAACAGGAGAATACATTATAATAATGGTCACTCGATGACGGTTACACTTTAAAGAGCCAAACGCGCGTGAAACGAGAATGTTACCGGCCTTGGACCTTGTGCGCGGGCGCACTCGTCAAAATTCGGATAGGATCGGTTATCTTCAGTTTGGAGTGGGGTGTCACCGAAACAGTCTTCGCAGGCGTCTTAACAGAAATACATCTGCCAAAAAAAGGGGCTCAGATTTATAAACATGCTCCTAGGGAAGATACTAGAGCGTTCTTACACAAACAAGAAGCGTACACTATATTCCGCCCACGGTTTAGGTTAGGTTGTTTCAATACACGTACAATATTAGGTTAGATTAATAAATGCACGGTTTAGGTTAGGTTAGGTCGATAAACGTACAATGTTAGGTTAGATTAATAAACACGGTTTAGGTTAGGTCAATACCCGCGCGCGCGAGTATTGACCTAACCTAAACCGTTTACACAACTAGATGTCGACACAAACAAATTCAAATTTTGCGCCAATAGACCTCGACAGGAGGGCGCAGGCCCTAACACAGGATCCTATACTTGTCTTATTAGTGAGCATTACAGCCCCTTATTAGAATACTATTTGTCGTTAAGGGTCGCGACAAGGGGTGCTGACCCTAACAAAAGTTCCTGTACTTGTCTTATAACATAGAATTAGGGCCCCCGTTTCTATAAAATATCAACAGGGTCATTTCAAATACGTTGCAATTTATACGTGTGCTAATATTAGTGGTTCGCTAAATGAGCAATAATAGGAAATATCTCAAGATAAAATAGAAAACGTACTTACTGGCTCAAAATCGTGAAAAGATAAAGCTTTTCCAGGGTTGTGCTGAAAACAGACAATTTTAGAATAATCTCACATATGCTGTACATTATTCTTTTGCGTGTATTTAATGTATAATGAGCATTATCACTATTATAAACCAGCATCAGGGATATTACATGTTGTGCGGGTTGTTCATAAACTATTACAATATAATCGTTTAAGATGAAAAACGATGAGATGAATCAGGTAAAATGTATCTTAAATCTCGATAATAGTGATGCTGTCTATGAAATTTCAAATAAGCTAAATTACGTCACTCTTATTTACGATTAGAAAATTTAAAGGTGTTTAATTAGGATGGCTATTAAATCCCTGTTGGTAAAAGTCAACATGTCGTGAAGTACATGTGTGTGTAATTGAACATGCAAATAAATCAGGAATAATTTTTTCTAATGTATAGGTGCTGATAATCAATTAATCAATAGTTATCAGACATACCCGATAAGAGAATTTACCGATAAAAACGAGACCACATCAAAGAAGAAAATATTATTTTACCCAATAATTAATTTTAGTCGTTAATGTATTTTGCAGCAACAGAAAAAGATTTGAAAATATTTGTAAAACGCATTCATTTAACACGATGGCAATGAGTTACTTTCCGATTGCATTGTATAACAGCTTAATAAATGCATTCAATAGGTAAAATCATTTAAAGCATGTTATTGCCGTAAGCAAACTAATTAAGTAACTGAATTACACATTTGATTTTAATGACATCGAAGTGAAATAATTTAAACTATGTATGAATAATTTTCGTATAGGTAAAAGGTCACACTCTGTCGATAGGAATTAAAAGAAAAGTAATAATAATTTTAATTACAATTATGCAATGTCTTTTATAATAAACGCATTACGAAAAATAAACCACATTGTAAAAACAAAAACATTTATCCCCGGCAAAATTATATTTAAAACTTCATGTTAGATAGAGATAAACACCAGCTTTAGAAAATTCCAAGACCATCCGCTTCTATCAATAATACGGTTTAATCTTTTTCATTAATATTTAATTTTAAGTCTTACGTTACCTGTAATAATTTTAATAACCATAAAATACATATTAACTTAAAAACGCCAAGTCCATCTGCTTCTATCAATAATATGAATTAATCATTTTCATTCATATTTAATTATTAGTCTCACACTACCTGTAATAACTCTAATAACAATTTTGCAATCTCTTTTATAATAATAAATTCATTACATGAATAATATTTAAACTAAGATAGAAATTAATTAACAGGCTTAAATACATGTGAAACTCAGACATTGAAAAAATTTGGGCTAACGCTTAAACTTCAACATTAAAGATTGCGTAGAACATAATCGTTTAAGATCTAGGTTTTTATATGCTTGACATATTGACATATTTGATATAAAATCAAAACTGGCCCTAATCAGTATTAATAATAATAAACACAGATTAAAATGATGAAAAACACTTGTCATAATCTTTACATGTTTTATCTAGTAATTCTTCTTCCCCCTTATTAGAATACAATTTTTGTGACAGGGGGCGAAGTCCTAGAACAAGTTCCAGTCTTACAAGACTAGGACCACTTATGAGAATACAAACTCCCAGCTCAAGGCCAACACCGGGGTCATCCTCTAGACTAACTCTAAAACCAAAACCGATGTCTCAAGGCTAAAAAATACGACTCACACGTGGATATACAGGGTTGGGCAAATGTGTGGAAACCCCTTATATCTGGCTTAAATATTGATTGTATCAAAAAAAAACCTTCACGAAAGTCAATGTAAATTTTATGATCTATTCAGTGGCGTACTAGGATTTGCAGCAGCTACGCCAATGTTCGAGATATGGCGTCATCAATGGTTTTTTTTAATGGGTGGCCCTGTATATTTTCGCATTTTCAGATATACCGTTTTTCTCCAATATTAACTAAAATAATGCAATGAAGAAGATACATATTATTTAGTAATTTTAATGAACTTTTGATTTACAACAAACATTGAGCGCTTCATATTGAGAAAGTATTCATAGTAAATGCTCAAATTGGAGACCTTCAGCACCTTGACAGTGTCCTATTCGGTCAGCAAAGGCTCTTACGGAGTTTTGAATGGCTTGCTGTGAGATTTCTTGCACAGCCACCCTAATCTGGTCTTTCAGTTCTTCTAACGACTGAGGTTTGGTCTTATACACAATAGATTTTAAATGACCCCATAGAAAATAGTCTAGAAGACTTAAATCTGGCGAACGCGGTGGCCACTCAATATGTCCTCTTCGACCTATCCATCTCCCCGGAAATATTTCATTAAGGTATTGACGCATGTCAACTCTATAATGAGGAAGAGCTCCATCCGGTTGATACCAAATTTCATTTGAGGGTCGTTTAGGATTCTCATGGTTCGGAAATAAACGAACTAATGCTGGAACAATTTGCTGCTGCAACAATTGTAAATACCGATTAGCATTTAAATTGTCTCTCAAAAAGAATGGTCCAATTATGTGTCCTCTGATTGTACCCGCCCATACATTTAATTTTTGAGGATATTGGGTGTGACCTTCTTCCATCCAGTGAGGATTGTGGTCAGACCAATAGCGACAGTTATGTCGATTGACACAACCATTCAGTTGAAATGTTGCTTCATCTGAAAAGACAATGTTATTGAGAAAATTGCCATTCATTTCAATGTGATCCATCATTGACTGGCAAAACTGCATTCTTCTATCAGGATCATCTTCATTAAGTTCTTGTACTAAATGCATTTTATACGGATGGAGATGATTTGTGGACAATATCCTTCTTACCGATCTACCGCTAATATCGTGATGTAAGGCCAGTTTTGGTACTGAAGTTATCGGTTCTACTTGAACATCAAGAATAATATCAAGTGCCATATCTTCATTTGTAGCCGATTTAATTCGACCTGATTTTGGCCGATTTCTAACACTTCCAGTTTCGTGAAATTTCCACACAATCTTCGAAACCGTTGATTTGGAAATGTGAGGATTTTTCTCCGGAAATGTTGCATTAAAAATAGCACATGCATCTTTTAAAGATCTCTGCCTGTCTGCAAATCCAACGATCATTAACAACGAAATACGCTCACGTTCACTTAATTCAACCATGATCAGAAAACAATACTAATACTTTACACCGAAATTATCTGACGGAATCAACAGTAACTGACAATAATACAAAATATTTGAGCTATGTTACAGAAATAACCGTGGCAACAACAAAAAAAAAACGAATATTTTTTATTAGATAGTACAGCGACAGCGATCTCTTATTTTATTATTTTATTTAATATTTAAAAAACGACAAGTCGCATACCTACCAAACCATACATCATTATAATTGGAGAAAAACATTATCTCTGAAAATACGAAAATATACAGGGTCACTCATTTAAAAAAACAATCGATGACGTCATATCTCGAAAATTGGCGTAGCTGCTGCAAATCCTAGTACGCCACTGAATAGATCATAAAATTTACATTAACTTTTGTTAAGGTCTTTTTTTTGATACACTCAACAGTTTAGCCAGAAATGAGGGGTTTCCACACATTTGCCCAACCCAGTATATGAAAAGTGGTGGGAAAGGTGTCCCAGAGGGCGGAGCTTGTAACGTAAACAAATGGAGGGGATGGTGCAGTACTACTGCTTATAGGAGTTCAATAATGCGATTTTTAGTTTTTGAAAAAGTTCCTATTATTTTGTTGTTAAAATCCGGTATCTTGGTGATAAGATCTCATTCTATAGACAACATAGCAAGCGCAGATAGCTTCTCTTCACACAGAATTTCTTAAAAAGGTTTCCATTCGCTTTAGAGTTGAAAACCATCTCTCAGCTTCTGCAGATGTCATCGGTATTGTTTTGATTATCTCCAGCAATGTGATTGTCTCTTGAAAAACAGCATGAAGTTCGTTTGGCCTCATAAATTAAAAATAAATGAGAGGGCTCCAGAAATGCAGCGAAATTCCTTCCATCTCGTACACTAGTTCTAGTTCAGATTTTAATCTTTTTGCATCCAAATGTGGATATGCATCTACCGTACTTAACAAATACGGACAAGGAATTTTTTTGCGTAGTCCTGGATCTTTGAAGACTCGAAAAGGTTTGATTCAATAAGGTGACCTGTGAATTTGTTTCGCTGATTATGACATCGCAAACTTCTTTGGCTTCTCTGTTTTTTGTTCCTTTGAATGTACTTATTCGTTTTCTCTTTCGTGTTCCTTGATTACTCTTGTTCTCTTCTTGAATGTTGGCAGTGGAACCAATACTATTTAGACATTTCATCCGTGAATTATTCAATAATTTTTACATAAACTGCATCTATTTCTTGTTTTTGTAGCTGATTGTATAGGATATCCACATGCGGCACTATTTTATGGAATATCTTTAGCCAAAACTACAAATCTTCATCTTTTAACACAAGTTTAAACCAAGAAGCTTGCTCAATTGTTGTTTTATTTTATATTTTACCATTATACTCAATTTCTCAGTACTCAAATAAAGTATTAACAGTTCTTGAATTAAAGTTGCACCTTGTAGTAGCAACCCGGGACAATGTTTTGAAAACTACACTGTCCAGAATGGCTGTTCGCTGGGGAAAGTTTGAGAAAAAGTAAAAAACTCCACTCAAATTGGCAAAGAAATGTACGTATACTGCGACTGATGGATTCAGCAATCGACATAACCAGATTCAACTGATACGCTTAGCAGTGAATATGTTGAACATTTGGATATATTTCCTTAACTTCAGCTTGAACTTCACCAAATGCCCCACGCACAACATTCGCTCTATCATAAACTTGCGCTATCAATCTAAATGACTCATTCTATATATGCCTATCAATTTCATATTTTATGCATCCCGATAGAGATTCTGCATCATGTTGTTTTGGATTTAGAAAACCCCAAAATCCTTCAACGGGTTTTTCATCGCATATATACCGATATATAATGGCTATGCGAAAATTTGCCGAAACATCAGTAGCTTCGTCGGCAATAATGGACAGGTAATTTGTGGATTTAACTTCCTGAGAAATTATTTCAAGACATACTTCTAACATGGATTGAGCAATCCATTTTGGATAGTGCTTGATGTACCTTTAAAAACAGTAGCTTTATCTAAATTCATTTTCATGCCATCGTACAATTCGGCACAAAAATTTATCAGACCTTGAATACTTCCGGATTTACAGAATCTGCAGTTTCAACGTGACCTCTTAAAGCTACTTCAAAACTGCCACAAAATCGAAGACAGTTGATTATTATACTCAATACATATCTGTTTTTGGTCACTAGCGCATTATGGTATTCAGTAGGTTTTCTTCGATCCATTACCTAGAGGGTCAGTCATTCGAGAAATACCTATACCGCTGTGCAAAGGAAAGGGGAGAACTCAGAGTGGTGAATTGATGTAAACTTAACGTAATTACTTCCATACATTTTTTGTTTTGTTAGTGATTTTAATAAAGTTTTTTTTATTGTATTTGCCATTAATTCCCATTAGGCGTTTGATATTAAAGTGTTTTCACCCGTGATTCGTACTATTACATTCCGTGCGCTACTTTTAATATACTCTCATTAAGGTATACTAAAATTTCATACTACGAAAGTTTGTTAAATTTATGTTTTCAACGTTATTATTATTCCTTTAAGATGTTTATTAAAATTAAGGTACTAAGGTGTATGCCTTTGGAAATTGTAACCGTGCAACAGTTAACCCGTTTTGACTAATAGATTTTTCAAAACTGAATGTGTTTTAACCTCTGCATCAATACTCTGATTGTTAAATTTATTTTCTTTATTATTGTCATAATATACGAACAGTATTAGCGAATTGGGGTATTATTTCGTACCGAATTCAAAATCATATTTGACCTTATTCCTTTAGCGCCAGATTGAATAACAAGATATTTTGATTACATTTAAGTTACCGTGATGTTGATTTATTTTACGTGAATTTTGATTTATGCAACTTTACAGCAACAACTTTCAATTTTTTTTATATTCTTAATGAAAGCTTTAAACGTAACAATTTGTAGAAGCTTTCCTTATTAGATTATTTGCTCTCTTGTTTCTTTCGTAGACAATTTTCTTTTTAAAGTGTAAACATAAAATAAATAAGATCGTTGACTAATCACTTGGGCTATTGGCACGTCATATTGCGAACGCGTGCAAATATTTTGAAGCTTTGTAGGCAACATCGGACAAACTAACTCACCTGGTTTGCGACAATAAGTAAGCAAGTTTTTTTGTTTGTTTGGAACTGAGCTGTGAACTATTCACATTTAGGTATTACGGCTCCTGTATTGACATTTACACACATTCTGACACCCATACGATTTATGACTTACCCTTATTGCGTTTTATGTATTAGGAGCTATCCTAAACTGCCATTTTCGCCCGTAACTCCTTGCACCTTTAATTGAATATGAATCTAGGAACAATTTTGAAAATCCAATTTTAAATTTTGTTCCGGTAACGTATATAAGACTTACATCCCTGGATACATATGAGCTATCTTTTCTAATCAATAAAAATCATAGCTAAATTCAAAACATTTTTCATGTGCAATGGAGACTTTCCGCGTTTGTTAATTGTTTCATTTATAACAAATAACAAACACGGAAAACAAAACGTAGCATTTACAGTATCACATACGCATAACTACACATCTTTCTTATATAACTCTTTGTTAAAAGTACGTACGAACTGTTTATTTTTAACTTTTACGGCGACTTTTATATTAATATCTGGAGAACGTTTAATTTCCATCTTTTGCTTCAATGGTAAAATAGAAAAACGTTTTTTCAAAATAATTTGCACCGAATTCACTTTAAAATTAAATTACGTTAGAATTGTTCCGTTACAATAACAAATTAACAACCTCTCGTTGCGAATGCGAACGTGCGATTCAAACTATCGCACCGTCGCCTGGTTAAAAACCCACTAATTAACGGCTAGTCCGAAGTCTCCCGAGTATGTAATTAGTAGCCGATAGCTAGGGCACGCTGCGCGATACTTCGATACTTAGCGGTGCAAGCAGGCTTTACTTGCTATGAAGCAATATAATAGGCAAAAAATAAATAATATCTGTGAATTAATAATTTTAATTCGTTACTTAGCTTAACTTATTGCAGTCTGCAAGAATATATTTCATATTTTACTCAGGTGGTGCGCGAGCCAAAACACTTTAATAGTAGGTCCCCTGCTAACAACGTCATCAATACGATCTAATCTTCCACATAAGCTAGGAATACAAACTTTTCACTCAAAAATCAAAAGCTTGACAAACTTACACCTTTTTACCCAACATGGTTTCACGACAAAACGTCGGGGTTAAAACGTCGCCGTTAAAAAAGTCGCCACAACATAACGTAGCGGTCATAAATGTCATCGCACAGAAACGTCACTTCCTAAAATGTCCTCGAGCAAAAAGGTTGTCACGCAAAAAGTCGCCGTAAGGGCCGAAACACATTGGAAAAAGAAAATGAACATTCAAAATTTTAACGAAGTTTTATTGTATTTATAAAACTAGTTTAGATTAGATAAACAAAACTACTGTAACCTAACATAATTACTACGGCGATATTTTTGCTACGGCGACTTTTTGTGGACGACATTTTAGGAAGGTGCGTTTTTGTGCGGCGACGTTTATGACCGCGACGTTTTGTCGCGGTGACGTTTGAGCAGCGACTTTATCACGGCGACATTTTAGCAGCGACGTTTTGACGTGATACCAACCAACACTCCTCGCATACAATGTTTGATTCATCATATTACTCACCTTAAATATGGGCTCAACCTGTAAATTTGCTTCAACATCACTGCTAAATTTCATCACTAAACGCTCCTTTAATTTGCAAAATAAACTCTCTTCCAAAATTTATTTAACGTAATTGAATTTTACCAGGAAAATAAAATGAGCTTAAAATTTCAACTTAAACACTCAAATAACTCAACATAACTCTTTGTTACTAAAATTCTAGAAATATTACTCAAAATTAATGGTGTGACTCTGCATAATTTAATTCAAAATAATCAGTAAAAGTTATGTTATTGTTAAATTTCCAAAGCGTTAATTCAAAATTCGGTTACATAGTTCTCCCCACCATGCTTTACTTCATTGAACTATTACCAATAATTCTGTAAAACAATATTCAACTAAAGTCAAATTAAAACTGATCAATCTTTAAATTTACCTTATTTGTCTATTATGTAAATGTTATACGTGCTTTTAAAAGTTGGGATTTAATTCAAACGTTAAAGTTCATTAACTGCTTATAATAAGAATTGGAAAAACAAGAAAGCAAGCCAGACCATGCATGCCGGTTTAAGAAATATAAGAATTTCCATTTCAATACTCAACGGTACATTTAATAATTATTAATACTAACGAGTAATGGGTGCGATGTTAATAGGTGACGTATCCAGATTACCCGTTATTTCGACACCGAAAATAAGCTAGTTCAGTTCGTAAACTGAGACGATCAGTTATTAATCAACATAGGTATCTAAATATTTGTTATTAAATTATAAACAAAACAAAACATAAAGTTCAATAGCTTATGTATTAAGGTTCTTCGTAGACTGGAGACATGCTGCACAATCCATATGTCGAATTTAAGTATTAACAACCTTTATTAATCCCCCCTTTATTCCGGTAAGCCCACAACCGGTTCACATAAATCTTAAATATTAATACTATCGAATGCCTCTTATTTAGTGCATAATACAAGCTTAGCTTTTTTTGTACATTGTACAAAACATATAGTTTTCATTGAAGCTCGTAGGAACACTTTCATGTTGCTCAACTAAAATAAAAAAATTAGACAAATAGTGGCTTTACGTAAATGGTATAGTTCTCTTGCATCTATGCTGTACACACAAAAGAGCATTATGAAAATGTAAACTTTCACCATTAACACTCATAATAAAATACTTATCTTTTTGGGATTTTTAATGGTGTACTTTAAATTATCAATCTAAACGTTTCGATAACATTACAGTTATCTTCTTCAGTAGTAATGTTTGTTAAAAATTGTTAAAGATGTAGTAAACAATTTGTCAAATTTGAAAATTCAAACATAAACATAAGCCTGCTATTAATATAACAGTTTGAGAAACGTATAAGCAACTATAAAATTGTAGTAAGAATAACTAGGTCATTAAAATTAAATATTGTTAAACTGCCTCAAAGATGACAAACCAGAACACTCTCTACGACAAAAGCTAACAATGAAATTTGCCAGCCAAAAACACATTTAACAAAATTTAATCGAGTTATGATGTAAGTGTAAAGTTGTGAAAAACTTCAATTTTAAAATGATAGTAGCATTCACAAATCCAAACATTACATCAAAAATAACCCAGTTAAATCTAACAAAGAGATATCTTTATCAATAATTGGAAGTGTTATTAACAATGAAAAGCACAATGCAGAACGTTCTTTGTAATTTTTAATTTCAATTTAATTTCAACTACTTATGTTAAATTATAGTGCTGTGGAAATTTAACATATAATTGTTAAATTACTTTTGTCGTAGAGAGTGTTCTGGTTTGTCATCTTTGAGGCAGTTTAACAATATTTAATTTTAATGACCTAGTTATTCTTTACTACAATTTTATAGTTGGCTTATACGTTTCTCAAACTGTTATATTAATAGCAGGCTTATGTTCATGTTTGAATTTTTCAAATTTGACAAAATTGTTTACTACATCTTTAACAATTTTAACAAACATTACTACTGACGAAGATAACTGTAAGTGTTATCGAAACGTTTAGATTGTATAATTTAAAGTACACCATTAAAAATCCCAAAAAAATAAGTATTTTAAAAGAGCGTTAGTTTAATGTAGTTTTAAGGATGGTGCCATCAAAACAAATTTTTTTTACGTAAAACAAATAAAACTATAGGATAGAATTTTCTAAAGTATGAAAAATTTAAATTATTAACCTTAAAATGTAGAATTAAAGGACCATGTCGTAAATATGTAAGCTTAATATTATATTTATAGTGCAAGTGGCACTTTTAGAAAATTAACGAAATTTGCGTGTATATAATATATATATATATATATATATATATATATATATATATATATATATATAGGGTGTTTCGAAAAATCACCGACAAACTTCTAGTGAGTTCCCAGGACCAAATTAGCACTCTCTTTAATTTTTCTCCTGCTGTTCACCGAACACTTACTGCCAATTGTTTCAACCGTACCACTACAAACAGTTCAAGAACGTTTGCAGAAAGATCTACTACTTAGGCGAGAATATTGGCAATGGTTCGTGAACAAGTTCATTGAAGATCCTGAAATTGTTGCCCCAAATCTTTTACGGACAAAGTCTGTTCTACTAGAGATGGCATCTTTAATTCCCGCAATTTGCACAAATGGGCAGATGGAAGATCGCTTTCAACATAAATTGAGGATAAATGTCTGAGCAGGAATTGTTGAAGGATTTATTATTGGTCACTTTATGCTACCCAACCGATAGTGCTGCATATTTGGAGATTCTACAGAATAAGTTGTGGGAACTTCTAAAAGATGTGCCATTAAATGTTGGAGCTGAGACAATCTTTATGCATGATGGCTCCACAACAATTTGGATTATCTGTTAGAAATACTTGCACGCGCAGTTCCTAACCGATGGATCGGATTAGGTATCGATGCTCCTATGAGCCTGGCCCCTAGACCACCGGGTCAGAATCCCTTAGATTCCTTTGTTTGGGGTGTTGTTAAAGAAAAGGTCTATTTAGTTACAGCAATGGCTAGAAACGATTTCTGGAATCACATTGTTGAAGCATTAGAGGAAATTATGCAACTTCCAGGGATATTTCGATCAACGTGAATGTCTATAATACGTCGAGTGAATATTTGCATTCAAGCAAATGGGGGCCACTTTGAGCAAATATTATAAAATTAGTGTTTTATTTTAATATTTTTATTTTTTGAATTTCTATTTTAATTGTTTATTTCTAAGTGTACTATTAAAATAAAGCAGTTATCAAATAAGCATAGATCAGTTATTTGCCGAAAACAAACCTATTTTTCAAATTTTCTCAAGAACCATCGATTTTAAAAGGTATATTGTAATGTGTAATAAATCAGAACCACTTGAATTTATTTTGCAAAAATAGTTTTTTAAGAGTTGAAGATTGACGCCACTACTGAACGGATAGTTATAGTGATGCGATTTTTTTAGTTTTATCAAATTTTAACTTGTTTAAGACTGTATAAAATCAATAAAAATGTTCCTACCGAGACAAACTGATTTTCGTTGATGTATTCGGGAAGTGGTTCGACTATTAGGGAATGCTTCTTGGTAAAGTTTGCCATTAATGACAAATTGTCAATTCTTGAAAAAGAAAACGAATAAATTTTCGAAACGTCGATTCATTAATTGAATTACACGAGATAAACCCTAAAATGAATTTTATTATAAATAATATCACTATGCAAACTTTAACATATATATATATATATATATATATATATATATATATATATATATATATATATATATATATATATATATATATATATATATATATATATTACCGTGATAAAAATGTATGTATAGATGAGTCAAGGGTTCTATGGCGCGGTAGACTTGTATTTAGACAGTACATTAACAATAAACGCCATAAAACTATATGATTACCAAACCAAACGGCATTATATTGAATTTTGCAGTGTATGCTGGGCAAATGGATGAAATGGGAGGGAGACGGCACGTTGAAAAGGTTGTAATGCATCTAATAAAGGATAAATTAGACAATGGATATAGTATATTCACGGATAACTATTAGAATAGTTTTTTCTACAGAATGTTGCAGTGAAGTGTTGATTGGGAAATGGAATGGCAAGAGGGATGTCCTCTACATATTGACAAATTGACATTTTGGTCATACTGTCCACAACACCCTGTAAATTATTAAGCAATAAATTTAGTATTAGTACAACTATCTGTTGAGTGATATGTAAAATTATTTCACATTCAATTCAGTTTCAACAATGGAAATTAGTTTTTTTCTTAAATACCACAGTTTCACAAAAAAGGTTTAAACAATAAATACTCAAAAACTATAAGTAACTTTGATATACATATATTAATAAACAATATTCCAAATTTAGTACAGAATACTAATATGTTATAATATATAGGGCACTAAATTTAAAATAAAAAGGTTGGTTTCAATCCAAGCAAAACTGAACACCCTGTATACACAACAATTACAAAAACAAAAAATTTACTATTTGCCATTTAAGATTTGCGTTTAACTTTTTTCTGTAACTGCCACAGGTTTCGAGATAAGGTATAGGATCATCTTGGGCGGACCACCCTGTACGGTCTGTCCCGATTTCGTTGTTTTAGTTATTTTTTAAAGATTTCTTTATTCTTATAAAAGATAGAAGTTTGCAGTTTTTACATTCATGTACTACTGTGTTGACCTAGATTGCGTAGCAAATCTAAAATTTAGTATCTTCTATTGTTTTCGACTTATAGCCAAACGTCGATATTTCTACACTTTTTTCGCATAATACTATTATACTGATATATTTTGTCAACGATACTTACATATTGCGACGTGCCGAATTCAGTGACGTTTTTAGAATTATTCTAGAGGGCGCGGTTTTTGAGTAATAATACAAACTTGCATTTTTTTTAAGATGAGAATCATAGTTGTCCTGGCAACCATCAGCTACAGTTCTTTCTTAGCGTTTGAAAAATATAAATATAGAGATTCCAGGAAAACATCTTCCAAATATTTTGTTAACAGCCCATAATGCCTTGGTAGTGAGAAATTACTTAGAAAGCCGTTTCCTAAATCGTTGGATTGCAACATTGGGTGCTGTATTATGACAGATTTGAAAAATTATGTGTTTCAGAAAACCCCATACGAGGACATCCAGTATTGACATATTCGGAGACTGTGGGGGTCACAACACCGTTGTGTTGCAATCTAACGATTTGGGAAAACTGTTTGCTAAGTAATATGTAATTTCTCACTGCCAAAGCATTATGTACTGTGGCACCGTCTTGTTGAAAAAAATAGTTTTGTCAAAATTGCTTCAGGATCTCGAAAATAGACCGTTTCGTTGATTTATCTAGGAATTTAATTGCGAAAAATACTATACTGGGTGTTTAGATTCTACGGTTTTATTATTAATACTATAATATCGTCCTTACCTCAAGTGGAACACCCTGCATGTTTTAGATCTGTCATGTGACCAATTCAATGATCTTCCAAAATGTACTAAGGTATCCTATACCTAAACCTTCACGTTTCAAAGTTATTGAGGTAACTTTGAATTTTAAATTTTTTTTATGGGACTTACAGGACGTAAATGTTTTTAGAAATAATATTTGTCAATCATTTTTTTAATCAAGTAATTAGCAAGGATATTTCTTCTTTTGTGTGTATGTATACACATATTTCAAGTCAGTATACAGTAATTTTTAATTAAAAGATTACTTATGAAAATATGTGTATTGCAATGACGAAACCAATGCTACTAAGTTAAAATGGTTTATTCGAAACAAGGAAAAATGATATGGTTTTAATTATTGGTGAATGTTGTGGAAATTCTTTACTGGATTCAAGAGTCTACGTAGCAAGGTATCCCAACCGCATTCATCCAAATAAAAAAGTACTACAGACATTGTTGCAAACGTTTCTTGGGACAGGAAGTGTCGCTTACCCAAAACTGTAAAAAATAAAAGTGGTTACCAATAACGTAAATAACGAGTTTTTGGTATTAGGTTGTGTGGTTGATAATCCAGATACCAGTACTAGAATAGTTGCTAGAGAAATAGGTATTAGTCAATCAAGTGTCTCCAGAATTTTAAGGAAACGCAAATACCACCGGTATCATATTTAAGTTCATCAATATTTATATGGAAGAGATTTTAAAAGGCGAATTGCTTTTTATTTAACAATCTTCGAAAGAATCGGCGAAGAAGATAATTTTGATCAATACGTGTTGTTTGCCGATGAGACAACGCCACGTTTCATAATAATGGCCATGTTAATCGTCACAACTACCATTATTATGATACCGAATATAGGCATACGACAGATCACCAGAATCGATGGAGTATTAATGTGTGTGGTGGAGCACTTTAAATGGTCGTAAATTCTTAATTTTTTTAAAAAACGATAGCTACTTTTAAAAAATATTGAGAGGTGGCTTCCTAGATGTACAGACCTTACTTCGATGGATTTCTTTTTGTCGGGATATATTAAAAATCTAGTCTAGGCTACTCCTCCTACTATTTCAGAAGACAAGATTAGCCGAATTAAAAATTCATTTGGAACCATCACTCCTGTTATGTTGCAAAATGTAAGCTGTTTGCTTGAAAAGAGAATCGCACTCAGCATTGAAAAATATGGTAGTCATTTCGTGTTCTGTCAAATTGTTAAGAATAATGGTATTAGTATATTCGTGATATTGTCAAATATTGTTGAATAACTTTGAAACGTGAAGGTTTAGGTATAGGGTACCTTAGTACTTTTTGGAAGATCATTGAATTGGTCACATGACAGATCTAAAATATGCAGGGTGTTCCATTTGAGATAAGGAAGATATTATAATTTGAATGTATTAATAATGCAACCGAAAAATCTGAACACCCTGTATAGTATTTTTCGCAATTAAATCGCCAAAGAAATCAGCGAAGCAGTTTTGACAAAATTAGTTTCGTATGGTAACAATTAATTTTTTTCCAAAATCTTGCAATTTGTGTGTACGTACATTTGTACAGGGTGGCCGGAAATACATATGTCAATCTTCAGGTGGTTATATACAAAAGATAGGTTCGGAAATGCTTCAATAAAGAACTATGGCGCTTTAGAGATAGTGGCCAAACGTTGTTTTTGTAATTTAACTACTATCGATGCAAGAATTTTTCTTACGGTATCGATCAACAAAATTCCTTGCCAGAGACGCTACGGCCCACCTGCGTTGCTTTTTTCGTATTATTTTTGATTTCCTACATTTTTTTATAGATTTTTCCAATGGTTTTAGATTTTTCAGTTAGTTCTGCCAGATTAATCGTTTTTGGAAAAAGCCGATTTGAAAATTGTTAACACGTTCACTGCGATAGACGCGAGCTATACTTCATCTAGGAGAGGAATGTATATTTGCGGATTATTTGGTAATTGTTTATTTTTTATGTTTATGAGCTCCCTAAACATACTTCTGGTTGATATATTCGGGTCACGTGATTAGGCGCCGATGGCCGGCCTACGAATACTGAATGAATCTAAACTAAACCTTGCGGTGGACGCAGTTAGGCGTCCTATGTCAGAATTTAAGGTAGGCCAGGAAAAATAAATTAATAACATCCACTACGTAAACAATATTTCAATTTAATTTATGAAAGAAAACATAAACGTTAAAAAACAAAAAATATAAGAGAAAACCGAAAAAAATGTGAATCCAAAATTTTGTACAATAGTCATCGTCCTAAATCGCATATTTTATTTTGCTGTGTAATATTCTTCGAAGCACTGATCCAAATATAGCCCAGGCTGCTCCAGACACGTGTCACACTCGTATATAGTGTCTTTTCTAAAATTTTTTTGGACAAGTTCGGCAATTTTTCCTTAGTGCATACAGGGTGTTCAGTTTTGCTTGGATTGAAACCAACTTTTTTATTTTAAATTTAATATATTTTAATATATTATAACATATTCGTATTCCGTACTAAATTTGGAATATTTTTTATTGATATATATATATATATATATATATATATATATATATATATATATATATATATATATATATATATATATATATATCAAAATTCCTTATAGTTTTTGGGTATTTAGTGTTTAAACTTTTTTTTGTGAAACTGTGGTATTTAAGAAAAAAACTAATTTACATTGTTGAAACTGAATTGAATGTGAAATAATTTTACATATCATTCAACAGATAGTTGTACTAATACTAAATATATTGCTTAATAATTTACAAGGTGTTGTGGATAGTATGACCAAAATGTCAATTTTCAAACATGAATATCTTGTTCATTTTAAATAAAACACCCTGTATATATATATATATATATATATATATATATATATATATATATATATATATATATATGATATATATATATATCGAAAATGTGTAGTTCTGAAGTTAGTGGCAATTTTCTAGCTTACTTACCATTAAATGTAATATTGAAGTAAAAAGTGCAACAATCAAAGCATTAACATTTAATATTAATTCAATAATTAATTTGACTTTATTTAATATTAAAGACATTAAAGACAATGAACCACAGAAATAATAAATCTCCATCTTTAGCATTAAGGAAGTACCGCAAATTGTATCCTCAAAATCGAGTACCAACTAAAAAATATTTTTTGCATGAAAGAGATGCTTTTAAAAATATACCAAATGTGAAGTAGAATAAGACAAGAACAATATGCTAACAAAACCATTAACCCTTATATTGCGCAAAAAATAATGTAACATAGATAACGGGAGGTGCTACTGTGTAATTTCGGAGGTGAGCCGTGACCTGTATCGTACATGTGTACCACTGCGCGAGCCTAACGTAACAACCTCTGCCATTTTGCATTTAGTGTGTGATTTACTCGAACGGAATTGCAGTAAAAGAAAAAAATGCCCCACGTTAAAACTGACATAGCAAGTGAACCTGATGGAGGAGAGAATAGTGTAACTTCTAAGAGCTATAGCACTGGTCGTTTGGTAACAATTAATTTTTTTTCAAAACCTTGCAATTTAAGAAAAATCAAAATACTCTGTATTTCGGTATAGGGAACCCTAACGAAAGTCTATCTTATTTTTTATGTTTAATTCAAAAGTGTTATAAAATGTAGGGCATTCTATTTAAGAAAACATAACTTTTATATGTCACTCTGTTTTGAAGCACCATGTATATTTTAAATCATTTTAAAAATGTATCCTTGATGAACCTACAAAATGACCCTGCAACAAAAATAAAAATGTATCCAGTGTTTTCATAAAACTACGTGGCGTCCATATATATATATATATATATATATATATATATATATATATATATATATATATATATATATATATATATATATGAAGAGTAAGCCAATTAAATATGAGTTAAATATTTAGGCTACAGCCGATAGTGAAAATAACGGTTTTGATAAATTATGTTTCTCAGAAAACCCCATAGGAAGAAATCCAGTATTAACAGATCTGGAGGTCGTGGCAACCATAACACCGAACATAATGTTGCAATACAACGATTGGAAAACGGTTTTGAAAGAAAATTTCTCACTACCAAAGCGTTATGGGCTGGGACTCTGTCTTGTTGAAAAAAAATTGTATTTTTGAACAGCTAATAAAGAACAGCAGCTGACGGTTGCTAAGGTAACTATGATTCCCATTAAAAAAAAACGTAAGTTTGCATTATTACTCAAAAACCGCACCCCCAGAATTCGGCACTTCACAATATACAATTACCGTTGACGAAATATATCAGTATAGTAGTATTAAGACCGTGAAGAATGTGAAGATATGCAGATATTTGGCTATAAGTCGAAACAAAAGAAGACACTAAACATTCAATTTTGCCATGAAATCTAGGTCAACAAAGTAGTACGTGAGTGTAAAAACTGCAAACTTTTATCTGTGATAATAACAAAGATGTCTTTAAAAAACAATTAAAGCAACCAAAAAACTCAACCGATGACTAATTTCTATGTACACGCACAGTTTTTTAAACCAACTTTTTTCCTAATTGTTCTCATTTTATTTTATATCTACTACTTTTTTTCCTTTCGTTATTTTCACAGGTTATATGTATTTTAATAATTATATTTAGTTTTGTTTAGTATCCTTGAAAAATATTTCTGTGTGCAATATGTCCGTCCTTTTTTTATCTGGTACAAATGTACCCCATTTGGTATAGTCATGTTTGATGTTTAGCACGGTACGACGAAGGTTAAAGAAAAGTCGTATTGATTTTGAATTATATATTCAACTCAATTTTACAATCCAAATCTTGCACGGTCTAGAAAATTTTCTGGTATAACTTAAATGTTATATGGAATACAATACTTTAATACAGCGTGAGCCATTTTCTGAAATCTAATTTGATAATTTATGAAATGTAAATAGCAAAGTCAAACGGAGAAGTAGTTAATTCAACAAACTTCTCCATATGAAACTGCAACGTTATAAAATATTGCTTAATGGAAGAACCAAATTTTGTAAAGTTTAATAATTTCTATGTCGTTGAATAAATTAGTAATCAGAAATTGTTTACTATCTTATTATAAAATAAATTGAAATCATAAAAAACAAACTTTTTTCCAAGGATGCGTTACAACTTTACATTAGAATAAATAAATTGGAGAACTTTTTTCTAATTTATTTTTAACTTCTTAATATTATGTTGATGTCAAACAAGAAGTTTTTTTCTTATTTCAGCTATCTTGTAGTCTCACATCGATTTTTGACTATGTACACACAATCCCACATGCAGAAAATTCTGAGTAATGGAAAATATTTACATTCCAACCCTTTAAGTACATATGTATCTACGAATACGATATCAACCACCAGGCAAATGAAATCCCTGGGAGGATAGATTTGCAATAATAATTGAGCTTCCTTATGTAACGTAAGGTAGCTTTGACGTTATATGTTACTAACCTAATTATAAATGTTTAGTTGGTGAAAATTTAACTGGATTATCTTACGTCAAACACTGCGAAATGACCTTCGTGAAGTAATTAACAAATTGTTCTCATTAATTGAATTGAGACTGAAATCGACGCTAGACATCAATTCTTTCATCCATCTTGTCAAGTAATTGAAATGTTTCAACTAAACCTAGCATTAATGCAACACAAGTTCAGTATTGTGCACATGTCTGCCTTCAATTATTGCAAGCGCATACTAGTTAAGCAAATTTAGTGCACAATATCATCTCTGTGATATCATTGTCTTTGAACATTCACTAATTTCATTTCTATCTGTTGCAGGTAAGCAGAATGTTATCCTTTACGTCAAAGTTGAAATCATAATAACGTAAGTAATTAGGCCTTAGAATTAAAATGCACATTTAAGCGTTGGTATATTTGTGATACTATTTTTGTGTAGAAGCGGAAACAGAATGTAATTGTTAAAATGCTCTTGGGAGTTGACGAAGTTGGGAGTTTTTTTTTACTACAGTCCACACAAAGAGGCGGTGGATTTGCTCGAGTAATTGCTTGTCAATATGTGTTTCCGCAGTGACTAATTTAGGAATTCCATTTTCGTTCATTGAAAAGCTTATTTAAAGCAAAAATTTCTGGATTGACTAATTGGGTAATTAAATGTATTGGCTTTAAAACATAAAAACAATAATAACAGTGTAAATATAAAATTAGGGACAGAG
The DNA here is from genome assembly GCA_036346205.1 of Vesta saturnalis. Lineage (NCBI taxonomy): Eukaryota > Metazoa > Arthropoda > Insecta > Coleoptera > Lampyridae > Vesta > Vesta saturnalis. Next base: position 2,360,038 of record JARFJB010002075.1, read on the forward strand.
TATCGAAAATTACTTGTTGAAAATTAAAATCAATAAAAAAAGACATCCGAAAAGTATGGAAGACAAAATAAAAAGTAATAAGCTGCAATTCACAGCAGCTCGCGTTTATAGCAACTATTTCTTTACTTCATAATAGCAAACAGAATAATAAACGGTCCAAAATATAATAGAAAACAGAATTTTTTTTAGTTACTCAGGGTTATCTAAATTCCAATTTATCCATATCTAGTCAAAAGACTAAACACTAAAAAACACGAATGTTTTAAATACAATATAACTCCACAATTCTTTATTTCTCTAGGCGTTTCAATACAACATGTATCATTATCAAGAAAAAATATATAAGTAAAATAATACTAGTTTATGGTAACAAATCATTAAGGTAAAATCGCAAACTTGATGTAAATTATAATATTTAAAATATCTGTGAAAGGTGAGTCTATAAGATCAACCGGTTTGTTCATTAAAGGTACTTTCTGTTTAAGTTTATAAGTCTTGAATGTTATTTAGTATTAAAAGTTTTGGCATAATTGGATTTGTCTGTGTGTTTATATTTGTAACATCTAATGTGTTCTTTGTATCTAATATCAATGTTCGTAAGTGTTTGTGCAATATAAACAAGCCTCACTTTCGGAGCCAAATTGTAATGTTACTTCTTAAAAGTTACGACTTAAAATGCTACTTATCTTTCGCCACTACATTGGGCGTCAAATTTAATGAATCCTTTTTAATGTTCGTTGCTAAAAAGTGGTTAATTCGGCATCGCAACGTTGGTAATTATACGATGTATTGAATATGACAAAAAAATTAATTTACCCAGACTAGTTCTTTAATGTATGGCTATAGTGTGATTATAATTTACACTTATTATGAGTTACGTGACATGTTCAATTTTATTATCGTTTTCCTGTAATTGTTCAACCCATAACTACCTTAATTTCTCCTATAGACGTCTTTACTATGCTAAATTTACGTATATTCAAACTTATCATCTATCACGCATTCCAAAAGGGAGGTAAAGGTATCAATTGGTTATAAATATGCAATTTTTCATATTCGATTCTGTTGAATTTAGCTGCTCACAAATTTATATTGTTGTTGATAATTGGTTTAATGTCAAAGTAAATTCGATTAATTTCGGAATTTTAAAGCACTCCACTAAAAGGCCACGAACAACTAGGCCTTTTCTTTGTATTCCACTTTTCCTTCTTTCCTCTACTTATTATATTCTTGAAATACAGTTTCCCATTTACCTTCCTTTACGATCTTTAATTCCTTGTATCATACATTCTTGCCTTTTCCTTTCTTCTTCCAACTAGTTACTATAATTCACCTGCATCACCACCATTCTTCATGTTACACCCTGGATGAACGCCAGCTGTACCTCACAGCATTCGAGGATAAAGGGTCCTTTATTTAAGCTCCCGTCTTTCTTTTGTAACTCAGTTGATTATTTAATCTAAAGTTTTAATATTTTCACATTATATCTGTGACCTAGGGGGCATTTTAGGAAAATGTGATTGATTACACAGGGTGCTCCAAAAAGTGTGACGTCATAATCATGAATTTTTTAAACGATATACCTTATATTTTTTTACAGATTTAATTGACTTTCATGATTGTCTACATAACCCTAAAATTAAATTGTATAGAAATCGGTTGGATAACTTCGACAAAAAGAAATAAAGTGTTGAAAATGATTAAAAATACAAATAGTGGCTCGTTTTCAGATAATAAGCCAGGAACACATTAAGTAAGGTTTCACAATCAAGCTGACCAAATTTAGAGAATCTAAATTACACAGGGTGTTCTAAATTTACTGTCAAACTTTTGAGAATTTAAAGATCTTTTCTTTTTATTTTAAATATAACACCCTGTATATTTTGATGGAATTCGATGCGGAATTAAAAAAAAATGTGTCCGTATCAAAATTCCTAACGCTTTAAAAGATATTCCTAAAAACTCGTTTTATCAACTATTTCATTATCAATTTTAATTAAAAAAATAAGGTGGCTGTTAAATCAATCTAATGTCATGAGTGCTATTTTGTATTTGATGACATTTGTTACTATTGTAAGATCTCATTTAAAGTGGTTTGCTTCTAACTGAGCCTTTTATGATGAATTACAGCAGGGAAGAGCTTGTGGATATGATTTTCATATTGGGAGAGTTCCAAAAGAACTGTTTTTCGGCGAGTCGGCTTTATGCAGAGCGTTATCCAGAACGACGGCACACGGACAAGCGTAGTCTGCAGAATTTATTGGAGAGATTCACGCAAACGGGAAAATTAGAATCTCTCAGCCCAGTTCGAAATAAACAGGTTCGGACAGAAGAAACGGAATTGGATGTGCAGGTTACGGAAAATCTGTCCATTAGTCAGAAGGTAGTGGCTGATACAGTAGATGTTAGTGAAAGTATCAGCGTGTTTTAAAAAACAATCGGTTCCATGCGTATCACATTCAGTTTCACCAAGAACTTTTCAAAGAAGACTTTGATAAACGTATGGAATTCTGTAATTGGGCACAGGATAAAATGAGGTTCAGGTTTGACTTTTTCGATAAGGTTTCGTTCTCCATAAAAACGGACTTAGTTGTTGCCCCGTTTGTGTCAAAATTTACCGATAGAAATAAGAAATGCAATGTGACTGCAACACGATGGGGCTCCAGCACATTACTCACTGCGAGTCAGGAGTCATCTGGATAGAGCCTTTACAAATCGCTGGATTAGAAGTGGAAGGCCATGTAATTGGCCGCCACGGTCACCAGACTTAACTAAGTTCGGCTTTTTTTTTATAGGACTACGTTTACCACGAAGCACCAACCACCCCTGAAGACATGCAACAAAGAATACAAAATGCATTTCGAAAAAATTACACCTGTATTGAAAATAAGTTATTTTAAATTAAAATTGCTACAAATGTCATGCAATACTAGTCGAAATAGCCGTCATGACATTAGATCGATTTAACAGCCACATTAGTTTTTTATTTTGCTATCAAAATATACAGGGTGTTATATTTAAAATAAGAAAGAATAAGATCTATAAATTCTCAAAGGTTTAACAATAAATTTTGATCGCCCTGTATAATTTAGATTCCCCAAATTTGGTTAGCTTGATTGTTAAACCTTACTTAATGTGTACCTTGCTTATACGCCATTATGACGTCACACTTTTTTGGGCCACCCTGTATAATAAATCACGTTTTCCTAAAGTGCTCCCTAGGTCACAGATAAAGTCTGCAAAATATTAAAACTTTAAGTTAAATAATCACTAAGCTACAAAAGACTGTATAGGCAAAGTACGCACCTTGGGCAAGTCAGCAGCAAAAGGTAAGGCTACTTATGTTGATAATAATTTACCATCCAAGTAGTCAACATATATTATGTTCTATCATTAAATCTCAACTGAAACTGAAAAATTTATACTAAACAGGCACCTGTCTATCAAGTACTTAGGTTAGGTTCATTCATAACAAGCTTATCAATTCATTTCATCTTTTGCACAAGACCATCACATAACTATAAAAACAAACAAAAATCATATTGTTTTCATCTCAGATAACCTCACTTTTATTGACTTGCGTTGTAAATCGCCTGGAATTTATAAATTTTTCTCATTTATCGATTAGTTATCATACTCACTCACCATTTCATTGTTTATCGATTTTACACCTTTTTGTTATACACAATGTCAATTTGTATATTTATATTTGACCTACATAAAATGTGTTTATACTTGTTAAGTACTATCACTACATACACGTTAGGTAGTAATAACTATAACGACGCAGCGTAGGTAAAATTCTTTTTTTATTAATACATATTGTACTATTTACAAGGTCCTTATTTCATATTTCTGTTTGCTACAATGTGACTTAAACACCTGCATAGGAAGTATTCACATTCCCTTCTTAATTTTTTACCGTAATTAAATACGGGTATTTGGAATTAGTCATTTGGTAGGATTAATTTTGGTAAACATTGACCCTTGTGCAGTTGGTACCGTACATATACTTAATTAACTTAAAGAAAATATAAAACTCACGTACTGTCACTCGAAAATCTCACACATCATTCAATCATCTATTCGGCCTAATCACAAATATTTATACACATAACTTAAACCTATAGTTAAGATCTAGCTTAACCTACTTATACTGACTAAGCTAATTTATCTACAAATATACATAAAGTATAACTATCAATTCCATCCGCATTACATTAAATTCATTGACGGGAATACCATTTTTATCTTATTTTTAAAAACCTCTATTATTTTGCTTTCAAGCCCTTACTCATCTCCAAAATTACTAGTCACAAGAGAGTAAAATAAATATTTTTAGCTACCCACCACTATAAGCATTTGAAAATTGAAAACTAAACTAATTAGACCGATCACCTCTTGAAGCTAGGAATATAAAAACTAAGTAGTCCCGCCAAATTCGGCAGGTCACAGTTGTTTGAATAATAATAAAAAACAAAATAAACAACACTAATTTTACTTTTAGAGTGCTTAAAACATTTTTCCAATGCCCCGTTTCCAATATCAGTTATTGGTACAATTATATGCAATTTCTAATAGAAATTAACCCTTCTGGTAAGGTCATCTCAATATCACTGTATGTAAACCGCTTTAAGTATACTTTCTATTGTCAACTCTATTAAAAGTTATTATTATTTAATACTATTATTAAAGATTCAACGAGTCGATAGAATATCAACTGTAAATAAAAGCAGGGCACAATTTACTTCCAAATCCTCCGATATAATGATATTATGAGGTTATTCAAATCTACCTGCTAATATGAAGTTCTGCTGAAAATTTCGCTTTAGTTAATTTAATTAAAATCTCTGACCTTTAGTCATAAATATTAATGTATTGTTACACGTCCAAACCGTATGGTTACCGAAATAAGGTAGTTTCAAACACCTTACACTTACCATAAATCTACAACTCACAAAGCTCAGTCCAGGAAAAATTATCTCTACGCGCCAACACAATCTAAAATTTTGTTAAATAAATAATCTTAGGCGGGGTGGTAAATTAATCCTATCTAACTGTGGAAGACAGAATTGCAGCCTACTCAGTAAAATCATTCACCATTCAAATTCAATCACACTTCAAAATAAATTTGTCCAAAAACTTAAGAAAATTATGAAATACACGGGTCGTCGTAAACTTATTGAACACACCCTATACAAATGAAAATTCCCAAATCGTAAAACGTTAACTTGAAGACTTTTTAAGTATCCCTCGTATACCTGTAAATTTATATTTCTAACTGTTATAAAACTTTGAGTTAAATAAATATTCCGAATTTAGAAAATTCTAAATAAAATAAACAAAATCGGTTTAACAATGAATTGTTATCTCAACAAAATTTTCATTAATTACTGAATAATTCAAACATAAACCGGTTAGTGCTTGTATCATCAATAAAATCGTTACATTTTATTAATACGTTATATTTAAAATCTTATATAGGCATTGATTAATATGTTCAAACTTTAATACTTCAAAACTGTAATTTACGCCGGTAAAAAACAATTAGTACTTTTTTAGTAGCGTTCTGCATTAATATTTCAAAGCAACATAATTACTAAACTTCGATTACCTTTGTTTTTCTTTGAATGAACCGTAATTAATGCAACAACAAAAAAAATGTACTTAAAATATAATCGTACTTGTTTTGGTTCAATAACATTTGAATCTAATTCGTACGTATTACATTAGTTAATCCTTTTTCGGTACGGTAGTAGTTATAGTCCATATGATCTGCTTCGTAATCTTTTTTTTAATTCTTAGATTCGTTATGCACAAAGCATAAGAGGTAGCCGTATATTCGCCTTACGCACTCGGCTGTAGCACTCACTAACGCAGTGTCTATGGATTGTTCACTGGCATACCGGGTATAGTGGCTCTTTAGCCTAACACCTTATACTGTGATGTTTTCCCTTCAAAACGTTTACCATAATGGAAAATTATTACTTCCTTATACGCATTAAAGTTCTTATTTGCTTTCATGCAATCAATTCGGTATTTAATGTCGATGATGATCACCAGTATCTTAACTAAATTTTATAAACTTTTATTTCGGTAGCACAAATGGTTACCTTCGATTCTCTTTATAAAAATATTACGTCACGCGTCCCACAATTGAACACTAGTAACAAAATATTTGCTATGTTAACTTCTAATCTGCCTAAATACAATCCATTTCTTGAAGAAACTCACTAAAGTTTTCCTTCAACTCACAAAATATTTTAAATTATTTATTTGTGAATGTCTATACGATTTACCCCTTACAGGTTAATGCAGTCGCTATACATGCCCTGTTAAACTATAATTTTCACAAATAAACTCCAACGCTAACCATTCTTAGCTGAGTTGATCGGCCTATTTCCACAGTTTTTACTTTTTGAGCGCGACGTTTCGGAAGTGAACTCTGCTTCCGTCAATAATAAAAATAAGCGTTATAATTTTAGAAATACAGATTTTGTTAATTTGTGTACTAGTCTTCTTGATACTGATAGGGGTTTTTTACAACATTTTTCTGATCCCGACATTGCATGTGAACAATTATATAATGTACTTTATTCACTATTTGATGCGTTTGTTCCCATCCATAAGAGTAAGAGTAGTAAATCTACCAAATGGTTCAGTCCTGAAATTAAATACAACGTCAAACTAAAATCAAAGTATTTACACAAATACAGAATGTCTTCTTAGAAAACTAACTAAATTGCAAATTAGGAATGCTTATAAAAATTATATATCTATAGTAGAGAACTCGGTGAAAACAAATCCTATGTCATTTCGGAGCTTTATTAATTGCAAGCGAGGTTATTCTAGGATTCCAGGTAAAGTCCAATGTTTAGATGACTCGTTTACTCGTCCTCAATATATAGTTAATGCTTTCGCGGAATTGTTTAGAAGCGTTTATTCGTCATCTATGCATAATGATGTGTCTCATTTTCAGACATACTAAAATGTACCTATTGTTATAGTTAAAGATATTACGATTAATGAAGTATGTTCGGCTATTAGTAAACTTAAAAACTCATATACCTCCGGTAGTGACCAAATTCCAAGCTTCTTGGTACTAGATTGTGTAAATGTTTTTGCAGAACCATTCATATTCAATATGTCAATCAAAGCTAATAAGTTTCCCAACCTTTGGAAAATTACCTACATTAGTCCAATCTTAAAAAGTGGAGATCCCAACACCGTTACTAATTATAGGCCGATTAATATTTTAAATAACTTCAGCAAAGTAAATGTAATCGTTCTGTATTCTAGAATGTATCCAACTGTTTAAATCCATATATCTCCTGCTTAACATGGATTCATACAATGTAGGTCAACAGTCACCAATTTGACATGTATTACGCTACTTATTGTTACCATTCTTGACAGCCGTGGCCAAGTAGATGTCATTTACACGAATTTTGCTAAGGCATTTGATTCAATCTCACATGATATTGTGTTGGCCAAATTAGATAACTTTGAGTTTAGTCAACCTCTGCAGATACTATTCAAATCATATTTACATAAATGGCTTCAATATGTTATTTACAACGATTGTATCTCTTCTCCCGTAACTGGTACTTCAGGGGTGCCGCAAGGGTCAAATCTCGGTCCACTTTTATTTTTATTATTAATGACCTGTCGGAAAATATTAATTGTAGGAACTTACTTTTTGCAGATGATTTTAAAATGTATCATTCTGTTGCTTCAACCGACGATTGTGTTTTGATTCAGCAGCAACTCGATGCCCTTGTCAGTTGGTTTGTCCCTAAACATCGCTAAGTGCAAATTAATTACTTATAGTCGTAAATCCAAACCACTTGAATTTGATTACTACATTAATTCAGTTAAACTATGCAGAACCAATGATATTAAAGATCTAGGTGTTTATTTCGACAGCGAGTTAAACTTTGTTCAACATATGAACAGTATTTCAAGATCTTACATATCGATACTTGTTTGTATTTTTTATTAGTTCGTTCTAAACTTGAATATTGTGCCATTGTTTGGAACCCCATTCACCAGTACCAAAAAGACCAACTTGAAGCTGTGCAAAGAAAATTTTTGAAATTCTTAGTTTTTAAAATTGACTATAATTACCGGCCAAGAGGATTTGATCATCAAATACTGCTCCATCGTTTCAATTTCCGCTCCTTAGAATTAAGAACACGTCAAATCGCTTTAACCTTTCTTTACAAGATGTTGCATAATCTAATTGATTGTTCTGACTTACTGTCACTTATTAATTTTCAAGTTCCATCTTACTCTTCGCGAAATAGTAAAACTTTCTATCATTCTACACCAAAAACAAACATATTAAATAGATCTCCTCTATTAAACGTTGTTAAGAGTTTTTCATAGCTCCTCCATTCATGTGCATATAATCAATTGCGCCTTCTTTGAGTTCCCGACCAGTTGTGTTCTCGTCCTTTTCCACTATCTGTATGTTATCCCATTGGATTATATTTATGTTCTTCTTTTCGGTACATAAATATACAGCGATAATACCACATATACAAGGTACCTAAGACAAAATACGAAGGATAGGCAGCAACTACAAGATACGCACTGCCTTCAAATCGACCAGAACGCTCAGGGGAATACTAACCAAAACCAAACCATACAATGAAGATCATAATTCCAAGAATTATGTATACACCCTACCATGCGAATGTGGTAGAGCAGACATAGGTGAGAGCAGTAGACCACTCAAAATGAGAATTCAGGAACATAACAACAACGTCCGCATGGGCGGAACAGAAAAATCAATAATCGCCGAGCATGTCTGGAACGAAGACCACCGCATGCAATGGGGTAACGGGCAGATAGTGGCAAAGGACGAGAAAACAACTGGTCGGAACTCAAAGAAGCCATATATATATATATATATATATATATATATATATATATATATATATATATATATATCATATGACTTCGATTCAAGTGCGAAAACAGTCCTTCTGAGGACTAAGCCTGATAATGGAAGCAGAATCCACTTCCGAAACGTCGCGCTCAAAAATCAAAAACTGTGGAAGTAGGCCTATTAGCTCAACTAATATGAAACCACAGTTACAAAACACTTATAATACAAAACTAACCATTCTGATGGTGACAATGCGCGCCTGACCCTTACTCAGAGTGAAACCACTAATTAACTAATCCCCCAAATTTGGACACTCGCTTATATACCTTCTGCCGGCCACATTGCCAATACGTCGCGCTAAGGTCAAAATTCACCTATCACAACTGAGTATGTTGTGCGTTTCTTTGCTGCGTCGAAGGTTCCAACGTGGAAGTTGACGCTAACAATGCGAAATAAACATGAATTACTTTGTAAATTCACTATAAACTTTCCGAAGAAATCAATTGCCATTACATTCACTCTGTAGATTAATCAGAATATATTTCAACTTTTTATGCAAATCTCACATAAGGGCGCATCTTATCTTCGCAAGATTTAACGAACTCGCTTACATTCCATCAATTCATTCTTGAACATGCATCGATTAACCATTATTGCACCATTTTACAAGATTTCTACAATCAAAAATATGCATCCATATTCCTTACTGCACGTTAATAAAATATCAATACACCATACACTAACTCACTCAATGCGTCAACCATTTCTTTAGTCCAAATTCCTCCATACACAGTCGCAAAAAGACCAGTAATTTTACCTGTGCCGTATCAATAAAAATTTACTCAAAACATTATTTCTCAACCAAATTTAACGCGTTCAACACGAAAATATTTCTCCTGTATTCAAATATTCTCTCACACGATAACCAATGTCTCACTAAATTCCAGTGGCGTATCAATCATACAAACTTACATTGCGCATACACAAAAGAATTCTTTTCATGCAAACTCACTTCTCATTCAAAACACGTTACATACACACGCTACATACGTTATCAAAATACTACACAC
>JARFJB010002075.1:2375000-2380000 GCA_036346205.1 Vesta saturnalis
GTTTGCTTATTTGCTAAAATATGATTAGGTGCTTGAATCTAAGAAACTACTGGTCTAATGGGCATGTTTGATTAGTTGGTTTCTATGAGACAGTATATTTTTGGTTCTTGCGGGTTCTTGTTCAAAATTTGTTGTTTCTGATATAACTTCTTTTGAAGTAATTGTTAAACTGTTAAGCCCTTATCTGCTTTAACAAAAACTAAATTATTCCAGTTAATTTTATTCGTAACTGACTTAAATAATTATAACATTTGTTATAAGTTTTGGTCCTTTTTCAACGAAATCTCTTTAAGTAAATTAGCAATTTGAAATTGTGATCATTTCTACGATGCGATTCAAATTCTACTGCTAATATCTCTTTAATTTTGTTAGTGAATATAGGAAAATAGCAATACTACACACTTCTTAAGGAATTCTAATTCCTTATGATTAACATTTGACAAATTTACAAATCTTGAAAATTATAGAAATTGTTCTGATTTATGTTTTTTTTGTGTTGATGGTATTTCTTTGTGTAATGTATGTTTTATGTTTGATGCAACTGACAATTTGTCAAACGTTATTGTCAAATACATACAGAGTGGGTGTCTACTATGTGGACGGAGCATTTCTCCTTAACCATTAGAGATATCAAAACCAATTTTGGTGTGGTAATACACGATCATTGGACCTAAAATCAAAAAATATTTAGGTATATACAGGGTGATTGACAAAAATATGTCAACCCAAACGAGTGTCTTTTTAAATGGAACACCCTGCATATTTTTGCATTTTTGTATTCACTGTTACTTTTAGAATATTAAAGTAAGGGATAAATTTGTCCCAACCGCATTAAAATAAGGGGTAAGTCTTTCTTGGCAGTATAATAATCTTTTTATTAAAAATTCAAACAAGATCGTAATATTTTTAGCAATAGACATAGTTATTCGAACGTTCAATTTAATATTTTTTTATAAACTTATACATGGTAAGGTGTAAAACAATTAATACATAAAGGAACGTTACTTTATTTACAGTTGTATGCGGAAGTGCATCGAAGACACCGTTTTCTCTCACTTTCTTCGACAATAAAATAATCCGCCACATTCGTTGGGGTCTTAGCCCGTATCGAGTGTCTGCCAGCTGATCGTCTTTTACTTTTGAAGGAGTTAGAGTTGTTCTACTTTCCATTATTAGGCCTTCAGCTACATCGACAAGGAATGTAATGAATAGAATCTTATGGTCGGTTTCTCAGAAAATGATATAGGCGTTAAAAACAGCTGTCATCATTAGTTGATAGAATACCTTACTCCACCATTTCTAATTTTTTCTGTCCATTTTTTTCCCACCATTTGGCCAGTGTGACCTACACCACCCATAAATTTAGTACAAAGCAGTTGCTGAGAGCAAAACGTCCTTGGTATCTTTTCAGTGAAACGCAATTAAGCCGTTATTTGAGAGCATGAATTCGCTCTCTCCTCTTTGCAAATGAGCATTGAATTTCGGAAGGTTTTGTCTGTTAGTAACGTACATTCCAAAAGCTGCAAAATGTAAGTCTCGCAGAAGGTTGGCTGATGTAAAAATTCTATCAATACGTATTACAACATTGTTGTCCTGTATCGGTTTTTAATACTCTTTCTCCTAAAGTTACTTCAAGTAATTGTTCTTCTCTCCCACAGTAAAGATTTGTGTCATATACATAATTTGTTTTCTAATCCGATCGTGCCCAAATTTGATACCTCTTTTTATGGGTTTGTTCGGTATAAACTGTTTTTTAGTATAGATCTGCACTTGAACTTAATCGTTGTCTCGTCGATACTTTTGAACACACTGTCTGTAAGGGTAGAGATAAATGTCTTTTTTAGACACGATAAAACGTCCTCTAAATAATAAATTTTAAAAGCGCCTTGCGGTTTTTCAAGAACGTTGAAATACAAGTGTGAATAAATTAACTGAAATGGATCTCTTAATATAGCATTCTTGATAGTTGCTTTACCCACTGAAAGATTTGATGACCAATACATATGAAGCACTGGTACCTTGTTATAAGACAACCATCATGCTTGTTACACGTCCAAACCGCACTAGGCGTCGTGCATGCTTACTAATGTAAGCGGGTTGCCAAGCCAGCTAACAGGGAGATGGGCGTGGTCGAAATAATAAGTAAAATGAATGATTAATATGCTCAAACACCTTACACCTACATTCAAACAGCTCAGTCCGGGAAAATATGTCTCTAGGCGCCACCACAATCGAAACTTTGCTAATATAATTGTCTTAAGCTGGATGTTAATTAACCCTACTTGATTGTGGAAAGTAGGATTGTGCTTACTCGGTAAACTCCTATACGAAGGTTCTAAAACAAACACTCTTCCCAAACAATTCAACTCAAACTCCAATATATGTAGCACTACCCAGGTTATTAAAAACTTTTTGAATACACCTCGTATACCAAAACTTCCAAAATAAAATTTATCACTCAAATTCATTCACGTAACCAACAGTTATATTTTCTACTTATTAAAGAGTAAACTATTCTTCCTCCAATATTCGGTAATTAATTTTTAAAATTCCTAACATGAACGGTATCTTTTAAATTTAATTTACTTTTTATATCACTTCTGAATCGTATTGACATTCGTAAATAATTTAAGGTTTCAAAACTCCAACTCTTTGTTATACTTAATGACATTTTTAAGACAACAGCTGATCCGTTAATTGTGCATTGCTCTAATGAAACAAACATGAAAATTTTGCAATCAACCTGGCAAATATGAACTTTCAGGTTGTTCCTTAATCTTAAAAATCCAAAATAAAATTTAAAATATGCAAAGCTTACTTTTAAAATTGTCAAAACAAGATCACCAATTAAGTAAATGTTACAACTGTGTTTCATACCTGGTTAAATAAACAACAAAGTAAAAAAATATATAACGATAAATATATATATTGTCCTGCATAAAATAATCAAAAACACAAATATCTACATAAATTACATCAGCGTGGTTGAAAGTTAAACCACCAAGTACCACTTTGCCTTCTTACTACTAAAACAAACCATACAATACGACTCAAGAACGATTATCTCTTCCTTTCAAAACTATTTAATAATTTAAACAACTATACGCAAATAAACTAACAAAAAGATAATCGGGCTTAAATGAGTTCATAAAATTCCTAAATCTAATTTCTTACTTAAAAATTGTCCATAAATCCTTGGATTTTCTTTCTTCTTTATCTCGTAAATCAAATATTTGTAGTCCATTTGTACCCCTTAAAATTGCCTGAAGCACATTACAAAGGCTCGACAAAACTTATTCCTGTGTGCACTCGCGATTAGTTCACTATGCGAGGTTATTACTCCCACAAACATGTTATAACGGTAAACCTTTGGTTGCCTCTTACAAAATAATTCTAGCAACCTTTACACCAATTTAGTCCCTTATATAAATAAACTTTCAATGTCATATAACGTTACTTAAACATTGGCTTAATATACAACAAACACTTCGTTCACTTAACAGGTGGTCTCATAAATGCTTTTAGCTGAATCTCGTTACAAGAACACGCGCTGCACTTAACACTTTAACATAACAACTGTTAACTTTTATAAATCTGCTTACGCACTTATTATTTTCTTGAAGAAAAACACAAACTAATTTTATCTTCAATCTCAATTTTATTATTGTTTTATTTATGAACGTCTTTTACGATTCATCCCATTCTATCACACAACCTTCGCACGCGCGTTTCTCACCAACAGCCAAAAACGAAAAAGCTTAACTGAACTCGTCAATCTCTGACTTTCCTATTTATAATTTTCAGTCATCCATCTTTAAACATGTCTTCCTTCCGCGTTACATTCTCCAATAGTATTCACTCAAAATTTCATAGTTCTGATAGCTGCTTCCCTCTATACAAGCACGCGTGTAATTACAATACATCGCCATATTTGTTCTTACTTACAAATTTTACGATTACTTCATGAAGAAATCATTTTTCGTCACCACATTCATTTAGTAGCCACTCTGGTCCATTACACAACTTTTAACCTTTATCTCCAACCTGCGCTCAATCTCGTTCCGCAACATTTGCAAAAAATAAGTACCGTCTAAGGTCTCAAAACTTTCTGAAATTAACACTTAAACATACCCAATCTTTCTCTACATATTTTCTAAAACGTTCTACACTTATTCTTCACATTTTCTGACCAAGATTACTCATCTTATCTTCAAACATTCCATTCTTTATCCGCAGCAAAACAGTAGCGATACAGTGGAAAGCATTATCGTCCCATCGGCAAATTTCTCTTCACATTTACATTCATCAGAATCTAATTATTCCAACACTAATGTCTTTATAATATTCAAATACACGTATCTACATACAGAATTATATTTCTCGTAAATTTCCAGTGGCGTATCATACACCCACCTACATTATGCATACACACACAAAAATTTTTTTTTTTCGTTCAAACTCAATACACTCGCACTCAAAACACGTAATACACGTCATTATAACATCTTACATACAGGGTGCGTCAACGCAACCTGACATGCTTCCAAAAACTATCATTAATTCGGAGGACTACGTTTCTGGAATCTCTGATTTTGACCGTGTTTTTTTATTTACTCTTGAAACTTTGTGTAAACGTTAATTTGTATAATAAGCGATTTGCGTAAACAAACTTCTTGGAAGAAATTTTTTGCATGTTTTCCTATTGACGTTGGCACTTATGACACATTCTTTTTCAGTTGGGAGACTTTTTTGGAACAAATTTGGCGATGTTAACTGACCATGAAAACTGATTGTTACTTGAAGGGGTACTAGCACAGTTTTCTGGGGAAACGTTCTCTACTTCTACTACATTTTTCACCTCTCCTTAATTTTCACTCAGCGGCTTTGTTCATCTTCATCCCCTTCCTCAAATTCACTATGTAATTCGTCATTTAGTTCGTCAGTTTCATAGTCATAACTTCCTCATTATAATCTGAATCATAACTATTGTAACATAAATA
>JARFJB010002075.1:2382500-2435348 GCA_036346205.1 Vesta saturnalis
GTGTGTGTGTGTGGTGTGTGTGTGTGGTGTGTGGTGTGTGTGTATGGATGGTGTGGTGGTGTGGTGTGGTGTGGTGTGTGGTGTGTGTTGTGGTGTGGTGTTGTGTGGTGTGTGTGCGTGTGTCGTGTGTGGTGTGCGTGTCGTGTGCGTGTGCGTGTCGTGTGCTGTGCGTGGCGTGTGTGTGGTGTGCGTGTGCGTGTGTGTGTGTGTGCGTGTGCGTGTGCGTGTGCGTGTGCGTGTGCGTGTGTGTACGTGTGTGTTGTATGTGTGTGTGTGTATGTTTTGTGTGTGTGTGTGTGTGTGTGTGTGTGGTGTGTGTGGTGTGTGGGTGTGTGGGTGCGTGGATGTGGGTGGGTGCGTGCATGCGTGCGTGTGGTGTATGTGTGTGTGTATGTGTGTTTTATGTAAACTTTGAACTCTTCTCACTGCCAAACGGTATATACATAAATTAGGTTCAATCGACTTAGTTTGACCTCTACTACACGTGGTAGCTCTGTGTCCCAACAATTTTGGGACATATATATATATATATATATATATATATATATATATATATATAGAAATTTAATTCGCCCTAGTCGATCGCCGATGATGACAGCATAGCTATTGAAACGCGTTCGGTGATTTTTAATTTTGTGTGGTACGTGGGTGTATTTTGTTTGTTTTTAACTCATCTTAGTTCATCTTTTGAAAAATCTGGAACACTGGAAATGAGGCAGGATCTATAACAAACAAAATACAGCCACCTACCACGCGTTTCAATAGGTACGCTATCATCAGCGGTCGACTAGGGCGATATATATATATATATATATATATATATATATATATATATATATATATATATATATATATATATATATATATATATATATATATATATATACCATCAGCGAGTAACGGTTCGTTGTTTATCTGGTGAAAGTGAAAGTTATGAAAATTTAATGAGTTCTGAGTAGCCTTTCACCTTCACCAAATACAATGAAGGGCCTTTAGGCTACTGAGGACTCATTAACTCTCATAACGTTCACTTTCGCCAGATAAGCAACGAAGCGTTACTCGCTGATGGTACGTGTGTATATATACACTGAGTGTTCTAAATCTCCATCAGGAAACTCCGGAAGTAGATTCTACGAGCTAAAATAATAGCAGTTTGTAAGGACATTTTTTTTCGGATTGTCATTTGTTTGCAATTTACGGCTTGTCAAAGACCGATTTTTTAAAACTTTCTTTTTAAATAACTTCTACAGTTCAAGGTCGATTAGTCTCTCATTTGACATACTTACTAATTAGATCAAGTTCTATTGGAGCGGTAATAAAAAGTTCCATTATGCGCCGTTAGAGGGCACTTTATGAACATTATTATAAAGAGAAACAATATTAGAAAAAATTTTGTGCTCTTTATTCAAGCCCATTACACATTTGAACATTCGACAAGAAAAGTGTATTGAGGCAAATGGATTTCATTTTGAACACCTTTTATAATCGTAATATTTATTAAATTGTTTTTTACTTTGTTCCACATTGTTAAAACTGTTTTATTATTTGGTTACTGTTATTTATTTTATTTCTTAACTTATGAATAAACATTTCTTGGACTTGTTCATTTCATTCCGATTAAAATAATTACACATGATTTTTTCTCAAACAAATAAGAAAACTAGGTTATTACAAACATGTTTTATCTGTTTTCTGTCAATAGACAGAAAACAGAAAACGGGTGGAAAAAGTTACATACAGGGTTAATTTTTGAGATGAACCAGATATGCCAAATTTCTAAATCCGCCCCTGTAAATCAATTCAAATTATGGTATTTACCATACTGGAGCACAGCGTGTGTCGTTACTGTTTATTTTAAAGATTTCCTTTTAATAACTAAACATTATTATACAGTAAGATATTTCATTATTGCCAATTTTCAATTTGACTCTAAAATGAATCTTTAATTAAAAATGCGAGGTAAGCGTAACAAAAAATTCAAATACCCAGGTTTAACTGTCTATTAATGCGCTCTGAAAAAATTATATCAGATTTTAGAGAAATAATATACAGGGTGAAGTATTGGATATGAAGCAGTCCCACAAAATTTCACGAAGACGGTCCTGGATTCTTTAATTCTGAATATGTCAGTTGGTTGCTAGACACGAATACACACTTTCACCAAAAAATGAGCCAAATCGACTTAATCATTGAAAAGATATATTACGAAACATTGTTTTGGTGAAGATCCATAATTCACCCTATATATTAATAAACAAAACAAGAAGACATTTTTTAATGGTCATTTGATAATCCCCTAAGGTGCTTCTACTTATGGTAGAAGCATGTACAGTTCCTCGTGACTCACCATGTATATATACACGTCCTGGATCTCGAAAACGGCGCATACATTTTCAGTTTATATTACCATAGTAGAAGGAGCCCACCAGCTCTTACGACCATTCAACTTAATTTATCTGGCACTGTATGGAAGGCTAACGTCTGCTTTCTGATTGGTCCAGTGCTGTCTCCAGACCCAGTGCTCTGATCAATCATATAGGTTAGAATCGCACTAACTAGGCTACAGTTAGCGCGATCCCCACTTCTCGTGTTCCTCTGTAACCACTAGGAAGTTTGACGCGCTTGTGCAGGTGTCTACATGTTGTCCGCCTTGGGTCTTGCACACTGGCGGCAATATCCTGTTAATAGACAAGACAAAGCTGAAAGCCATTGAGAATGGTCAAAGAATAAGTGCAGGGGGAAGAATTCGAGTCTAGCTAATCATTATCAGACATCGCCGAGTGCGCCCGCGCTCGAGACCCGAGGCCGACATGTAGTCACGTGCGCAAGCGCCGAAAACGTTCTAGGGGTTTAGAGGGAGGGGAAGAGTTGGGGCGCATGGAGTCTGGAGACCGATCTGGGTCTAAGGACCAATCGGAAAGCAGGGGTTGCTTACCATACAGTGTCAGATGAATTAAGATAAATTAGGATGGATTAAGATGAATAAAGATGAATCAAAATGAATCAAAATGAATCAAGATGTATAAATATAAAATACAATGAATTAAGATGAATAAAGGCGAATTAAGTTGAACGGTCCTTAGAGCTACTGGCGAGCTCCTTCTGCTCAAGTAATATAATTTGAAAATGTATGCGGACGTTTTCGAGATCAAGGATGAGGGGTTGGACTCAATTTTCACCCTTTTAGATAATAGTTTCACCAGATACTATTTTTATCTTTATTATTAATTAGATAGTAACATAATCTGATGTCAGCTTTATACTATGTGCGGATTTGGAGATAGGTGTAGGGGGTTGCTTGTCATTTTTGCCCTCTAAACAAACTTGAGAAAAAATTGTTTTAATTTTTTATGGCATTAAGTGGTCTGAGAGTTCCTAAAATTTAATCTGATCGCGACACTGTTGTGCATTACATCTGCAAGCTACACATTACCTTGTTGGTACGGTAGTCATGTGGAAAACTAGCCGCTCTTACACCGCTAAACTCAAGTAGGTATGGTTTCATGATCACTGCAACTCTTTCAAGTTTTATGTCACTCAATTCTGAAGGTACAGATCTCCGGAGGCTTACAGTACACAATGTGCAAAGTAACGCTTAAACTTACCTTAGAGTTATTTATCGCATGAAACATTTATACATTCGTTATTGCAGAAAAGCTCATTGTGCTTGTTTTAATTATCCGGCAGCTTACGTTAAATTTTGCATTGAAATTTTTTGTATTTTGGCAAACTGCAATCTTAAAATTATTTCAAACTTTAACCCTTATAAAATCTTATACCATTTCGCATTAAATATTCTTAAATATAAAATTGAAACTCCTTTGCTGATTTTATTGGAGTAACAATATAATTTATGATTTTAAGAAAATAAAAATTTGAAATAATGTGCATCAAGTGTCCCATTTTAAAAGTTTCCTTCAATAATTTGCAAAACACGATAAAGTTCGCGAATTCCCAAGACAGAAGAAAAGATGTTTAAAGATCTAAGCATCCAATTGTAGGCAATTTACAGTTAGTCGTCCCTAGGGAATTAAGTAATTTTACATCCCGTGACAAACATTATCAACAAATAAACGACGTACTTTTACTTTTTTATAATATAAACCAAAAAAAATTACAAATATTAATAAAAATACGCCAACTAATTTATTTGCAGCTGAAAGTTACTTAAAATATTTTTTGCCGTCATTTTTATCATGAAAAAGAAACCGCATTTTATGGGCCGTGACATTTACTAGATTAAAGTTAAGTATGAAAAAGTATTCGTTATAAATTAGAATGAATTTTCAGCATCTTCCGACTATGGTCGTCCGTGTCTTAAACATAACTTGCAAGTGTGCATATGAAGGGGTGATATCATAAAGCAAAACTGAAAAGTAGAATTTATCCTATAAACCTCGACATTTATGTGCATTCTTTCATTGTCCTCGCCTACAGATTCTAACCTTTAACAGTGGATCATAAAATATAAAGATTTTGATTTATTTAATATTTGATTCGTTTTGCTTCGCCCTTTTTTTGTATTGTCAGTCAGAGAACTAAAACGTATATAGACGATTTAAATTTATTTGTGGATTATTTCAGTCTCCAAGGATGAAAACGAGATACTGAAAACTGAGCTGAATTCTCAGCGGAACATCTTCGAATTCACTCTCCATAGCTAAGATTACTTTTTGTGTATTTTTGTCGATCACGGTTCACTTCCCACGTTGTGCTGAAGTGTTTCAAAAGTTTTTCAGTCACTGTAAATTTCTTTGTGTTGAATTACTAACTTCTTTGTTATTTTCTCATACACTACACAATCTTTATTTACTTATTGTTCAATACTGCAATATTATATTTGCATGCAACAGTCTTCGAAGTCTTTGTGGATATAAACATTAGGGTGTATCATATATTTTTTTCTTGAAATATTAAGTTTCAAGTTGATAAAAAGTTATAACAGTCTCCAGTCAATGAGTGCTCAAAAGAGGGTGTAGAGTGCATAGAAAATGTGAGAATTTTTGACATTAGGACTTTGTTATGAGTAGTTAGTAGGTAAACATGCTAAAAGTCCCCTCCCCTGGAAGGTGAGCTTAAGACGGGAGGGGGAGGCTATTTTTAGGTTTTGCGATTATGTGTTGGAAACGGTGGACTCTAGAAAAAATTCTTTTGAAAAAAAAATGAAAGATAATTAAACTGTTAGCTAACCCTTTTTGTCAAACATTTGCGTATAATGCCTCCCACGACCGTTTCTCAGAAAAATTTTCAGCAACGAATTTATAGAGCATTAATACTGAATGCCGAAGAAATTACATCAGACCGCAATCCAGCAAGGCTCATTTAAAGAGACAGGCACTTTTAACGCCTTTTTATAATTTATAGAGCATTAACCTTCCGCGACTAACATACGGTCTGTGAGACCGACTCAACGATCTTTCTCGAATATTTACGAATCAGTCGCTATCCGGACCGAGTCCTCCCCGATACCTTCCTAACCCAAGAACCTTTAGTTAGTGTCGATTTGTCAAGTCTTTAACGTGCGTCTGTTCAAAGTTATTTTCAAAGTCGGTCTAGGAGACGGATGTTAGTTACGAAGTGAGTGATTATAATAAACATAAAAAGTAAGTTGGATATTTTTAATACGTTATTTAAGATAATTTATCTGATTTTTTAAATTTTTTTGAAGAAAATGGCTGCAGATGATTATGAAAAAGAACAGAGAAGGCTTTTGCAATATTTCGATGAAGTCGAAACTGATTTAGAAGAAGCTTGCGATAGTGATTCTAGTATAGAAGAAGATAAATTAGAAATTCAACATGAGAAACTCAGATACAGAGCAACATATGTCAGATGGAGAGATACTACAAGCTGTTGGACTTGAACCGAATAGATTTCATGAGCCTTGTTTTATTGGTAAAGATGGAACTAGGTGGAAAAAACATTTGGGGAAAGTCCAAATGTTCGCACACGTGCTGATAACATTATTACCCAATTGGCAGGAGTGAATGGCAAAGCTAAGCAGAAGAAAACACCGATTGAACTATGGAGCTTGTTTCTTACAAATGATATGTTGGAGAAAATTATTTACTATACTAATATCTATATTGAATTAAAACAATATTCTGAAGACTACCGAACAGCAAGACCAACTGACATTGATGAACTTAAAGCTCTACTCGGACTGCTTTATATTGCCGGCAAAAGAAAGAGTAATCATGAAAATATTATTGATCTTTTCAGAACAAATGGTTTGGGATTAGAAATATTTAGATTGACAATATCCCTAGAAAGATTCAAATTTTTGCTTCAAAATATTCGTTTGGACAACAAAACAACGAGGCAAGAAAGCAAAAAGAAGACAAGTTAGCAGCAGTAAGAGAATATTTCGACGAGTTTAACAAAAATCTTCCTAAATACTTTTCTCTCTCACAGTATGCTACTGTTGACGAAATGTTATGGGCTTTTAGAGGGCGCTGTGGTTTCAGAGTATATATTCCGTCGAAACCCAATAAATATGGACTAAAGGTATATTCTTTGGTGGATGCGAAAACGTTTTACACTGCCAAAATGGAAATATATGTTGGACAACAGCCAATAGGTCCATATAAACTAAATACATCCAACATTGCTCTGGTGCCAAGGTTGTGTGAACCAATTTGGGGATCAAAACGGAATGTAACTATGGATAATTCTTTTACAAGTACTGATTTAGCCACCACCCTTCTCATAATATAAATTAACCGTTTTGGGCACTTTAAGACAAAATAAACCTCAAATTACAGAAGACATGAAAATAAAGAGGCCTGAAAAATCTACCATCTTTGCCTTCCAAGAAAAATGTACTTTGGTCTCTTATATTCCAAGGCGTAACAAAAATGTGTTTATTCTCTCTACTATACATCGAGATGATGCTATGGACAAAGGCACAGATAACCAGAAATGATTATTGACTATAATCAAACGAAAGGTGGTGTCGACACGGTGGACAAGCTGTGTGCAGCTTACACTGTGCGCGAATTACACGACGCTGGCCAATGGTAGTTTTTTATGGTACATTAAATGTGGCCGGTATCAACTCTTATATTATACATAAAAATAATAACCAAGAAAAACTATCTAGAGGATCATTCCTAGAAAGTTTGGGGTATCAGTTAGTCGAAGCTCATATAAAAAAACGCCTGAACTCAACATCCTTGCCAAGAACAAACAGATTGAGAATTCAAGATATCTATAATATTCCAGATATTGAGCAGGAACCTCCGGCAAATCCTACACATGGACGATGTTTTTACTGTTCCTCCAAGAAAAGCAGAAAGACCAGATACAGTTGTCACAGATGTAGAAAGTACATTTGTTTGGAGCATTTAACTCCAATTTGTCGAGAATGCGTAGAAAACAGGCAATAGACTATGTTTTAAAATGCAGTTCCACGATTAATGTTTCTAGCTTTTGCTTTTTTTTATTACTTATTAATGCTTTAACAATACTTTTATACTTAGTTTTTTCCAAATAGAAAATGTTAGTTTTTAGTTCAGTATGTTCTTTTAATTTAGTATTTTTTTTCGACTTGTTTAGTTGAAAATTTTGCAGCAACGTTTGAAAATAAGCTATAAAAGCAAAAACCAATTTATTGTGTTTTTATTACGCTACTCTAAACAGAAAAACACTAACACGTATTTTGTTTTCACTGGAAATTTTTTTTTTTGGTCGGTCTCTGAGACCGATGTTAGCCTATGTGTCTCAGCGAGGCATGTTAGTCGCGAAAGGTTAATACTGAATGCCGAAAAAATTACATCAGACCGCAATCCATCAAGGCTCATTTAAAGAGACAGCCACTTTTAACGCATTCTAAACCACCTGAGCTTGCGACTTTGAGGTCCAAAAAATCTAAATTATATTTCAAAATAAAGTGTTTCTTTTGTTCCGAAATCACAAAAGGACGGCAGAAAACTGACATACAAGAAACAGTTATGGATGCTGCTCGAGCCAAAATAAAGTGATGGGTCGTCTTTGTAAGACCGTTATACTGCAAACCCTCAACATCCACGTCTGAAATGCATTGTAACAGGTAACTGACCTAATGGAGGCTAATAGTGACTGTCAGTTTACTGTAAACGAAATTATGGTTGCTATTACTATCAAAAGAGAACTGTTGAAGAAGTATGAAGATCGCATAATCATGATCCCAGGATCGAACAGATTCAAGGTACCAATAATTTGTTTTAGAGACACTGTGTGTGAATTCCTAACCAACACTTAGTATGATAAGAAAGAAAGTAATGAGGAAGAAGAGCGACTGAGGATCATCCGAAAAGCTGCTGAGATAATAAGGCAAAATATTCAGAGTATAGTGTACAACTATAACTCTTGCCCGCCAAGAGGTAACTTCTTGAAGGATGCTGATTATCTCCCTCAATTCCTCCATACCTTCCTTGAAGAGGTTATGTTAAAGAAAACCAAGAAATCTGAGGAATCCAAGAAGTGTGCTGCAATTGGATACGCAATCTCATCAGGTGTCAGACCTCGTACCTTCTTGTCACCAATACTGACAAGCATCTCCTTTCTGCTCCACAGGAAATACGCCTTAAAAAACTTGATTGGTCTTCTAGTAAACTTTGGTTTCAACACATCGTACTACGAAGCACAAAAAATTGGAATTATCTGCGATTGTACACTCTCAGCTAACCTGCAAGCCAGCTGCATTCGATCAACTGGTGTTTGAAAACGTAGATTTCAATGTTTGTACGATAGACGGACTTAATACCTTCCACGCTATGGAAAGAACCAAATGTGTCATTCCATCCAAACATGTTGAACGAGTTTCAGAAATGCTAAGACTGAAACGATCCCACGTGTGCTGAAATTGGAAAGCTCGAAATTATTCCGTTAGAAACACACATCGATAAAAGGAGGTCTACAAAATGTGACTGTGGCACCCATTAACATGCCAGAAGAGCCACCACATAACATCCTCTGGTTTGTTGAAAATACCTTGTCAAATATATTAGACGAGGTAGAACTCTCTGAGGAAGAGCAGACATGCATCAACACCCTTACGTTGGATTTCATCTATTAGCCTCCCTCATTGAATTCTTTGAACCAAAACAACTTACTCGAATCAGTAGCTATCAAATTTGGCGAAGCGATGGACAGCATCAGCAACATGGACCCACTGCAATGCTATGGATCTAATACTTCAAAATAGTGAATTTGGTAAAGGAGCACATTCACCCAGAGAGGCCTGACGATTTCCCTGCTGACCTGAATTGCTGTAAGCGAATGATACCTTATTTTCACGCTGCTGGTCACTTCACATACGCCACTTACATGTACAGGATATGGAAAGCCTCTCTACTTTGTTGACACCAGATGAGTACGAGAAGTTCCTGAACAAAGGTTACTTTACTATGAGAAGGATTGACCAGTTCTTGTCCGGCAGGTGGTCAGACATGACCATCGATCGAGTCAACCTTAATGCGGGCATTCAAAAGCCGGGTTGGAATGACCCGTGGTAGAAGTATAACAGATAGTGCTCTCAGTAAATGGGTAACTAGGATGTCTGCAACTCAAGACATATGTGCTTCACTAGAAGAATGTTATGGTGTTTTGTAGTCATCAAGTGAGCAGCACAAGGATTTTGGAGAAGCTCGCGAAAGTCGAAACGCAAGCGATATTGCCAAGCTTACACACCCTTCTTTTCTAAGGACTAAGAAAATCATGTCAATCGCGACAGAAATCGTGGGTGATAATATAGTCTTATGTCATGATGCAGTTACAATTGGCAAACGAACAATGGCAAAAATGGAAAACTTGTCATTCACAAGTATCAAACTGACATGACAAAATCGCGCACTTAGTCTTTCCTCAACGAATTCGACAATCAAGATAGAATGAAAAAGTCGTCGTGGGTCCATTCTTGTTTTTTCAGCGAATCTCCATTAGCAAGAAATCCGACGCGGATTTGAAGATTTATATACAGTATGAATTGTCGCATTATTTAGCGAAAGTGGAATGAGGAAGTGCAGAAAGTCAGCGCTATACAAACTGTTTAACGAAATTGATACGGTCATTGATTTTACTACCTTTGAATTTGTTGTTGATGGGGGATTCCTAGTCCACAAAGTAATTTGGCAGAGAGAGACAACTGTATCTACCATTTGTGATGGTTACGTTAACTTTACAGTGGTTTCTGATGGGTACACCGACTCATCAGGGAGCACAATATGGTTTACCTGTTTGGGGAAATGGTGCTGAGACTTATCTAAATTTGGTTTATGTAACACAGAAATTACTACCAATAGTGACTTTTAAAAACCACACTTGTATTCTTCTTCACAACTATTCGCCGATATAGGTGTGTATACGGAATATCACTTGTACACTGTGTCCCATTTTAGTTGAAATTGTAGGGTATCTCGTTTGCGAGCAAAGACAGAAAAATGCGGTTTTCGCGACCCTGTTCTACTTTTTGGTGAGACGAAAGATGCCACAAACAGAATTGTCGTAGTCCTATTAGTGTTTGAGGTACAGCACGAAACTCAAGATTTGCACATTTTAAGCAATCCTTGTAACTGCTTTGCCTTGTAATTCATCGAAATTGTGAAAAGTGGGTTTTATATAGAATTTTCTTTAGAATTTAGTGGGTACATATATATATATATATATATATATATATATATATATATATATATATATAACACACTTTTCCACTTCGTTCTACAGCATTAAGCACAATAGTAGGATGATCTTGTAAATGTCTGAAAGCTTCTCTAACTGCATTTGTCAAACGTTCAGTGTTATCATATTGAGTTTGGTATATCTTATTTTGCAAGTAACCCCATAAAAAGAAATCTAAGACTGACAAGTTCGGAGACCTAGGGGGCCATCTTATCGGCCCATTAGTGCCAATACATCCATTACCAAAATTGTTTTCCAAAATATAATTTGCGCATTGTAAGATAGGGCTCCATCCCGTTGCAAATGAATTTGGTTCAAGCGAGCTAAAGGAATGTCATCTAATAATTCAGGCACAACCATTTCCAAAATGTCCAAATATCTAGGAGCGGATAAGTTTCCATCCAAATGTAAAATTTTATTTTTGATCCTAATATAAGGCAGGAAACGTTTAATTCAAATCGTCCTTGTTGTCTGTGGGGGAATATTCGGTGTTCACTTGAGTTGTTGATTGAGAGGTTCTACTTTCATAGATTGTTCAATTTACCGTTAAATAATAACAATTCCAATAAAGAGCTTAACGTAATATACGAGTTGATTGACTACAATGGTTATCCTAGTCATATTATCCACAATTTCTACAAAAAGTTCATCAAGAGTTACCACATTAGCTATCACACTACTTTAACACCCATTAATAGATTATGTTTCCTCACAATATGCATCACTGCCGTTTGTAGGACCATCATCATATTTTTTCAAAAACATGCTTAAACAATACAATATAGATATCTCGTTTAACTTCAAACACAACCTAAAAACCATGTTAGTGCGCACTAAATACAGAATTCATAAATTAAATAGATCAGGGTTTTACAAGCTTTGTTGGGGGATTTTTTACATTGGACAAACAGGCCGTAAATTTAAAACTAGATTTTCAGAGCATTTTAGTTGCATTAAAAATAATAATTATTTGACAGTTACTGACATTTAAACAGCAATATGGAGAAGTGGTGCGTTTTGCGTAATCGTTTCATAAAGATGGTGAGTGTGTGACTTCGATACAACGATTGTTTCGTGTTCTACGACTTGGAAGTGTGCCGTCCGCTCATGCGATTATACAGTGAGTGAGAAAGTTTGAAGAAATTAGCTCCACATTAAACTTGAAGCATAAAGGGTCAATAAGGTCTGTAAGAACTAAAGAAAGCATAGGTAGAGTGTGGGTAGCACTAACACGTAGTCCAGTGCGTTCTGCAGTGAAACATGCTTGTGAACTAAACATTAGCGACACATCATTACAACGAATTTTACAAGACTTATCTTTCCAACCTTTACAAAATGTAAGTCTTCCAAGAGTTGAGAGATGTTGATATGCTTGCTCGCAGGATTTTCGGCGAAGAGGTATTGCGACGTATACATGATGATGAAAGCTGTATTCACCACATGTTTATGTCAGATGAATCACATTTCCATTTACACGGATATGTAAACAAGCAGAATAGTGACTATTGGAATGACGAAAACCCCGGAGAGATACACTAAAATCCATTACATTGTCCGAAACTTACAGTGTGGTATGCAATTTCATCATCTGGTATTATTGGGCCATACTTTTTCAAAAACGACAAAGGAAACACGACAAATATTACGGCAAACCGTTACACACATGTTCATAACACTTGTGACGGAAGAGTTACCTCGCTTTCCGGACATCAATTATTTTCAGCAGGATGGGGCTAGAAGTCATACTGCTCGCGTGTCTATGGCTGCTCTAAGGGAACTTTTCTCAGGCAGACTCATTTCCAAACATGATGACATTTCGTGGCCGCAAGATCCCCTGATCTTTCTGCATGTCATTTCTTCCTTTGGGGATTTCTGAAAAACAGGGTATACAGTAATAGATCACAAACCTTACCGGAATTAGCAATGAACATTACAAAAGAAATTGAGCAAATTCAACCTGTCCTTCTCCGCAGAGTAATGGAAGATTTTCATTCTAGATCAGAAGAGTGTTTACACAAAAATGGCTCTCACTTGGGCGGATTTATTTTTGAGACATAAAATGCCATACTTTCCTTTACTCAAACCTGTAAAAAAAAGTTTTGATAATAAACATTTTCTGAAAAAATTGGGTACTTCATGATTTCTCTCTTCACTGGCGGACAATGAACTAAAGGGTGTTGTACAGTCGACCTTACAGAGAAACGCCTTTATGGCACATCCAGAACATATTCTTTTGGGAATGTTGTTTGACCCTCGCAAACACATTAGAGCAGAGTTAAGGACGAATCGAGTTTTCAAACTGCCACTAATTAACTTCGATGCAGAAGACTACATCGACCATATTTATTGGCAATCTACCACAGTAACAGAACCATCTCTCATAACTGACTTGAGCAAATAAGAGATTAAGTCACTTGAGGAAGCAGTGATAGGAAAAAGTTCAAAATTCCTTCTCACACTCGGTTGAACGGGTTGTAACGGAAGTTACTGAAGCGTCCAAGAACGTCTGTGGTGTCCAAGAGGGAGAGGGTTTTATACGATCACGATTATTGGACAGTAAGTATCTTCCAAGAATAAATAACAAGTAAAAGGTTTTATACAGATTTAACTAACAACTTATTATTGAGGTGAACAAAAAAATACTAATTATTATAAGTTTTTGTTATGAACGAATACACTCAAAAGTAAATATGTAATTAAAAATTATTATTAACTGTACTAAATGCATAAATAAAAAGTTTACCTCGAGTAGGATTTGAACCTGCGACCTGTACTTTGCTAGAGTACCGCGCTAGCCAACTGCGATTTCGAAGTACAAGTCCCACTCGATGTAAATTTTGTCTGATGAACTGATGTACATTCTAAATTTTCATTAAAAATTTGGAATTTACATCAGTTCTACATACATAAAGACAAAATTTACATCGATTTGGGCTTGTACTTCGATATCGCAGTTGGTTAGTGCGGTACTCTACAATACAGTCAGGTTCAAATTACTGTAAACTTTTATTTATGTATTTAATAAAATTAATAATAATTTAAAAAAAATAGTAAATTTTTATTTCTGGTTAGTTTAAAATTTAATCGATTATAAATATTATCTCTTGGTCAAACCAAGTTCTTTGGTAGCATGTCCAAAAAAGCTGAATACCATAAATTGAGGTTTGGAGGGCTGCTTAAATTTATAGATTCATGTGACCATGAAGATGAAAAGAAGAATTACTTTCAACAACCTTCTTCTTAATAAAGTGTTATTAACGTTTTAATATATACTTCTTTTTCCAATTAAATTTTGTACTCTCAAATAGTGTTCTGTTTTCTACCGTCAAATATCCAAAAAATGTGAGACAAAAAGTTATTTCAAAACAATATTAAGTTTTTTCCTCATAATGAGTTTTTTCATTAGATTTCGGTTGACTTAAACATTTAGTGACAGAAATAATTTTTTTTAAGTGTCTGTGTCTGTGATTATATATTTAACTATTTTGTACTTGAAAAAAAATTAAGCTCCATTTTCACATACAAAGAAATTAAAAAACCTCGTTTTTGACCAATAATTTCAAAGTTTAAGTTCATTCCGGGAGATTTTTAAAGTGTGACCAAAATGACAACTTTTTATCGACCGCTAATGATGATAGCGTGGGTATTGAAACGCGTTCGGTGTTTTTTAATTTTGTGTGATACGTGGGTGTATTTTGTTGAATATATATACAGTGTGGACGTTTAGGTTGGAATAAATTCAATATCTCGTAAAGCACAATTTTTTTCAAAAATCGCTCGGACCCGTCGATTTTATATTTTTTCGGGGCATATTTTGCGAGAAAAAAAATTTTATACAGGGTGTCTCAAAAAAGATTTGCTAAACAAAATTTTTTTTTTCAAATTGCAACCCAATTTTTTTATTGCATTTTTGGATTGCCCTTACAATTCTAAACATTTGTCATGTAGCATGTGCTATACCTAAGTCCAAGCGTTTTGCAGTTATTAGCATTCAAAATTTAAAAATTGAAAAAAGATCATGAAGAAAACGAAAAATAAAATAATTTTTATAACGTTCTATTATATCGAAAACAAAGATTCGTAAACTTAAAAATAATTTTATTTCAGCAAATATTCGAAATGTCCTCCGTTAGTCAACTAACGCCCGAAATGGTTCGAAATGTGCAGCAGGAATTTGTAGATCGATTAGACTATGGTCAGTTGGCTAACGGAAGACATGTCGAGCATTTGCTGAAATAAAATTATTTTTAAGTTTACGAATCTTTGTTATCGATATAATAAAACGTTATAAAATTATTTTATTTTCGTTTCATGATCTTTTTCAATTTTCAAATTTTGAATGCGAATAACTGCAAAACGCTTGACATATAGCATGACTAAATGTTTAGAATTGTAAAGCAATCAAAATGCAATAAAAAAATTGGGTTGATTTGAAAAAATTTTGTTTAGCAAATCTTTGCATGTACGCATATGCGTCGCTGAGCGATTTTGAAAAAATTGTGCTTAGAGATATTGAATTCAACCTAAACGTCCAACTTATATATATATATATATATATATATATATATATATATATATATATATTTGATAGTTTTATGACACACCCTAATATACATCGACACATACTGTACATTCAATTGTTATGTTTTATTACAGAGATAACTTGAAGATCCAGCTAAATCGAGGAGAAAATTGTGTCGTCCTTAAAGTTTCGATACGTGTAACTCTGATAAAAAAAAAAGAAATGTTGAACACGTAATAACAGAATGGTTGTTCGTAGTTAACTTAATAACTTTTGCTTTGAAAGTTTTAAAGGGCGTAAAGTTTTGAATATTTTATTTAAGGGAAACGTGGGATATACCTGTATCTGATGCATAATGCAAAAGATTGTACTCATAATACTTAACACTTTTATACGAAGTAGTTATTATTGTTGTTTAACCTTGTTAATGGTGAGCTTGGTAATGATATGTAATAACCGTTATCCTTACTTTCTTGATTTCACAAATATTTACATAAGAAGCATAGTGGATGATTTTTATACTAGAGGAAACATTCTCGCTCAACAGAAATTTAAATTTTGGTGGTTGGTAGGTTAGATAATTCAAAGTTTTACTCAAGTCCAAATTGGAGTAATGCATGTCTTGTTACAAACTTTAATATTTTTCAAAAGCACACACTCAGTAATAATTCCTCTAATAACCCTTATAATGAGAATATCGATACAAACATATAAAACTCAATCTTTTAGAAGATACTGCACCAATGGAAAATTTTAACATAGTTTCAACGTTAAGAAACACGAAATCAACTGGTGATGATAGAATTCCCAGTCATATAGTTAAGCAAGCTGCACTGTCAGCTCTCAACCACTTAGCAACATAGTAAACGATAGTTTTACGAGCATTCATGTGATACGTGGGTGTATTTTGTTCGTTTTTATGAGAATCGTGAGCGTGTTTTGCAAAATTTTTAACAAAGTGAAGTAGCGTCCCCAGGTACCCTATCTTAAAAAGTGTAATCTGAACTTATTCTCAAGAATACACATTCAAGAGCAAAACAATCGCTAAGGGATGTACGTTGACATTACTGACAATAATGCTACTATTACACAAATTAATTACTTGCCTTACATTGACTTTCCTGGCAATAATTAAAACAAATTTATTTACAAGTCTGATATTTAATTACTCGCAATCCTCAAATCTGATCAAAAGTATTGGCCGTCTATTAGTAGCTAGGTCGTGTTATTTGAATTAGACTGGCTTGAATGAGGTTATCTGTTGCATCATGTGAGGCAGGTAAACAATGAAACTAGTCAAATTAGAATTAACTCGCTTTGCGCAATGATTGTTCAACCTGTTAATGTACTATTGTGGGAAAAAACCATCCAGAAAACCACTTTATTCATAAATAAGTAATTGCACAAGTAAAGTAATAAATTAAATAATACAAAAAAAAAACAATGAAATGGTTAAATATATAACAAAGCACCATTAAATCAGGTTAAAGTGTGTAAAAAATTATAACATTAAGAACAAAAAATAAAGAGCAATTCAGCTACCCAAAACACAATAAAAAAACAAACAGTGTAATCACATCCACAATTGTGTCATAAAAAATCAGAATAAAATTTGTAATACCAAAAATGTGGTCCTACATAACCAATCATGCCAGTCTTTAAGTAAATAAGCAAATAAAATAAGGCAGATTACGGTACATATAAAATATAACAAACAGTAACATTGAATAGGTAGCAATACGTAACCGCAGTGCAGTTTACCTTCACTTAGACAAGTACAAAGAAATAAGCAAGGTTAATAATAGCACCAAAAATACATACGTAAAATTACAATAAATTACGTACAAAGAGAAATTAAATTATTATAAGTTTTTTTTTATAAGTTTTTTTTTTAAATTAATAATAATTTTTAAAGAAAAATTAGTTCGTAGACAAACAATTCTGAATAAGGCGACTGAATCAAAGACACTGAATAAGAAGAGAGCTCATTATAACAAAGCCTTGAGGGTAAGGTGTAAATAAATCATAACAAAGGGACCAGTACACAAACATGAGTGACTGCGTTAGAAAATACAGCATCCCTTTCTCAGTTTACTCATGAATCTATACAAAACAATGAGAACAGTAAAGATGGGTTTTGAAGAGTTTTTAAGGTGGTTTACAGGCCATCTGGATACGTATGTGTGTAAACCATCGGTATTGCCTATGTACAATTATTACCGAGATCTATCTTTACACGCTTTGTCCACGTTTTATTACCTACACAGGAGAAAATATTAACAGTCAACAATGCTAATTCGCACAAATAGTGAGGGAAGGGTCCCAGTACTGTCTGACGCTAGCCCTTTTATTTTAACCGATTGCGGCTTATTGAGCGTGGTTGTATAATTAAATAGGAACCTCTTGCAAGACAATCATTGATTTTTAATAGGTTACCTAGGCTATTTCTGCATTAATCTTTTTAATAAATAATAATTATACTAAATTTGAGAGAGTATTAACCTTATCTGTCTAAAACCTTTGACTTTGTTTATCGTCCAATTGTAATAAGTAAACTAGAGTCAAACGGTGTGAGAAGGGTGTGTCGTAAATTACTAAAATCATACTTGTTTGAAAGGAAGCAATATGTTAGTTTTAATAAGATAATATCCGAAAAAGCGCTAGTGAATGCTGGTGTATCGCAAGGAAGTATTATTGGTCCTCTTCTTTTTTTAATCTGTATAAATAATATATGGAAACGTATGTCACTTGAACATAAAGATCCGAACGCCTTTACCTATTTTTTTAATGAATTATTAGCTAGTTAACCAATTTTACTAATCATTGCAGAATTTCATTCCGACGTCGTTCCGAAACTAGTAGGGTTTTTCTACATCAGGGTCCTCTCCAGTGCCACTATTTATGCGACCACACAGTCGGACAGAAAGGCCGCCTGCCTGAGTTCTTCCGGCCCCACAGTATCGATTAGAAAGCACAACGGAGCTGTCAGCCTAGGTCTACTAATCGATCCTAGTTACATAATTACACCCGGACGCCGCCACGGCAACTTACTAAAAGTGCAGATGTCATTGAAATGAAAGCGATAAACCAGACCAAAACCTGATAAGTATTTCTGACAAAAGTTCCAGTACGTTAACTGTATTTCCATTCCTTTGAATTTGTTTTTCTATTGCTGTAGAACGTAGTTTAGGTAGATATTGAGCAACCTTGCTGAAGACCCTTCGTGAGACCTCAAATGTTGTTGACAGTGTATTACCAATTTTCTCTCTAGATACCGTGTTCTTGTATAGTTGTTTCACTGCATGTATTATTGTACTGTTTACTTTTATTCGTTCTAGCATTTGCATAGTTTATGGATGGGCATATTCTCATATGCTTTGGTTAAATCAAATGAACTTCTCTACTAGTTTCCGTCTTCTTCTCTATCATTTGCAACAAAACCTTTTCGAATATTTGTTGCATACTTTTGGTTAACCATAGTATCTAGAATCGTCTACGTTTGGAGCCACGGGGAACCACAATTACGTCTTAATTTCACAGGCCAAATACGGTTCCTCACCCTTAGAGCCGTACTCTATCAAACACATGATTAATATAGAGCTAAGATGTAACCATTGATACACGCGGCGTCCATTTGAGACAACAACGGTTTAGCATGTAATTACTAGGTACAATACATTAAGACAATACGTCTCACGACTGCTAACGTGCTAAACTTTGATACGTGTAAATTTTGGTTTATAACTTTATGGTCTTTAGTTACGACTCATCCTATAGGTTATTGGAAAATGGCAACATTGCTAATAAAATTCGTTCTAAATAGGAAATTTTTTAAACATGTGACCGTTTTAAAATTCGAGTATTGGTAGAAATTAATCTTGTTTCTTTTTTGTGATTTTCGCCTTTTTGGCAAAGAAATTTAATGCGTAGTTAGAAGCAAATGAAAATTTGGAAAAGGTGTCCTTAAAAATTTGATTGAATTTTTCAAGTAAAATTTTAAAACAGCCTGTTGCTGGATTTAATCTTTTCGATATAAATAAATCCTCTTGGGATTTCGAATTTGAGTTCGGCTTTAATTTTTTTGTTTCTACTACACCTTAGCTTCGTTCAAGAGGTTTTTTTTTGGTCCTTTACACATTTACTCAAGATTAACATCTTTCGTGCTTCCATAAGAGATAGTTAAACCGTTTCTGACAGCACAATTGGATATTAGTTATGGGTCTTCAAACCTGAATGGAAACAGTTTACGATTACTCCTTCTCCTAGTATCTTCCGCATTAACTGAAGAAATATACGTTACACCTACGACTATTTCGGATAAGTATTATTGTTACACGCATACAAAATTTTACCTACGGTGAGTGACTTTTGTTAGCTTTTCTACATAACGAGGCTCTCGTTATCTGTACATTACTGAAATTCTTATAACAATTACATTACTGTGCTTGCTACATTGTATTAGTGTGTTTCCGCAATTATCCTATTCCTGAAATTAATGCTTATACTTTACTGTTAAACATTTGCTATACATTTGTACCTGTAAAAGATAATTTGGGTTATTTCAAAGTTTCGTTTATACTTACATTTAACTTTGCAATAGAATTTGTATTTTATCTATCAATTTCTAACTTTTCTTATGTACTAGCTTTATTTTGATAAATAACCGTAGTTGTTCAACCGTTAGAACTATCTGTGTTTACTGTACATGCAATCAGCTGTTTAGTTGAAGGAATGCTACTATTGAGTCGAAATGTACAAGGTGTCTCATAAATTATGCTAACTGCTGGGGTTGTATAAAAAGTTATTTACTTCAATTACTGTGTAAATTAAATTGCATATTTATTTCTGATCATTGGGGTTGAAAATATTTGTTACTTTTCACTGATTACAATTTAATAGTTGTTTAGTACAACACTTTAATTTTTGGTTTGTAAACATATGCTTACTAATGAATGTGTCAATCTGTGTTGCGCCTTTATTAACTTCTTGCATTTTAATTGCCAAATCTGTTCATTACAGATTTTATTAGCCTTTCGGAATTTTCTAAACGCTTCATGCTTACTTTGTCTGTAATGCTTATATTAACTACATTAAATTTTTTTTTACATAAGGTAAGCAAGAGGGTAGACATCTAGTGATAATTTTCGCTTTATATTTGGGGTTTATTTGCGTCCGGATGATTGGAAACTGATAGATTAGTCCGACGGAGAGCTCTTCGTGGAATATCGGTGTACAAGTATTCAATTTCGGATAATTATATACATGTTTGGGTATTCTTTTTCTTTAGGGTCAACGCTAGATGCCGGACCGTATTGTGTCTGCTTATGTAAATTTTAAGTATAATTCATAGCTTTTTTCTAGATTTGGTTGAAAGGTAAGTTGATTACTGGTGGTTTATTTTGTAGATATATTGTATATTGATTGATGTATTGGGAATGTTTCCTGAAAGAATTGTATTTATGTCTGCGAGTTGCGCTCCATAATTTTTTATGTTAGATACTTATGAACGTTTAATTATTATTATAAAATTTATGCTATTTTACAGTGGATATATTAAATAAGTGGTGTTAAACGATCGTAAGTTGTTTTGTTAATCCTGTGATCTCCGATCAACTTCCTAGCCAGTCCTTTGTCAGTGTGGACTTAGTTCACCATTTTATTTTAGTTGCCTCTTTTGTCCTGTGTGGCCGCAGCCCTTTTCTTGATAGAGGGGCGATATAAAATTAAATCAAGTGGTGCCCTTTTTAAATTTTATGTATATCTTCTCTCCTGCCCATGCATCCAAGTGCTTAACAGACCGACTGAGCTTCCGGCTAATTCCTTTATCTATGTTACAGCACTTTCGCCACAGATTTCTACGAATATCCCTTTGTGCACGTGACAACTTGACTTGCCTTTGGCTTGACTTTTACCTTGACTTACCTTGACCTAACATTGACTTGACCTTGTCTTGACCTTGACTCGACCTCGGTCATTTCAACTACGTTTCAGAGGTTATACCAGTTTTCGTTGTGCTTTAGTAATGGTCCTCTCTCGACTATTGGTACTGTTTGTAGCTTCCTTATTCCAAATTTAGCCGTGCTAGGTATTCATTTAATGGTTGATGCCGTGACGCCAAATATCAAGTATACCAATGTAATATTAAAACCAACATTTTGCTTTTGCATACAACTATTTGGTTTTCATACTAATTGCAAAATAAAGCTTCAATCACGTTTTAATAATAAAGGCATAGTATTATGAAGAATGCGTTTCAACTGAAAGCACTAATGACGTGAATAATTCCTGTTTAATTAAAATGAACTATTTATAAACGTAGGGGAAACAACGTTATATTATTAAAGTCAGTAATTAAGCATATACGAAAGTGAAATTAGGGCGTAACCACAAATTGACATACTAAACTCCAAGTGAAGGTAACGTTTTAATGCTGTATAATTTACTCAAACGCGACTGAAAAAAATCGTGCTTCCGAATAGTTAAGCAAGCTTAATTACAAATATACAAAATAATTTTTATTCAAGATAGAAAAATTGTTTGCATGCTTGTGAAATCTTTAACTACGACTATAATAAATTTTTCTTAATTAAAGTTTTACTCAATACAATAAGGAGTTACTTACTTTGGCTACAACTTTCATAAAAGTCAGTTTCTGGTTCCAGCTATAATTTTTTTCTGAAGCATACATGAGCATACATATACATAATCATAACTTTAGTATAATAGACCGTAACGTATTTATAGTTTGCAATTTTTTTTACGCCAGTTTCGTTCCCACAGTTATTGAAGCAGATTGACTCTCAGGCATGGTATAAAATAAAAAGTTATTTTTTACAAACAGTTTCTGTTATCTTGAGTTACAGTTATAAATTGTATTCAATATATATTTAAAATTCAGACGCAAATTGTTTTACAAAGAAGTAAGTATATTTTGAAATCTAAACTTAATTCTATAACTCAAAGAGTTTCTTATTTTTAACCTTTCAGTTTTATAAATTTAAGTAAAATCTCATAGTTTATCTGTTCGAATGGAAATTAGTAAGGCTAGATTACCTTATCTTAGTCATAACCAGTGTGTTTGGTCTAACTTTAGGCACCTAATCTTAATTCTGTGTTTTTTATAATCATGGCAAAAAAATATATATTGTATAGGGTTGAAACTCTTCATCGAGTTAATCTGAATGAATTATTTGTCATTTAACAATTTTTTTTTAAAGTTATATATGCGTTCCAAAAAAAAATAATTCTACTTTCTCTTCCCGTGAATTAAAAATTCCGTTAAAGATTATCACACGTCAGAGCACCTACTGACGCTGACGTCATGAAGGTATCCACGTCCACTCAACCAATAATTGCACAAAACCGCGACTTATGCTTACTGCAACGGTGTTGTCAATTCACACACACAGACACACAAACACAGACACACACACACACACACACACGCACACACGCACACACACACACACACACTCATTCCTTTTTCACACAAATTCAATCTGTAACTTGATATTATTCAGAAGTTGACTTGACTTTGACTTGCCTTTAGTTCACCTCGCCTTGACTGTGCTTTGAGCTTGACATGGCCGTTATTGACCTTAACTTGGCCTCTGCTTGACCTTAACTTGACGTTAACTTAACCCCAGCTTGACCTTCACTAAACACGTTGGTTACCGCAATGCAACGATAAAATTGGACCATCCAGTCAAAGTGTTTGTTTACGTTTTTTGTTAAAACTCACTCTTAATATACACATAATATTAATTTTGCAATAATAGTCATTTATTTCATTGGCACAAAAAATGTCAATTTTCAAAGCGGAGTCCAGCAATCTTCCGACTTCCGGAAACGCATTTCAATCAATAAAACCTTTTCAAATATTTATTGCATACTTAACCATAGTATATTGAATCGTCTACGTTTGGAGCCACGGGGAACCACAATTACGTCTTAATTTCACAGGCCAAATACGGTTCCTCACCCTTAGAGCCGTACTCTACGAAACACATGATTAATACAGAGCTAAGATGTAACCATTGATACACGCGGCGTCCATTTGAGACAAAAACGGTCTAACATGTAATTACTAGATACAATACATTAAGACAACACATCTCACGACTGCTAACGTGCTAAACTTAACTTTGTCTTTCTTGACCTTGACTTGACCTTGACCTAGCATTAACTTGACCTTGTCTTGACCTTGACTCGACCTCGGATTGCCCGGACTTGACCTTGACGTGACCTCGACTTGACCGTGGCTTGGCCCAGGCTTAACCTTGGATTGGACTTGACCTGGCCTGACTTTGACATAGTCTTGGCTTGACCTTGACTTAACCTTGACGTGACCTCGACTTGACCGTGGCTTGGCATTGGCTTGACCTTAACTTGACCTTGCATCAACTTTGACTTTACCTTAACTTGACCTCCATTTGACCTTGAATTGACATTGATTTGATCTTACCTTTACCTTGACTTAACCTTGACTTGGCCTTAGATTGACCTTAACCTGGCCTTGGATTGACCGACTTAACCTTGACTTTACCATCGATTGACCTTGGCATAGCCTTGACTTGAGCTTGGCTTGACCTTGGCTTGGCCTTGACCTAGGCTTGGCCCTGGCTTAACCTTGGATTGGACTTGACCTGGCCTGACTTTGACATGGTCTTGGCTTGACCTTGACTTGACCTTGACTTAACATTGACTTCACATTGAGTTGATATTGAGTTCACGTAGACTTGACATTGACTTGATATTGACTTGACATTGACTTGACATTGACTTGACATTGACTTGACATTGACTTGAAATTGACTTGACATTGACTTGACAATGACTTGACATTGAGTTGACATTGACTTGACGTCGACTTGATATTAACTTGACATTGACAGAAAATTGACTTGACATTGACTTGACATTGACTTGACATTGACTTGACATTGACTTGACATTGACTTGACATTGACTCGACATGGACTTGACATTGACTTGCCATTGACTTGACATTGACTTGACATTGACTTGATATTGACTTGAAATTGACTTGCCATTGACTTGACATTTACTTGACATTGACTTGACATTGATTTGATATTGACTTCACATTGACTTGACATTGACTTGACATTGACGTGCATTAACTTGACATTGACTTGGCATTGGTGACATTGGCTTGAAATTGACTTGACCTTGACTTGATCTCGACTCGACCTTGATTTGACCTTGAGTTGACCTGGGATCGACCTTGGCTTGACCTTAGTTAACCTTGAATTAACCTTGAATTGTCCTTTGCGTGCCCTGACTTGACCTTGACTTGGTATCAACCTCACCTTGGCTTGGCCTTGGCTTGGTCTGGATTTGACCTCGTCTTGACCTTCACTTGACCTCGACAT
This sequence comes from Vesta saturnalis, assembly GCA_036346205.1. Lineage (NCBI taxonomy): Eukaryota > Metazoa > Arthropoda > Insecta > Coleoptera > Lampyridae > Vesta > Vesta saturnalis. The sequence continues at coordinate 2,407,077 of JARFJB010002075.1, forward strand.
GACCATGATTTTGGCCTTGGATTGTCTTTTACTTGACCTTAACTTGGCCTAGACTTGACCTTGACTTGACCTAGACCTGGCCTCGGCTTGACCTTGACTGGGCCTTGACTTGGCCTTGACTTGGGAAGGACTTGACGTTAATTTGATTGTAAATTGACCTTGAGTTGGTCTTGGTCTTGGTTTGTGGGTTGACCTTGACTTAACCTTGATTTAGCCATGGTTTGGCCTTGACCTGATCTTGGCTTGAATATGACTTAACCTGGATTTGACATGGACTTAGCCTTGGCTTGACCTTGACTTGACCTTCACTTGATCTTGGTGTAACCTTTAATTAAAACTTTAGTTGACCTTGACTTATCTTGACTTGGGCTTAACTTGACTTTGACCTCATCGTGACTTGACCTAGGTTTGACCCTGACTTGACGTTAAATTGGATCGACATAGGCCTTGAGTTTGACCTTGACATGACTTGATGTCACCTTGATCTTTAACTTGTTTTGACTTTGACTTGAGTTTGTCATGATCATAACCTCTGTTACGTTTTTTAAATCATAAACTTTTTTATATTTCTTCGCCAAAGGTGGAGTAGAAGTGACATGACTATACTACACTTAACTACGGGAGTTTCATCCTCAAGAATGGCTTTTTAACATGTTTTAGATTTTCTCCGCTCTTACAAATACGACTACCAAGTTAGAACCCACGTTACCCAGGTGTAAGTTAAACAAGCTTACCTTTACCCCATCCAGTGAGTAAAATACTAAACTAAATCTATTCAGCATAGCGTTAGGTGATATAACATTTCTATAATCTTTCCAAACTTCAAAATTCAGTACGGGTTTACTACCTCTAGTCATTTCTAAATAACGGTATCCATGTTCTTCATAGCGATGTTGTCAAGCGTAAAATGTAATTTAATAGCAAATCAATATTAACTCCGTGTACTGTCAAATTGATTGCTTGCTGTTGCTTTCTGTTAAAAATCGTTCTTTTCAGAACACCTACATCTCACTCACGCGTCTTACAAGGTAATGATGAATTATTTCTATAATTGTATCATTGAGGTTATTTTGTAGAATTTTGTATTACAGGGAAGCGGAATGTGGTCCTTCAAATATAAAACGACATAGTGGAAAACACTTCAGTCGTAAGGAGAAATGACTCATGCTATCAAAAGGGAAGACCAAACCGGAGCTGTAGCTAGTCCGAAAAAACGCATGAAACGAAAAGGTGACCCAATGATCGTCTTCATAGATGACCAGAACATATAGTTAGTTATTGGACGTAAAGTGCACAATTTTCTCATTGAAAACATTCCACCAACGATAAATGGTACCCTTTCTTCCATTAATGGTGATGATGATCTACCAAATTTTAAAGTCAGTACACTATTCAACCTCTTGAAAGATATGGGTTTTGAGTTTCAAAGGATGTGAGGCAAGAGTATCCTTGTTGAGCGTGATGACATTATAAAATGGAGGCACCATTGAAAGTGGTCGACAGGCATTCATTCAAGGACTTAGTGCAGGTTTAAAGTCACCAAGTGGTCTTGGACCCCGATTTGCCTTAGTTCATGCTGGTGGCAATAATGATTTTATTTCTGGTGCGTAACTTACTTTCCTCTGTAAACAGAAGACAGCCAATGTGCACAATGAAATGGATGCAGACGCGAAGTGGTTTATCCATCAACTCATTCCAAATATACCACCAAATTCAATCATCGTTATTGACAATGCAACAATGGCGTGGCGAAAAGAACAAATTGTAGATTGGTAAGAAAGAAATGCCCATTGAAGATAATATGTTGAAGCGAGACCTATTGTAGCACATGTGTAAGATGTGGGTAGCTGATAACCATCAAGATGATATTGCATAGTTTATAATCAACGTTACAGATTCGTCATCCGAAGACCTAGAAATCGATTCGAGCGATTAAATTGTACTTCGAAACAAAAAAATTTACTAAAATACGAAGTGGCCATTAAATCAAAATAAAATGTTTTGTAGTCTCGTTATTTAATAGTCACGCTTCCTATATTATATTACAATGGAAATAAATGATGCAGTTATAGTTTATATTGTATATAACAAAGGTAAAACTAATAAAATTCACAATCCCATGCATAGGGTAATCTAACCCATCATATTGCCGTGCCATGTACTCCTATTACATACGCCTACTTGTCTTTTCTAAAAATTACAGTTCAATTCGATTTGTATAGATTATGGGTAGTCTTTTTCGGTATAAGTACATTGCAGATTTGTCTAAATTTGTATTGCATTGCAAATATTTTTATTAATTTTAAGGTTAGAAATTGTGTCTCGCGTACCGTAGATATAGTATTATCATAACCGTAATACGGTATTATAGGTACAGTAATCTATTGGCATTATACGTTTGGCAATCCTGCACTGTTTTTCCATAAGCCCCATACTGAATTTGGAGGTTTGGACGCGCTATAGTAATGCATTGTCAATTAAATTGCGATATAAATTTTAATTTATATCATATATTAATGTTTTTGAAGTTAAACTTAGCCTCTTTTTTTTTCAATTACGTAATTTTTTTTACAAGAAGACCGAACATTGGAAATGTAATATTCACAAAATATTTTGCTAACCTAATTTACGGGATATACAAACTTGATAAAAATCTTCATATTTGAAAAACACTGTTTTATACATATTGCATATATCTTGAACAGAAAAATCTATAAAATCTTGATTACAACGCGTCCTTTAGAAAATCTTATATCTGCTGACTAGCATCTAAGAGGGAAATTGAAGTTGATAAAGGAGGAACATTATTTGATTTTCAAACTGTTATTTTCCCTTTCTCATTAATGAACATTTAGTTAAAAGTTTATCTAATGGTTTCAAAGGTAAAATAAGTTTAGTTGAGTTTTAGTAAAGCAAAATAAAATAGGAAGTTGGAATTTTCCTTTTCAAAGTCAATAAGGTTTGAAGAGAATAGAAGGAAATAAAATAGCTTATATTACCATTTCCAATGGGGAACATAACCATAAAATTTAATGGTACTTTTAGTTAGCTCATTCCCATGTACTAAATGAACTAAAAATGGAACTTCCTGGTTAAATAAAGTTGGTGTATTAATGTACATAATGGAGCTTAAGTGATAAAAATCTTCAACCACTTTAGGTTAAGCTTAATTTCGTTTTTGCGTTTTCTATCTAGACGATTATGTAATTTAATGTAGTAAAGCCTAACACAATTATTTAGCATTGCCATCACGTACTTTTTGGCAAAAACTTAAATTGAAATCGTTTCGTGTTTGAGTTATCAATAATTGATTAGTTCAACCTTTTTTTTTCTCATTTTTAGGGCAACATTCGAATATATGTTTGTATAAACTTGTATGTAATTCTAGTACTATAAAACTTTTTCTTCCTATTGTGAAACGTATATAATATAATGTCAAGGGAGATATTGATCTTCAATTCTTAAAATTTTGATTGATAGTGCGATGCTGGCACACTTAACCCAAATCAGATGTATAAAATTGTCAAATTCTGAGAGCCGCTCGAGATGACATTAGGTTTTGCATTAGTTACATGCTTTTAAACACTGTACTTTTATATTAGCTAATCCGTAGTTACAATTTCACGTTCATTGTAATGGAATACGTGCAATGTATTACCATAATCTGACCGGACTCAGTTTATTCGCTAACGAACTTGTAAGGGGATATCGGTTTCTCTACAATATAATTATATGTAAGATGCTGCTCCTAGGTGCGAATGTAACCCAGGATTTTGTGGTTTGAAAGCATCTCATTTAATGTGTTACATCGAATTTTAATTTATTGACATTTATTCAAACGCTAAACCTTGAAAACAGAAAATTTTGGTTTGTATAAAATAGGATTAGTCAATTTTATACAGGGTGTCCCACATCTTTTTAACAGTACAATATCTGGAAAGCTGTTCACATGAAAAATATGAAAAGACCTCCGATTTTCCTCCCATTTGCGGTGACGTGACCCTAAAATAGGACACCAGTATAATATTACATTTTTGAGTAGACTTTTCAAAAACTACTTTAACAATACCAGACTTTTCATGGATAGGTGCACAATTTCAAATAACAGTATCAAAAGTAATAATTTTATTGAAATATATAACATAGGCAAAGTAAATCGGCAAGTAAATAAAGTTTAGGTTCAAATTGTGAAGTTTGTACAGGGTGAGTCAACGATAGAATAAAGTAAACTGGTGCTTTATGGATAAATTTTGCCGATAAAATGTATTCATCATATTATAAGGCTAGTAAGTGTGCGCATTTTAAAATTATCTTAACTACACAGTGTGTTCCAAAAAAGCGTATCTTTTTATTTAGTAGGAGATGTGACGTATAATGTTATAGGCTAAATCCTTACTAGAGCATCCAGCCCGTAAAGGCATTTTGTACCACGGCACAGCTCAGTGGTGTGGGCGGGGTTGTCACTTAAAATTGTAAAGGGCACTTACCCCAACTACAACAATCTCAAAGTCGGGTAAAAACTGCCAAAAGGTGCCACCTGTTAAATACATTTATAGCGGAAAACGTCACGAACAGATCTTAGATTGGCCTAATAGAACACCAAAACGTTCACTAAAAAATAAACTACTCTACTGCTAAAAATTCTATTTCAAAAATCTTAACTCGAAGTTCGCCCAAATTCCAATGAGGTTGTAAGCTTTATATAAAATCCGCAAAATCGCGATAATAAAACCCCAAACCCCTAAAATCTCGTCAAACCTCAACACAAAATTTGTTATCTCAAACAAAACTAAACGCAATGAAAAATTTATAAAATCCTAAAATTTACTAAATGTCACGATAGGGGATGTAATACCTAAATTCGTCCAAAAATACAGCTCATTTGCAACAAACAAATAACAATCTGCTTACATTATGGCATCATCAGCAATGTCTGCAATCGGTGTGTTGATTCCTATAAAGAGTAGCTCAAAAAAAAATATTCGCGACTATTCACAAAACCCTCGTATGCAAAAACAAACAACTGATCGGTCAACGACCGACTCATTACATAATTTTGCGTTACTTTATAATTAAAAACTTCTTTTAAAATGACTTGTTACCAAAATCAAAATGGCAAACGCTCAGATGAGGATTACAAAATAAGTACACTTTAAACAAAAACTCTAGTTAATATCTTTTCACATATATAGTCAAAATAACCAGAATCATGGAAAAATAAACAGTTAAATATCAAGATTCATGAAATGTAAATTATTAATATTTTTATTACCTGAAACGTAACTCTTAAATATTTCTGTAGTCTAATTTGAAATAATTCCTGCAGGATTCAAACAACCTCCACATTTATTTTATGTACCTTAAATTATAACTAACATCAAAATAAATATATCGTCGAACATCTAAATTTTACAAAACTGGTGGTATATAATTTTATATAACAATAACCAAATGAAACAATCAGAATGCCTTCCGAAATCGTTCACGAGCGTACATGTCTTATACATTGAATTACTATCTAAATGTTCCTTAATTAAACTTAAACCAAAATTCATATACATTCGTTTAAATACGTACGAATAAACACTTAATAGAATCACCAACACATATAAATTCAGTAAAATAAAATTACCTGCACCATACATAGAATGGTCAGTCAAACTTCCTTTTATTACTCACAACGTTATTTCATCAACCGCTCCTCTCGGTATATGATTAATAAGAACCAGCAGCGTTTTAATTAGTAAATTTGTATTTGCAAAAACTCTAGCAAATCGAACTTGACTTTAATAAGGCGGAACTACATTAGAGTACTTTTACTCGCTGTGTACAGTGAACACATCTACTAAACAAAACCATACTTACACGAAACTTCTTATGTTTATAGCAGTTTATGTTATTTGTTCGAAGTCGGTAGTATACGTGATAGTTACCATTTAGCCCAGGAACTCGTTGAATTAATCCACACAAACAATATGCTTTACAACAATACAACAGGTCCTAGAACGGAGGCTAAGCACTTCGAAAAACACCAGACCACTTCTATGTCTGAAAATTGTCATTTCAGACAAACAATACACAACAGAAAATGACTCGGGGATGTGGTGAAGCAATATATTATCCCATTTAATGGAAACGGATATCATTTACTCCACCGTAATTCGATACAACAACTTGTTCCAACCTTCTAACTACCACTTTCGCGAATATTGCGATTACCATAAACAAACACGTGAGCCTACCCCGGCATCATGGACTAGCACCGTTCAGATTTCGCCATTTTTAAATCTGTCCCTTTCCCAATTACATAAAACTAAATTAGCGTGTCATAAAAACAGAATTGAATTTTAAGCGCGGGAAAACGATATTCAGTACGAAAATAATCGAGAGAAAGAAATTACATCATGCTGCAACTGCAAAGTCAGCTTTCCAGTAATCAACATAAAATGATATCGCTTAACTATTCTTCTTTAATACTTATTGTAGCTCGAATAAATTCCTCCCATTTTACAGTGACAAAACTTAGCAAAAGTGATATGGTATACTACATTCAGAAACATCGTTGGCACCAAATTCCAACGGAATTACACGTGGACGTTATCAGCAACAAAATACCTTTTATTTTCAAATCTTGGAAACTTATACAATTACAATTCCAACTAACTGGAATTTTGTGGAAGAAATCTATCTTAAATGCAATACGTCACTTTTTTTCTAAAAAAATGTAATTTGACTCTTTCAACAAACAAAATTCCTGAAACTTAAAATAACGAGAATACCAATCCTCACAAAACTCTTCTAACACTACTCCAATTGTAACGCCAGTATCACCTGTAAGTGAAACGTAATTTTACAAATAAAAATTCGCTCTATAAATGTCTCCAAACCCAAAAAAAATGTGATTAAAGAATCCGTAAAATTTACCCACAGGCTGACAATACACGTTCTTTAACATATCACCATTAGAACAAATCTAATGGGGCAGGAACGCACGACCTTGGGGCCACTGGATAAAACCTCCATGCCCAATCCATTTTTGAGGATAATTATCATCTAAAAATTCACGTACCTCGCTGTGGTAGTGCGGAGGGCACGGCCCTGTTGCAGCCACATATTCTGTCGTTCACCATCACTAAGCATATATATTCTTGGAGGAATTGAGGTTAGATACAACTAGTCAGGAGAGCTTTAAAAAATACGGTCCTATAATTCTATTGTGGAGAACGCCACAGCAAACATTTACGGACCAGTGGTTTTAGTTTTGCATTTGTCGGATCCAAAATGTCCAATGCGGAACAGTGCATATTATGATAATTTACAGCACCATTGCTTCTAAACGTAGCCTCGCCAAAAAACATAACATAAGATAAAAAGTTTGGATTAATCTCAATTTGAGCATAAATCCACTGGCAAAAGTTCACTCGTCTTTCGAAGTCATTGCGTAACTCCTGGTGTCAGTCATGCTTTCCAAAAACATGACAAAATCTTGATTTTGAATGAGTCATTTTATTATTGATAGTACAACGACAACGTCTAATGCTACTGCATCCTACCATTCCCGAGAATGCAAGGTGCTACAAAATCGCTCCTAGCGCCTACAAAAATGAAATTTTGGTAATAAAAGATTAACAGAGGTTCAATTTACAAGATACTAAAATTTTGCACCATTTGAGCCAGTAGTTTTGTTCTTATGTACCTCTAAACTTAGCCATGGCGTCGCAAACCTCAAAAAACCAGCACTTGGCATCGTTCGGTCGTAGAAATCGTGCTTAAAGTGCATTTAAAAAAAGTTGTTATACCCAAACAACGTAAAAATAAACGGGCTTTAATTTCGCACCAAGCCCATTCGAATCGGCCCAATGGTTATTTTTTTATTCAGCTTCAAGCTCGAGTGTATATACTTTTTGCGCCGACCGTAACTTATTCTTTTTCAGCGAAGATTAAGAAGGTTTCATTACAAGTTTGGCTCCTAATGTGTCGACATAGATTTTCATTACAATTTAGCGCCCAACCCGTGGGATTCGAATTCCCTGTGTGTTATTACAAATTGGACCTGAATGTGGGGTTTGTTTCACTACCAGCCGTTAGTCGAGCTCATAATCTCCTCGAGCCAGTTAAAACTGTTACCTTGTGTATAGTGTAATATAGTTTATTTGTTACTCATTCGTAAATTGTATTAAAAATATGAATTTATTTATAGTAACGTTTCTAAATATCTCCTCAGCCATGGCTTCAAGTGTTACTACGACAACCGATTATTAATTGCCAAATTATGGACATATACACATGCTATAATGACAGTTGACTTGCAAACATTTTTACAAGTTAGTAACTTGTAAAAGTGAGTTTACATGGCTTCAGTTTGGTTAGGTTAATGCATGTTTACTATTGAGTAAAAATAAACATCTAATCATTTCTCATTACCAGAATCCAGTAACCCAATTAAATCCTCAACAATTTTTACATTAACATAATTATTCATTATCATCAAATTGGTTCTTCCCACTGTTACATTAACGTAACACTCTGTATTTGTTGGTGTTACAGGTGTTTCACAGATTCTTGCGCGTTAAAGAATTCTAACTTTGGTCTTGTCTAGTAGATGGCCTGCGATGTGTGTGATGTTTAAAAAAGTAAGCAAATTTAACAGAATTTTACAGACCATTGACAATAGAACAGCAACTTACTGTGGAGCATGAAGATTTCTGAAAACCAATATTTATATGGAACCCCCGATTGAATGCGATGAAAGTGAAGAAGTGATGAGATTGATTGTTCAGATGTAAATCGGTTTAGTGGTAGACAGTTGAGAGCTAAGGCTAGTGCAAAAATTACACATCAAGGAAAGACATTTAGATTGGGCCAAGAAAGCGACGACGATGAAGAAGAGTTTATCAGTGACATAGGAATATGTGAAGAAGGAGAAGTCCGAAATGAAATAGAGAATGAGACAGAGATTCAGAATGAAGACATTCCAAGGCATGTTTCTGAAACAGAAAATGAATATGCCATTATCTAATCTAAGAAACAAGTTACACAAAGGTGTCGACTTGAAATCAACTCTTCCAACATTTATTCCTGCCCAAAGTACTTTTCAGGTGCCAGAAATAGTGTTATTTCTTACAGAAATGATCTATTGTTATGGTCAAAATTAAAAACTTGATCCAAATTTTGTCATGGATTCTAACGAATTTCGTTGTTTTATTGCCATTTTATTGCTGTCGGGTTACTTTACTGTTCCAAGACGGCGGATGTGAAAGGAAACTGAAAATGCTTCCGTTGTAAACGCAATGCGTCGAAATCAAATTGAACTAATAAAACCGTACTTGCACTGCGGAAATAACGACAATTTGACAAAAGATAACAGATTTGGAACAGTACGGCCCCTTATACAAATGCTGAATAAAGATTTTTAAACTTTGCAGAGAACCAAGAACGACTCAGCATTGATGAAGGGATGGTGCCATATTTTGGTCACGAAGGGGCTAAACAGTTTCTGAAAGGAACACCAATCAGGTTTGATTAAAAATATGGTGCATGTGTGAGCCTCTTGGTTATCTAATTAGTTTTGAACCATACCAAGGGGATCATCTGCAAAAAAAAAATAAAGTTTCTATTGGTGTGGGTGGGTCAGCGGTTTTAAAATCTATTGCGATCGCTTCTTTTCATCTCTAAAACTGGTACACAGACTAAAGCAGAATTCTGTTGGCTATATAGGCACCATAAAGTACAACCGAATTGAAAACTGACCAATTTCTAGTGCAAAATCAATGAAAAGGGAGATCGATGATACTACACATTTTGAAGTGATGTAAAGAACGACTTAACAGTAACTGCGTGGATTTGACAAGCGAATTTTTTGACAGTTAATAGCTGTGACAGTTTTGTATTATGAAAAAATCAGTAGGTAGGTGGATATCGTCATAAAAAGACAACGTAGCTGTAATTCAGTCACTGGTAGTTTCCTAGTATAATAAATTTATGAGCGATGTAGACCGAATGGATCAGAAGATTAACAATTATTAGATCCAAGAAATGGTGGCAGATCTGTAGTAAAGGGACCGACAAAAAGAGTATTTATCTTTTAAAGGGCAGATTTTTCAGACCTATTTTCAAAACGTAGCCAAGTACCAAAAATGGGTTTCTGTTTTTGCATTAAATAGAATGAGCTGGCCAGGAGCTGATTTCAAATCAATATCTTAGGCTTTATTTAAGGTCGTTTTGGTAGAGGTTAGTTTCAAATCAGTTAAATCTGCTTTTAAAATATACTACTACTATATGTAGCCACGATCTACCTTTATTACAGAAAACACTCGTTAGTTTTAAAAATACACACTAGATGGCGTAACAAACAATCATGGAACCCGACAAGGGGTAAAGACCTGAGAACAAGTTCCGGAGGTCTATAGTTGTCTTATGAGATGGTATGCAGGCCTCTTATTAGAATACTATTTCAGGGGGCCCGATGAGGGGGCGAAGACCCGACAAGGTGCTAAGACCTGAGAACAAGTGCCGGTTTGATTTATTGATTTGCGGATGATCGACTTTTTTCCCACACCGGTGCCCTAACGTTTAGGGTTAGCCTTATATACAAAGTAAGCGGTCGTTTATAGGAGTTAGGTATACACAGTCGGAGAACCGTTACCAAAAGGTTATGAAGAGTTATTTGCTTTTTGATTAATTTGATTGAGATCGATTGATTGATTTGCTCGAATTAATGATTTGATTAATTGATTTTGTAGCGTTCTCGTCTACAACACAAATTTCTGGTAGCTCCCTTTGAGTTTGAGACCTTCAGGTTCGTGGTCAAACGACCTCACTATTTCGTGGATAAATAATTATTATAACACCGTTGAATTATACAAGTTTTATTAAGTCCAATAATATAAAATAAATAGAATGCTGTTTACTGATGAAAATAAACTTAAGATATCCCAGATAAGTAATTAAAATAAGAAATAATGAAAAATAAAATTAATTCTGGTAGATTTTGCGTTTCGGGAGGCCATTGTCAGTTTTACTCGTTTGAATAGAACTGTAAAATACGGATTAACGGAATGTGGTATTGTGTGTCTCACGGTTCTGGTGACGTGAAACAGAGATACACAGTTGGATACACCAGGTGAGTATATTCAATATTATTTTAGTTCTAAAGTGTGGTTATGAAACCGGCCATGTGGGTCTGGAATGTTAATTTGAATGAGTATCTTTACTTAAGGGGTTGATAGTTAAGGATGTCTAGGTGTGCTACAGATCGATGGCAGGTGGTTTTTTGATTCTCACTCAATGTAGAGAGGTGAGGGGGACGACAGATATTGTGAATGAATTCTAGGTGATGCTCTTGATGTTGATGGAAAGGGGTAAATAATTTGGTAGGGGAGATGTGAGAAGGTGTGTTTAGGGTAGAGAAGTCGGGATAGGGGATATTGTACCGGCCACTTTCTAGGAGGATAATTAGGTGTTTAGGGTAGGTGGCTGGTAGGGAAGTAGCTACCTGTTCGGAGCAGAACCTCCGGTGGAATAGCTAAGTCGAGGGTGACAATTCAAAAGCCCATTTCGGTGCTGCCATAATAAACAAGGGATCCTACAAGGGAGCGAAGACCCGACAAGGGGCGAAGGCACGAGATCAAGTTCCGGAGTCCTATACCTGTCTTATGAGATAGCATGAAGGCGCCCTTTATTAAAATGCTATTTCAAATTTCCCGCCATATCAATTACAAAAATGCCCGACAAAGCAAAATGGCCGATAAAACAAAAATGGTCGACAAGATGGAAAAGCCATGTTCACAAAATGGCTACCACCAATCAGAAACCAGGGATCGTATCTGTCCGAAGTCTATGATCCAATCACAAACCAGGTGGCCTACCCTCAGGCCCTCCAATTAGAACGCTGTATGCGCGGGTATCACTAACCAGGGTGACTACGGCTGCCTACCTTTCAGTGGTTGGACTGCCAAAAGGCTTTTAATAGTGCCAAAAGTGCCCTAGTTACGGGGTGAGGACCAGAAATGCGTCATCCAGGGGTTGAAAATGGCGCCAGAAAAGAAATCGTTAAAAAAGGGGCGTGGTCCACTCCTTGTGGGTGTGGCCTATGACGTCACACGTAAGTGGTGGTGGAAGTGCCTCGCTTCTACTATTGTCGATTATTTTTTCAATAAAATACTTTTTTTATAGAGAATTGCCCATTGTTCCATGATTGGAACATAGTCTAAACAAAAAAATAAAAATATATATTATAATTTTAATCTAAGTTATCGCTAAAAAAACCTAAAACCATTTAAAAATATCAATTTTTTTTATAAAATAGCAGGCAAAACGGGTTAAATACGTTGTATCAACAGAAACGCGCTACAGAATTCACAATATCATATTGACATAATTGACATTATTGACATAAACAATATTTAAAACACTTTTAGGACAATTTCATAATTATATTTCTTAAAATCATTTTTAGCAATGAAAATAAATTTTATCCTCATCAACTATTCCACTTCTTTTTGCGGATAACCGAAATAACAAGAATAATATTCATGGAAAGATGTTTCTTATTCCCTATATACGATACACAAATGTTAGTATCCAATAAAATTTTATGCCAAACAAAACCCGTATCACATCTAGAACAACTAAGGGATTTTAATTAGTGATCGTTATAATTATCTCCATTTTATTTTAAAGTAATATTTTAGAATACGATAAACAATTACAATGCTCTTTAAAAAGAGTGCTTACATAATCCTTTTCCCATGATATTGCTTGAGTTTTACAAATAATGGATTTTAGGTAGTAACGCTGCTGGGAATTCTAGTAGGTCATTCAAGAGATTTCATTCTCCTATTCCATTGACCTGGATAGTGGATATTGCTTAACTCAGAGTTTAGGTTTTTGAGGTCTTCGATACACATTAACATGAATTAAGTTGTTTATTTCAATTACTATTGTTTTCTAGTAGAAATAGGATGGTCTCGTGATTTGGCACAATGCACTTGACAAGATCTACAATTATTGGAAATTTAAACACAAATTAATCTTTTTCGATCCATAATATTTTTTTTTAATTTATGTAAATCTAATTATTATTATTTGTAATAACAGCTCTCAAGAGCTTTTGATAATAAATGATATGTTTACTAAAATTTCCAAATTTCCGTTAATAAAATATGTTTGGTGTAAATCAAAGTCCTATTGTTTTGCTTTCCACTTTCATCTCTAATATCTATGTTAATTTAGTAAATACAAACATTTCACCATATATATTACACATAGAACTTACTAATAAAGTTATAGATATACGAAATGTTCTGAATCACTATTTCCAAGTTTACATTAATCTTCATTGCTACATTACTGAAACAATAATAGGTGTAACAGTGAATAACCCTAAATGAATACAAGTGTTGTTTTTCTTGGTATTAGATTTGCAACATAAATCTTTGAGTATAGTATTCTTTTACAAAAGTTTCAATCTTTTCTGGAATGCTTAGATATCATGGTAATATTTGTTATCATATAATCCTTTTATCTTTGACAAGGTTTATCCTTTATATATCAGCAGATAACTCATACATGTCAAAATTCATGCTTGTGGTTACAAATATTTGCTGTTGGCAATATGATCATGTTTATATTACACATTTGCTAATGCATACCTTGCGGTTGTTACTGTGTAAATTTCTAAGAGATGTTTACGAAGTTTACGTATAAACATGTAGTATCCAAATTGATGCTTGTTTTAGGATGCTGTAAGCTAAATAATGGACACTTTACGTAGGGTGGGGCAGGTTGTCAATGCGTTAACCATAAGTAGTACTAAAATGTAAAAGTTACGACGCGCAAATTTCTTACGGTTATTTAGTTATAATCGACTAGTGTCGGCATCCTGACGTTTCCACTACCCTTCAGTCTCGTTAAAGGCCGGGACACACCTATCATGCACCCTTCAATTCGACTACAATCATACAGCCGGACGAATGTGTGAGAGGGAAATGGTACTGGACTCCGGACACCTTTCCCCACTCCCACCGGACTCCGTTCCTGCATCCGATAATGGTCCGATCGCGCAGTACATTCGTTTTCCGTCTGTGCGGGACGCGTGTGTCGCTTGGTATTTTCTTTTGTGTTTAAGTTTAGTACCTTTTAGTTATTTTTTTTTGTATTAAAATTGTAAGAATGTCAGCTATATAGCCGGAAGAGCTTATAGAAGAAGTAAACAAGTATCCTGTACTGTAAGACCAGACCAAAGAGAATTACCGAAACTCCGACTACAAAGGTATGGTCTGGAAAAATGTCGCAAAGGAATTAAATGTCGAAGGTAAGAGCATTAATACCTAATTGCAATAAATATCTAGCTACTTTATATTAAACTTTTTTTTTTGTTTCTTTTACATATTCCAAAGTAACATATATGGACTTATTTCTATTGCTTTTCTTGTCAAACCCAGCAAAGGCTATATACGTTAAGTGAAAATTGAGCAGTTTCTTAAAATGAGATACCTAGAAAAATGTGAAATATGTACAAATTAAACAAGATGAACAATTTTATTTAGTAGGAAATACATGGTAATAAACAGAACGATAGCAAAATAAAAACGCTAAACAAATCAAATCCTGAGGGTCCGACGTTCTTGTCACTCCACAGTACCCTCTGGGGAATTAAAGAATTGTTTAACTTGCTCCCTTAAATGAAATGCTCCACGGTTTTCCCTCCGCGACGACGAGGAAAATTCTGAAGATGAGATCTCTCCTGTCGATTTGTAGCAGTATCAGTACTGTCAGTAAGTTCAGGCACATTGTAGCATTCGTTATTTCGAATGAAATTGTGCAGCTAGTACAATCCTCGTTACGTTATCAGGATTTCCCTGAAAAGGTCTCATGAACAACCGAAATTTTTTGACTAAAATTCCAAATATATCCTTCTCCTTCTTTCCCTACTCAACCGGTAGTTAAAAATTCTCTGCTCGTCAGTCAAACTCTTCCCAGGAAATGGTCTCATGATGTTGGTTGTGAGAGAAAAGCGTCATCGGCCACTATAGCCATGGGAAGTTTAAGTCTGTGTCTGGAAAACATTTTTTCTCTGAGATACTGAGTTCCTTTCGGAATAGTTTTTTTTCCAAAATTTGAATTAGAGAAAATACCACCATCTGAGTTTCTACCGTAGCTTCCCACGTCTACAAAAATGAAATTGTAAGGATCCACTAGAGATAGAAGAACAATGGGTAAGGTTTTTTTTGTTATTCCAGTACAGACTTCCTGACATTTTTGGGGCTTGTATTGTCATGTGATTACCATCCATTTCAATTGGGAAACTGCCACCTTTCCCAAAATTCAGTTGCTATTTCATTCTACTTGACCTCATCCGGAAATAGCATCGCTTTGTTTAAAAGTACTTCAATTACTGCTCTCCTCGTATGATGAAGAATGGAATAAACTGTACTTCTTCCAAACCTGTAGCTAAATGATATCGTCTTGAAAGAATCACCTGTAGCAAGAAACCTGAAACAAATAGTAATTAATGTCAATTAGTTTTTTGTTGTCAGTCAAGACCAAGAATCCAAAAAAAAATGGAACAGTAATCGAGACAGTCTGCGCCGGGCTCGAAAAACAGGAAAATAAAATCTGGACAAGCGGCCACATCAAACAATAAGGATAGGTATGAGGCTATCCTTCAGTTTTAACTCCTCATCTCGCCGAGCGGAAAGGGTTAAGTAATGTTCCAGATGAAGAAGATGATGAAGCATCTGAAACCGGTGTTGAATCAGAACAGCAGAACTCTACTCAGGAAACACAGCCACCACCAAATGTTAGCAGTGCTGAGAAACCTGAGGAGACCACAGAACCCTCGCCATTACCACCTGCGAATACTCCAATCAGTCGAGTGTCTGCCGAAAAAGGTCTTCATATGTACAGCGTAAACGGGAGTTCTCAAGTACTGACGTGAAATCTCAAGAGTCTGCATCATCACAGCTAATGGCTTACATTTTGGCTGAAAAGAAGCCGAATCGACAAATAAGTCAAAGCCACAAATGCACAGTTTCGAACAACATCCTGTAGATGCCTTTTTGGCCGGAATCGCACCATCTCTTAACAGAAAACTACCACGGCCTATGTGTATCCGTCATCTTCATCAGCCCAAACGTCCTCTGCATCAACGCCTGCACACTTCACTCTACTTGAAGAAGATGGAACGTATGCAGATGTTGCACCAATAGAGAAATCAACCGCCAATACTACACAAGAAGATATCAACCTTCCATTTTTTCAATTGTAATAATCGTTATTTGAAATGCATGTAACTTTCATGGGAAGAAATACATTTTTTTCGTTTTTCTTTCTTTATACGGTACCCAAAATTGAGGAATATCATAAAAAAAATAAAAGCAAAAGGAAATTATGTCAGTAAATTAGTTTTTTCACTACTAGCTTGAGAAGTACACAGTTATTTATTATACGGTTCCATTAATGAGCATAATAAAAATAATAAATTATTATTGATCTTAGTCATAATAGTAGACAACCCGTATACAGTTTAAAGCATTTTAAATTAGTCATGGCCAACTTGACTGTCAAATTTTTAAATGTGTCAAGACCGACAAACCAAAGGTAGTAGTGAAAAAGACTACATTAATCGCGGGTGAGGTCATAGTTATAGCCCTTGTACTTTAAATAATCCTCAGGCAATAATAACGAACTTCTCACCGTTAGTTATTAATAAATTAATCTTTCCTCAAGAAACTGCCAAACGGTGTCTAGAAGTGATTGCTTTTTAAAATATGTGTCTTGCTTAGACAATTTTTCTTGGAGTTTAAGTTCCAATAGGTTGAACGCCGACATCGACATTCTAAAATATTAATAAAATTTTGTCTCGTCGTCTAACAGATGAGGTAAAAGTGAAAAACTCTCCTTCGGCAGATCTCCGTTTCCAAGCAGCATGTACCCAAAATATGAGTTTTCCGCTGTTTTCCATAAAAGATCTCCGACTTCCTTTATCTTCTTCTAAACAAAGCGCAATTGCTAAAGTTTTTAAACAGTTTCACACATATCTTTCCGCAATATTGTTTAAATCAAGACTGACCAAGGACAAATGTATCGAACCGAAGCTAAAAATCGGAAACGATTCGTAAGCGTGTATGACATATGTGTTCACCTCTTTCCGATACAGCACCTATTCGGTTCATGGGGAAACTTCGGACTGGAGTCGGATTGGAAAGGTGTATGACAAGTGTGTCCCGGCCTTAGGTGTGTATTAGTTGTGCGCTGTCGCAGAATTTTATCTGGAAATCTATAATTTGAGAGTGGCGTCGTAAAATATACGATACGTTAATAGTGCTCTATAATTTTTTTAGAGTAAATTTTTCTCAGTCATTGCGTACAGCCAACAAAAAATATTCATATTTTTGGAAAAAATGTCTAAAGAAACTACTTACTGACGCAGAACTCCAGGCAAAAATTCAAAAAATAATGGATGGGACCGACAGCGGCTGTGAATTCCTTCATGATTATGATAGTGAGGAAGATAACGTGGAGATCGAAGATGTTGATTCAGATGACGATTACGACAGCGTGTGCCTAACATTGATGAAGATCAGGATATTCGTAAGAAAATTGAAAATATGAATTACGCGACTGATCATGAAGATCAGGTTGTAGAGTAAGAAGATAGAGATGAGGATACGACATCAGAAAATGCAAATGTTGTTATGATGCCTGGTGAGTTCAAAATGGAAAACAGTGCTAGGAGCTTGTATCGAAAGTAGACTGGTTTCATAGCGTATGGGGTAAGTTTGGGTGACGGTACAATTTTACCAAAATCATCGAGACATGAATTTGACGCAAGGTAATCGACAAAGAGGTTTACTTTGTCAGCAGGATCAGCTCCGTCACGAGACGTCATGGGAGAAAAAGAATATGTACTAAAGTTTTTACTGATGGCTTTAGCTAATGACCAAAGTTTAAGACTGCCCGAAGGACATGAGGCTAACTCTGCATTTACGTACTTCAAAAAATCTTTTTAGCAACTATTCCTTGCTGTAATATAGTCGGCTTGATTTTCGACAGATTTACTTGATCTGCATTTGGTGTAGGGTTCATGCTTTTGCGATAATGCATCAGTGCAGGCCCTATTAGATCATGGTTGTGAACGAGCAAGACCTACGCGACTATGTTTTTTGGGAATGTATAAATCCATACCCATCAAGGTAACTTCAGTTATTAAAATAGCAATGTTTGAAGAGGAGGACCGTTTAAAGCAATAATCGCTTCGATATTCGATATTCGACATATGATATGCGATATGCGATACGTGATATGCGATATGCGATATGCAATATGCGATATGCGATGTGCGATATGCGATATGCGATACGCGATATGCGATATGCGATATACACTATGCGATATGCGATGTGCGATATGCGATATGTGGTATGTGTTATACGATATTCGAAATGCGATACGCGATACGCGATACGCGGTGCGCGATACGCGATACTCGATACTTGATACGCGATACGCGGTGCGCGATACGCGGTGCGCGATACGCGATACGCGATACGCGATACACGATACGCTATACGCGATACGAGATACGAGATACGAAGTACGAGATACGAGGTACGAGATACGAGATACGACATACGAGATACGAGATACAAGATATGAGACACGCGACACGCGACACTCGATACGCGTTAGGCTATATGCGATATGCGATATTCGATTTGCGATATGCGATATGCGATATGCGATATGCGATATGCGATATGCGATATGCGATATGCGATATCGATATGCGATATGCGATATGCGATATGCGGTATGCGATGTGTGATATGCAATATGCGATATGCGATATGCGATATGCGATATGCGATATGCGATATGCGATATGCGATATGCGATATGCGATATGCGATATTCGATATGCGATATGCGATATGCGATATGCGGTATGCGATGTGTGATATGCGATATGCGATATGCGATATGCGATATGCGATATGCGATATGCGATATGTGATGTGCGATATGCGATATGCGATATGCGATAAGCGATATTCGATATGCGATATGCGATATGCGATATGCGATAAGCGATATGCGATAAGCGATATGCGATATGCGATATGCGATATGCGATATGCGAAATGCGATATGAGATATGCGATATGCGATATGCGATATGTGATGTGCGATATGCGATATGCGATATGCGATAAGCGATATTCGATATGCGATATGCGATATGCGATATGCGATATGCGATAAGCGATATTCGATATGCGATATGCGATATGCGATATGCGATATGCGATATGCGAAATGCGATATGAGATATGCGATATGCGATATGCGATATGCGATATACGATATGCGATATTCGATATGCGATATGAGATATGCGATATGCGATATGCGATATGCGATATGCGAAATGCCAAATGCGATATGCGATATGCGATATGCGATATGCGATATGCGATATGCGATATGCGATATGCGATATGCGATATGCGATATGCGATATGCGATATGCGATATGCGATATTCGATATGCGATATGCGATATGCGATATGCGATATGCGGTATGCGATGTGTGATATGCGATATGCGATATGCGATATGCGATATGCGATATGCGATATGCGATATGCGATATGTGATGTGCGATATGCGATATGCGATATGCGATAAGCGATATTCGATATGCGATATGCGATATGCGATATGCGATATGCGATATGCGATATGCGATATGCGATATGCGATATGAGATATGCGATATGCGATATGCGATATATGATATGCGATATTCGATATGCGATATTCGATATGCGATATGAGATATGCGATATGCGATATGCGATATGCGATATGCGAAATGCCAAATGCGATATGCGATATGCGATGTGCGATATGCGATATGCGATATGCGATATGCGATATGCGATATGCGATACGCGATATGTGATACGCGACGTACGACGTCCCACATCTCACTTGCGACGAACTACGTAAGACACTCCACGTGCGACATACGACGTACCTACCAAGTGAGGCGTGAAGATTATCTCCTGGTTTTTCATGCGCAGCTTTATTATGATTTTTTCTGGGACAATTTATTACCAAGATACGGCCACTGGCCGACCTTAGTGGGACATTTGGTATAAAGAAGCACAGGATCCTCTCTATGCCAGTAATACTAACTGTTTTGTTTGCGTCGTACCCTTAGAAAAATTGGTTGTATTATTCCACAAAATTAAACCAAAATTAATAAATTAGAATTTTCTCTAATCACCCATTGACAAAACTGCGCACGTCTATCTTGGTCGCCCGTATGTAAACTTTGAGTAAGCCTGTACTTAATAAAAGGGCGTACTTATTCTTTCGCAAGGTATTATGCATAAATTCCGATACATGTTCGAAATCTCTTACTGAACTTTCAGGAAATTTTCGAAATATGCCATAACGTTCAATATTTTCAGCAAATTACGTAGCTCTCCAGCATATCGCATATTTCTAAATGCTTATTATCAGTTTTATCTGGAAATAACATACCTACACTTAACTCTAGCTTAAAACTATTCAAGGTACGTCAGATACGTCTCCTTTTTGTTTAAGCACGACCCTCCTAGGTTTCATAAAGATATAAGATGTAATTTCAAACATTGTAACTTGAATGGTTTGTGGTATTTTTAATTTCAAGTTTGCGGTAGTTATGTACTAATCATCTTTTATTCACAATTGATTTAATATGTAAAATATACAAGGCCGTCCATTAAAAAAACTGTTGATGAGTAACTGTTTCTCTAATTGTATCTTTGTATTCGTGAGAAAATTGCTTCAGGTTTTCCAATTTAGTTAACTCGTATCTTTAGTAACCAAGCTAGGGTTAGTGCCTTCTTTACTTAGATCGGACTGTATATGGGAAGAGCATTTTTAAAAAGTAAGTGTACCAAATTTCATTTCATTTGACATAAATAGTGTGAGATAATGAATACCCTGTAAGTTTTTTATGTGCAGTCTAGTACTTCTTCGACTGGCGGGTTTAAGCATTCCTAAAAAGTCAAACGTAATGAAGGTGTATAATATAGTCTCATTGTGCACGCAAGAAAAAAATTCCAGGGTGGTAAACTGTGGATACTATTCTTTTCGTACATCTTTAGAACGTGGAAGGATTTTGCTGCACTAGAATAAGTTTCAGCAATAATTGCTTAAAGTATTCAATAAAATATGTAATAAAAAGGATTAAATCGTATGAGTAAACTTAGTAACTCTGGCTGCATGCATATCTTAAAAACACCTAAGGCATTAATAATAATCTGAACCCAAGCCCTTCGTGATGTGTGTATCATTTAGCCTAAAGCTTAACATCAATTTGATTACTACATTATAAGGTTTATACATTCAGTTTATAAACGTCTCTCACAAGTTTACTTACTAGCAACCTCTATAAATGTATTGACGAATGTGTAATATAAACATGATCACTTTACTAGCAAAACAGTTTTGTAACTTCTAGCATGAGTCTATCCCCTAACAACACAAATTTGAACCTTTAAATATTTGGAGTTATCTGCTGATGTCTAAAAGTCAAACATAGTCAAGGATGAAATACATGATCGTATTACACAACAAATATTATCATGATATCGATAGCATGCTAGAAAAGATTGAAAGGTGTAAGAGATTATTATTTAAAGATTCTTTTTATAAACATTATAAATAGAAAATCATTTGTATATTCCTTTAGTGTTTTTTTACTGTTACGCCCATTATTGTTTCAATATTCATATTCCTAACTTTATTAGTAATTTCTATGTCTCATATGTGGGGAGGTGTTTGAATTTACTAAATTATCAAATATACCGGGGCGGACGTAGCTATTTCGCCGCTCTGGGAAAGACTAAAATCTCTCGTCCTTACATTTGATAGAAAAAAAGGTGTACAGCGCTTTTGCTTTTACGAGCTTGATTTAGAGTGTATTAGATGTACAAACCTTCTGGGCATGTCGAGTAAAAAAAAGGGCTTACAAAGAAATATTATATGTTGAGTAAATGATTTATTGTGTGAAGAAACAAATAAATGTTCTCAAATACTTTATAAAAATAAAAATATATTCGCAAATAAAATAAATACATAGTAAAACAATATCAAACAATAGCAAACCACAAAAATAGTGGCGTGCTCGATAATTGAAAATAATAAAAATATTCAAAATATAAATATAAAAAATAATGTTCTAGGAGAATCTGAGAGTAAGCTGGTTTTTTTATAAAGAGCTAATGTTTGTGTAAAATAAAAATAATAATCTTTTCCCTCTTCCCAGCTCGTGCCCCCCTGGATTGACCCCTACGTAATTGCGTAAAGTATTCATTAAAATATGTAAAATAAAGGATTAAATCATATGAGTAAACTCTGGATGCATGCATATCTTAAAAACACCCAAGGCATTAATAATCTGAACCCAAGCCCTTCGTGATGTGTCTATTTTAAAGGGACTTCAATTGTCTATCAGTATATTAGATAATATACAGGGTGTTCCATTTGAAATAATAAACTTTTCTGCATTTCTCAGATTATATATATATATATATATATATATATATATATATATATATATATATATATATATATATATATATATATATATATATATATATATATATATATATACAGGGTTTTCAGTTAAGTCTGCACCATTGCTAACTTTCATGTTAATGGAGCTTGATGAAATTAAAAATCGGAAAATTAATTATTATTATTATTATGATTTTAGTATTTTTAGTGTTTCTAGCGTTTTTAATGTTTTAGTGTTTTAGTGTTTTAGAGTTTTTTTAGCTTTTTTGTGTTTTTAGTGTTTTTATGTTTTTAGTTTTGGTTTTTAGTGTTTTAGTGTTTAGTGTTTTTAGTGTTTTTAGTGTTTTTAGTGTTTTTAGCGTTTTTAGTGTTTTAGTGTTTTTAGGTTTTAGTGTTTTAGCGTTTTTAGTGTTTTTAGTGTTTTTTAGTGATTTTTAGCGTTTTTAGTGTAGTTTAGTGTTTTAGTGTTTTTAGCGTTTTTACTGGTTTTTAGTGTTTTTAGTGTTTTTAGTGTTTTTAGTTGTTTTAGCGTTTTTAGTGTTTTAGCTGTTTTGTGTTTAGTGTTTTAGTTGTTTTTAGTGTTTTAGTGTGTTAGCGTTTAGTGTTTATGTAAGTGTTTTAGTGTTTAGTTTTTAGTGTTTTTAGCGTTTTTTATTGTTTTATAGCGTTTTTTAGTGTTTTTAGTGTGTTTAGTAATTTTTAGTGTTTTTAGCGTTTTTTAGTGTTTTTTAGTGTTTTTAGTGTTTTTTAGTGTTTTTTATCGTTTTTAGTGTTTTTAATGGTTTTTTTAGCGTTTTAGTGTTTTTCAGCGTTTTTTTAGTGGTTTTAGCGTTTTTTCGCGTTTTTTAGTGTTTTTAGCGTTTTTTAGTGTTTTAGCGTTTTTAGTGTTTTTAGTGTTTTAGCGTTTTTTAGTGTTTTAGTGTTTTAGTGTTTTTTAATGTTTTTGTGTTTTTTAGCGTTTTTTAGTGTTTTTAGCGTTTTTTATTGTTTTATAGCGTTTTTTAGTGTTTTTAGTGTGTTCAGTGATTTTTAGTGTTTTTAGTGTTTTTTAGCGTTTTTTAGTGTTTTAGGGTTTTTTAGTGTTTTTAGCGTTTTTTTAGTGTTTTTTAGTGTTTTCTAGTATTTTTTTAGTGTTTTTAGTGTTTAATATATATTATATATTATATATATATATATATAAGACAATTACTGGGTGTATTTGTCATAAATAAAATGAAGATATTGGGTATCTCTAGAAATACTTTTTATCGATTTTTAATAAAATTTTCGACTGTGTTTACAATCTTCTTCAAGACACAACTGATAACAAAATTATTAAATTATAATAAATGCTTAACTAAATTTTAATGTACTTACATCTGAGAACAAATTTTGATTATAGTTGTAAATATAAATAATTATGACGTGTAACAACCGGTTATTAAGGACAATATGTCACTTATAATGTAAATTACCATCACTAAATTATGTTAAAAGGATATTACCAGTATGTAAGCTTATAACTACATAAGTGGCGATTCTTCTTGGTTTTGATGGAGTGAATGATGTAATTTATAGTTTTTGTAAATTAAGAACAGACCAGCATAGCTAGTGTTTAAATTATTAGTGTCTAATCTAAAATTCATGGATTCATTATTATTAATATGAAATATTTCAAGAAAGAGCCCCTCATTGCAGTTGTCAGATTTGTCAGTAATTTTTACTTCATTAAATTTTATCATATGGTCTAAATTGTTACTGTCAACTGCCAAAGCACATCTTTGTAATTTACAATCACTTTTATATAGCGTTAGTCTAGTTTTAAGCTAATTACTTATATGTCCTATGTAACAGATTGCAGTTATTACATCCGGTATAGAATAAATTAGGTTAGATTTAAATTCTGTTGGTGTCTTGTCTTTAGGTTTTGGAAAAAATTATTAATTGTATTAATTTTATAAAAACTATTTTTATGTTTATGAATTCTGCAAAAATTTTGATTATTCGGTTACCAATTTGTGGTGCAAAAGGAAATTTTGTATATAAAATTTGATTAAAAATCTATAGAGTTCTTCTAAGATTTTGTAGCCGATACAATATCTTGTTTATATATATATATATATATATATATATATATATATATATATATATATATATATATATATATATATTTTCTTGCCAAACTTTATTAATCAGTTCATTAGCATGTCTATACCCGTTTTATCCAGATTTATAACCATTTCTGTCGTTATAGAATTATGTCCCGGCGCTTTTTAACTTTTTCACGGCTTCTCGTACTTCTTCCTCTATTTCAGCCTTTTCTACACTTTCTTCTATGCCTTCTTCCGTATTCATTTCTTCCTCGTCCTCAGTTTGCCTCTTTTCTACAGTTAATATTTCCTGGAAATACTCCTTCTATCTTTCTACAATACCATCTAACCTTCTTCTATCTTTCTATTTTATATATTTAATTTTCTGTCTTTCCTTTCCGTACAGTTCTGAGTAACTTGTAGAATAACTATTGATTTCCTAAGCTGTCCTTTTCCACCCTTTCACCAAACTCTATCAAGTCTCTTACTTTCGCTTTTTTGACATTTTCCAATGCTTTGGCTCTGTTATTTATACCTATCATACTTTCCTTGTGTTCTATTTCCCAAATACTCTTTCCATAATTGTTTCTTTCTTTGTACTTCTTTCTTATGTCTTCATACCACCAGCTTGTTGATGATTTTGTACTATATATATATATATATATATATATATATATATATATATATATATATATATATATATATATATATATATATATATATATATATATATATATACATATAGCTTTTCTGTGTATCCTCTTGGCCCTCTTTTTTTATTCCTTGCCTCTCTTTTCCTTTCATTCCGTGACAGTCCCTCTTTTCTTAGGTTTTCCTGCATTTCTTTCTTCCACGTTTTTCTTGGTCTTCCTCTTCCCCTTTTCTGTTGTTTTCTTGCCTCCCTTATTCTTTTAGTTGTTCTTTCTTCCCCCATTTGACCTACATGCCCAAACCATCGTAGCTGTTGCCGTTTTATATCTTTCCTGATCGGTTCAACTTTTAATTCTTCTCCTATTCTTTCATTTCTGATTCTATCTTTTCTATTAGCCCCCTGTATAGGTCTTAGGTACCGTATCTCAGTATATGTTTAAAAATGGGTTTAAAGACCGTGGCCTTCGTCTTTTTCGATATTTCTTTCTTCCGAGTGAACGAATCTTTACTAAGTGTACCATCCTAGAATTGAAATCTACCAAGTTTTGCGTTTGTTCGTGAACTACGGTAGCGCAGTTGATGCCCCGGCGTCTCGGGTTCAAGACACATAATGTACGAGGTTTTTTTATCTTATCTTATTAGATGTGTTAAGGTATTTCTGGCCATTTGAAACGATTTTTGAAAAACAATTATTTTTGCCTTTTGGTCAAAAATTTCGAATTTTCGTTCTGAGACATTACTGGCCATTTGAGATGAATTTTGGAAAAAAAATATTTTGGCTCTTAGCTCAAACATTTTTGGATTTTTTTGCATTTTTACACGTTTTGGGCAGTTTCGGACCATTTGAGGTGATATTTCGGAAAACTTTTTTGGCCCTTCGTTCATAATTTTTTGCAAAAGATTTTTTTGCATTTTTAATCGTTTTGAGCAATTTCTTAGCATTTCAGATGAATTTTTGAAAAAAAATTTTTGGCCCTTCGGTCAAAAATTTTCGCAACTTTTTTTTGCATTTTTACACGTTTTGACCCATATGTGACCAATTGAGATGATTTTTGGGAAAAACACTTTTTTGGCCCTTTGGTCAAAATTTTTTCGATTTTTTTTGCATTTTTAATCGTTTTGAGTCATTTCTGACTATTTTAGATGATTTTTTCGAAAAAAAATTGTTTGGCCCTTTGGTCAAAAATTTTCGCATTTTTTTTTGCATTTTTACACGTTATGGTAAATTTTAAAATGTCGGAATTCTAATTACTTTTTTTTATTACTAAGTGGAATTTATGTCATTTAGGAATTATATAAGCAAGTGTTTTCCCAACAACGAAAGTTAACTATGGAATAAATGTAAAAATGATAACCGCATCAATAGAAACATATGGATAACAAGTGATTTTATATGTTTATAAGAATTGTACTTTTATGCACATATTTACACGTTTTCAATTTAAGAACTACATAAATGTATACTGGGTGATTATGATTATTTACTTTCTATGATCAACTTTTGCGATCGTGATCATTTTTGTATAGTACGTCAAGCTTTATATATATTATTTAAATAATGACTTACAGTTAAGATAATGTGTCTTGGTCGTCATATTTAATTGTTTCTGTCGAAGTCTTACGATTTTTTTAATAAAACAATTTAATGATATGAAAAAACTAAAAAATTTTTAGTAGAAAAAAAACAAATAAAATTCTTTCAATTTTACTTGTGCTTGCTTAATTTATCAATTACATTGTTATTTTATTTGGGCTGCGTTCAAATTTTCTCGCTAACCTGCTCTCTTAGCTCTAACACTTTTAATAATTACTTATTGCAATTCACTCACCTAATTGACTACTGAATATCTTAAATACCTGTCTCTAATTGGGATACTCTACGCTGTGTGACGGAGCCGCTACTTTCGGTTCTCGTGTCGACGATTATGATTTGCACTTATTGGTGGCATGATATGTATAGTTTGATTCAAATAAAGTTGGGTATGACTCGTTCTTAAAATTACACCAACTAATATTTAAGCGACGTAAATCTTCATTAAATCAACAAAGTATCTTTTAGTTAATATTTTTATCGGCAGGGAATGTTTTTTACACACTTAGACTAGAAAAATTATCCATTATATCCACTTATTTTATTGATAAAAATCAAAAACATTTTGCTGCGACAGTGAATTGTTATAAGTAGAACCGAGGCACCTGCGCCGCCATCTTGAATTTTGACGTCACAAAAGCCCCGGGGTGTGGGGCACTTGCGCGGCCATTTTTTTTATGCTCACGTGGGGGACCGGATTTTCCACCTTAATTTTTACTCGCTTACGTGTAGGACGTGTTTTTTCACCCCTATTTTTTATACGCTTACGTGAGAGACTGTATTTTTTACCCTTATTTTGAGATGGTGATCTTTTAATTATTTTTATTAATATAAGATGATGATCTTTAATTATTTTTATTAATTAATTATCCTAGGGAAATTCTTAATCTGATAGCTTTAAGATGATGATGATCTTTAATTTTTTTTATTAATTAATTATTTTTAGCCCCTGGGAAATTATGTAAAAGATAGTTTATTTAATTTTGTGTTTTACTATTAGCATTTATTAGAACTTGTTTATCAGATATTATTTTAAAGAATTGATTAGATAATAATAATCACGTACACATTGACTGTATTTCCTCATTTTGCTTTATTAGCATCTTTTTTATCAAATGAGATTGTTATTACATTTATTTTAATGCCTATCTACAGGTTGTGATTAGGGGATGGGGGCTGGTCTAGGTATAAGTTTTAGGGTTGGGGGCTGGTCTAGGGATAGGGTTGTTTTCTGGTAATCATCTTCAGCCTTAATTAAGATCCTTCTGGCTGTAACCCCTGAAGGTTGCACACGCATACAATGTTGGAAATTACATAAAAATTATTATTTAGTCTATTGCTTTAAAGGGTTAAATGCTATTGGATGAAATACGTATTTTCTA
>JARFJB010002076.1:0-155000 GCA_036346205.1 Vesta saturnalis
AGTAGTCAGTTAACATTTGTGGAAAACGAGTTACATGTCCCTTAACTTAAAGGGTTTATCGGCTGGTATTATTTCCAAATTTGACAGAGGCTCAAAAACTTACACATGTGAATTTTAATTTTTTTTAAATAAAAAGTTAATTCAAGTCACAAGTCAAATTTGAAAATAGTGTCAATCGACAAACCATTAAAAATTAAGAGAGGGACGTGTAAGTCGATTTCTACAAACGTCAACTGTCTTGGAGTTGCAGGCCTCCAAACCGCAAAAATGAGGATTGTCCATCTCCATTTCGTCTAAAACGGCTAAATATCGATATATGGTATGCTACATAAAAAATATCCAGAATTTTGCGTAGGAGCCTAAAATTCAGTAATATACAGGGTGTTCCATTGAAAGTACAAAGTAGGTTAGTGCCCTGTTGTTCCTGTACACCCTGTAAAAATGAAAACATTTTTAAACTTTAACTTTTGTATTTAAATTTTTTTTTGTAAATTTTATGGTTTTTGTGATATTCTAACAAAAAATATTCATAAGCATTGTTATAGATTCAGACGATTAAAACAAAAGTTTTGAATTCTGTTTAAAAGTGTTTAGAATTTAAGTGCAATATATATGTTTCATAAATTGATTTGAAAGCAACTGTTATGATGCTTGATATATAATTGTAATCAAAACTACTTCTTTTTTTAACAGTATTTGCAAAGATATGTAAAAAAAAAAATTAAAAGGTTTTAACAAATGTGAACAAAAAATATACTCATTTATTATAAATATATAACAAAATATTTTATTGTGATGTAAGTTTTATATAGCACCATAAAGAAATCTGTTATAATTTAGATGTATGTGGACTTAACAAAAATAAGTTTTCCCAAAATAGCATTCTATCTTGTTCTGGATTCACACCGACAGTCAGATTATCTCCAATGTCCAAAAAGTGAAATTCATCTGGTTTCACAGACTTCCAATCTATATTAATAAGAGTATCCTTAAAATCGGGATTGGGGTCACCTTTTTTTGCAAACGTGGTCCACAGTTTTATAAATCTCTTCACGGACGTATCTTCTGTGCTATGTGGTATAAACGAAGGTGTTAGTGCATTTTTAAAAAGGTAACCTATGTCATCTCCATGACAAACTCCTTAAATTCAAAGTTTATTGGTAATAACAATAAAAGTAGTAAGCATATAATTACTTACCAGTATTTTTAATTTGTACAACTCTCTTATACACGTTTAGTCTGGATTCTACTGTCATTCGGTAGAAATAAATTGGATTAGAGGACGTTAAAGAATGATGTTTCACAGCCATATGTATTGCCCATACAAAAAAATTGTCTCCTTCCATCTACAAATATGTTATGTCCAATGGTGTGTGTAAAGGTTCGGTTAGTGAACAACTTATACATACCAAGTAAAACTGATCAATGTTTTCATTGGACGGTGTTTCGTCACCATAATAAAATTTTCTTATTTTCTCTGATACTGTTTTAGATAAATCACTGTCTTTTGGCACTTTCATAATATTAGGAACTGTTGTTTCAAAATCAGTTACAAATTTAAGTTCACCATGTTTCCTTTTGCTGCTTATCTCGGATAACATTCCTTCTCTGGAATTAAACCCAATTATAATCGGGACATGATTGTAATTTCCTGAAAGGATAATGTCTAATGGTTCTTTCGTTAAAAATGGTGCTTTAGCCATAGAGTTTTCAATAATAGGTCCAAATGGTCGAATCGTGCAAGCAACAAATTCCTAAATGATTTATTAAAATTCAAATTTAGGTTTTATTTTAGATTTAATACTTATACATCTGGAATCTTTTCTTGCAACTGTAATATTTTTTCAACCGGCATTTCTTGTAAAATTTTTAACACTTCTTTGCGTCTGTGGTTTGTTGTTCCAGTGCTTCTGTTATTAATGGAAGTGAAGGTTCTCCTTTAGCCCAAACACAGAAAGCAGTTCCACTTTGCATGATCGCTTTATGAAATAGACCTGTTGTGGAGTTTACTATTAGCATCACTATTTTTTGTGCATAAATTATATACCCTTTGCCATAGGGGATAAAATCAAATAATGAACAGAAGAACCACCCGCACTTTCTCCGAAAATCGTAACGTTATTTGGATCACCGCCAAATTTAGATATGTTCTCTTGAACCCATTTTAAAGCCATAACTTGATCCTTAAGTCCAGCATTACCAGTCACGTCCAGTTCAACCTCGTCAAAACTTAAAAAACCTTAAATCATTGCGTGAATGAATGCAATAAAATTTACTTGAGTTGTTTTTTACCTAGCAATCCCAGCCTATAATTAATTGTCACGATTACAACATCTTCTGTTATTAAAAAGTCAGGACCGTATAGTTCTGTATTACCCGAACCTACTGTAAAACCACCTCCATGTATATAAAACATTACAGGTTTTAAAGCTTTATTTTCTTTTGGTAACTTAAATTAAATAAATTAAGGTCTAATGTCTATATTTAAATGTATTTTTTTCCATACTTCCTGTGTGAATACATTAAGGTAAAGACAATCTTCCGAACCAATGATATGTTTAAGTATCATATGCCTCGAATAACATTCTGGTCCTTCTTTAGTTGCATCACGAATACCTTCCCATGGTTTTGGTGGATGAGGAGCCTTGAAAATAAAATAAAATTTTAAATACTAAATAATATTTTCCTTGTATATATTGACGTGTGTAAATAATATCTTGTGAAGTCAATCATGTTATAAGTAAATAGCGTAAATCATTGTCAAGGTTTTAACGAAAATCAAACAGCAAATTTTAAGAAAATACAGATTTCTCGATAAAAAGCGTTTACATATTAAAATATAAAAGAATATAAAATACAAGAATAATGCTTTATGTAAAGTATAAAATATCAATTGCAATGACGTTTTTAAACATTTACAGAAAAAAAGACTGTTATACACCTATAAACGTTCATTTAGTTCTATTTTACAAAATGTGTCAAATGCTGCCAGTCTAAGACAAATAAGTGTACTATTTATAAACAATAACATGAATAAAATAAGTAAGAGAAATAAAATGTTACCAATAATACGGGTCTATTGTAACATAAATCAATATTTAGTTGGCATATCTATAGATTTGTGAAAACAACTTAATGTGGAATCCGCCCATCTGCTTAGCTGTATTTTGCATGTTTTGGTTCATAGGACAACACAATAAAAGCAAAACGCATGGAATTGAAAATGACATTTTGTAAAGCATACTGACAAATCTAGTTTTTATTAATGAATATTGAAAACATCACAAATTCTTGAAAATAAACAACTAAGTTTTTAACAACAATTTTCAAAAATAAATGCAACACTGCAAAAACAAAAACAATAATACATGTCAGATGGGCGTTTAAAACTTCATGTCAATAGATATTATATATATATATATATATATATATATATATATATATATATATATATATATATATATAATCTAACTTAAAATATCTGGTGGAACAACACTCGACTTTCCAACCTACAAAGTGGAGATTAAAAGTATGAAATACCTTTAATAATAATAATTTTTTAGCATAACTATGCAACCAATTTTATAATACGTTCATAACGAAAACAGGCAACATTGTAAACAAAAACAATAATATATGTCAGACAGACGTTTAAAACTTCATGAAGAATAGACGTCAATAGACATAGAGATGTTAACTTAAATAAAATTCAAGACGATCGCTTCCCTAAAATACCGATTATACAAAGTAAACATTTTTAGACTTAGAATTCTTTATATTAAGAAACTTTATAAAGAAAAGCTATGTAAAATAAAATTTTCTTTAAAAAAGATGTCTACTCATTTGATTATAAAATTAATCGTTCTTCAGATATTGAAAAAATTGAACTAGCATTTAAATTGTACCTTAGGCCGCTAAATTACGCAACGTATCAAAAAATTGCGTAAAACATAATTAATCGATATGTTTAAGGTTTATATGCTGATATTTTTATATCTCTGACCCACAGCCACACTCACGCCCACATCCACACCCACACTCGCACACAATCACACTTACACTCACATACACGCATGCAGGCACGCACGCATGCATACATGCACACAAACAAACACGGATACACATACATACACATACATAGACACACACATAGACACACACATAGACACACACAACACACACACACACACACACACACACACACACACTTACACACACTTACACTCACTCACACTAACTCATCCTCACTCACCCTCACTCACTCACACACCCACACTCTCTCACACTCACTCATACTCACTCAGACTCACTCATACCCACTCACACTCGCTCACACACCCACACTCACTCACACTCACTCACACTCAGTCACACTCACTTACACTCACTCACACTCACTCACTCACACTCACACTCACTCACACTCACCCACACTCACTCACACTCACTCACACTCACTCACACTCACTCACACTCACTCACACTCACTCACACTCACTCACACTCACTCACACTCACTCACACTCACTCACCTCACTCACACTCACTCACACTCACTCACACTCACTCACACTCACTCACACTCATCACACCACTCACACTCACTCACACTCACACTCACCCACTCACTCACACTCACTCACCCACACTCACTCACACTCACTCACACTCACTCACACTCACTCACACTCACTCACACTCACTCACACTCACTCACACTCACTCACACTCACTCACACTCACTCACTCACTCACACTCACTCACACTCACCACTCACCACTCACCACTCACTCACACTCACTCACTCACTCACACCACTCACACTCACTCACACTCCCACTCACACTCACTCACACTCACTCACACTCACTCACACTCACTCACACTCACTCACACTCACTCACACTCACACACACTCACTCACACTCGCTCACTCGCTCACACCTCGCTAACACTCGCTCACACTCGCTCACACTCGCTCACACTCGCTCCCACTCGCTCACACTCGCTCACACTCAGTCACAATCACTCACACTCTCTCACACTCTCTCACACTCACTCACACTCACTCACACTCACTCACACTCAATCACACTCGCTCACGCTCGGTCACACTCAGTCACAATCCCTCACTCTCTCACACTCACTCACACTTACTCACACTCACTCACACGCAATCACTCGTTCACACTCACACTCAGTCACAATCACCACACTCACTCACACTCACTCACACTCACTCACACTCACTCACACTCACCTCACTCACCACACTCACACTCACCACCTCACTCACACTCACCACACTCACTCACACCTCACTCACACTCACTCACACTCACCACACTCACTCACACTCGTTCACACTGCTCACACCGCCTCACACTCGCTCACACTCACTCACACTCAATCACTAGGACACACCTACCCACATTCACTCACACTCACTCTCACGCACTCACACTCACTCACTCCCACTCATTCACACACTCACCACTCACCCACTCACCACTACTCACACTCGCTCACACCCCCTCACACTCGCTCACACTCACTCACACTTACTCACACGCACTCACACGCAATCACACTCGCTCACACTCACACTCAGTCACATCACTCACACTCACTCACACTCACTCACACTCACTCACACTCACTCACACTCACTCTCACTCCCTCACACTCACTCACACTCACTCACGCTCACTCACACTCACTCACACTCACTCACACTCACTCACACTCACTCACTCACACTCACTCACACTCACTCACACACACTCACTCACACTCGCTCACACTCGCTCACACTCGCTCACACCCGCTCATACTCGCTCACACTCGCTCCCACTCGCTAACATTCGCTCACACTCGCTCACACTCAGTCACAATCACTCACACTCTCTCACACTCTCTCACACTCACTCACACTCACTCACACTCACTCACACTCACTCACACTCACTCACACTCAATCACTCTCGCTCCCACTCGCTCACATTCGCTTACACTCGCTCACACTCAGTCACAATCACTCACACTCTCTCACACTCTCTCACACTCACTCACACTCACTCACACTCACTCACACTCAATCACACTCGCTCACACTCACTTACACTCAGTCACAATCACTCACACTCACCAACCACTCACACTTACTCACACTCACTCAACTCAATTCACAGTTCTCACACTCACTTACACTGCAGTCACAATCACCACATTTCTCACTCACACTCACTCACACTCACTCACACTCTATCCACTCACTCACACTTCACTCACACTCTCATACTCTCACACTGCTCACACTGCTACACATTTCTGTTCACACTGCTCACACTGCTCATTCACTGCTCACACTCGTTCACATTCTCGTAATCACACTCAGATTCAACACGTCACGTTCACCACTCACCACACTACTCATACTCACTCTAAATTTGACTCAG
This sequence comes from Vesta saturnalis, assembly GCA_036346205.1. NCBI lineage: Eukaryota > Metazoa > Arthropoda > Insecta > Coleoptera > Lampyridae > Vesta > Vesta saturnalis. Next base: position 6,460 of record JARFJB010002076.1, read on the forward strand.
GCTCACACTCACTCACACTAGCTCACTACTCCTCACACTCCTCACACTGCTCACATCTGTTCTCTAACACTCTGTTCACACTCACTCACACTCACTCACACTCACTCACACTCACTCACACTCACTCACACGCACTCACACCCACTCACACTCACTCACACTCACTCACAGTCACTCACACTCACACACTCACACTGACTTACACTCACACCCACACCCACATCCACACTCACACTCACACACATACACACACACAGTCACACCGCACATACGCGCGCGCGCACATACGTGCACACGCAAACACGCACGTTTATCGCGCATGGTTTATCAGAACTAACGAGTTTAAGGTGTTCTAAAAAGGTATGGTTGGCACGTGGTAGATGAATAAAAGTTTTGTGCTTCATATATGTAAAAAAGGTAATAAAGTAACTCTTTCCAGTTATAACAGCTTTTTAGCCTACCTGGTGAAATAATTTACGTCGATCACTGTGGACCAATAGTAACCCATTGTTTGTGTTCAACATATTTTATATGCTTCATTTGTGATTATATTAGATACGATTCTGGTAAATTTTTGAAAAGTAAATCTGAAGCAGTTACAAGAATTCAAGAAACGGTAGCTGTGGTTGAACACCAAAATGATAATGCCGTTGAAAATTTTGAATGTGATGGGGTGACGACTTTGATTATAAGTTAAACTTATACACTTATACTGCTCTTATACCGCTAATTTTGATTTCTCATAAACAATTTATTGTGATCAAACTGAACAATACTTGCATTTGTTGGAACTATGCTAAATCACTGGGGAATACTTAATACTGTTATTTCTGAATCTTACAGTACCAAGAACTATTTAAGAAGAAGAGTATCCACATAGAAAAATTTCAGACATTTGGTACTAAATGTTATGAGCATGTATTATATGAATCTTTCAAGAAATGAAATGTAAAACGTAGGTGTGCTGTTTCTGCAGGGTATCCGAAAGGTATTGATCGATATCGTGTTTGAATTCGATCTGGAAGAAGTAGTTTTTACTCAAAGACGTGTTTTCGATATAGTTCCAGGTGATTACCGGTAAGTAAACGAAGATATATCGGTTATTATGAATAGTAAAACTGGAGGTGCTGAGGGTATTAATCTAAATTAAATTTCGAAATAGATGACACAGTCAAGAGCCGAAACCTCTTGATAGAATTTATACAGTTAGAATTAGACGATCCCAAAAGTTATGATGAACCAATTAATTTTCCAGAACACGTTTACTAGAATATCAAAATGGTGTATTTTTCTATTTATATTTTACATAAATTTATCCGTTTCGGTGGCAATTATAGTTATCGTCTATAGTAAATGGTGGTACTTATAAGAATTGCTTGAGTTGTTAAAATCAATGTATGAAGTATAAAAAAGATGGAAGCGCAAACATAAGCCAGCTGTCAATATAACAGTTTGATAGAAGCATAAAGTCAACTATGGGGTCTAATTTTAGTAAACGATAACTAGATCATTAACAAATTAAATATTGTTAAGCTGCCTTGAAGCTGACAAATCAGAATATCCCCTAACAGTCGAAGGCTAACAGTGAAAAATGTCATAATCAAGGAGCAAATTTAACAAAATTTAATGCAATTATGCTGCAAGTGTAAAATTGTGAAAAACAAATAGAAAGTTGTAATGTTCAAGGCAGTTTAATAATATTTAACATAAATATAAAGTTTAATCCGGAAATTAATAGTTATTTCGAACGCTGATGATGGTACTATTGCTGCTTCAGACAATAGTGTTATTCACGAGTATTTGAGTCAACTGTAGATAACAGTGGAACTGGTTCATTATCACTTAAGTATGCTGATTGGACAAAGCATGACAATAATCATAAAAGTTGTCAAAAAATTAATATAATCTCCATCCACTGGAGACTACAGGGTTGCTCATTATTGCGTCAAAGTCCAATATAGGTTTCATTAACTAACAATGGGGAAATTTATTTTACAAAACATGGTTTTGTAACGAAAAGCGCAAATTTTGAAAAGAATTTGACTTATACAGGGTGAACTTTTGAAGCGGGTCACCTTCGAGAATATTGTTTTTTTTTTATATATTGTTCATGTTTCACAATTTGCTTTGAATTTTCTTTGCTTTTTTGGTTTTAGATAAGTCACTGTTACAGTTACAGAAGAAAATGTAAAAAAAACATGGTCGCAACAAGGTTAACCATACTAAATCCATGCGACAGTATTACGAATAGATTAGACAACATATTTGGTAGTTATGCAGCCAAGGAGTGCACTGAACCCACAAAATAATCAAACTTTTACTTTATCGTACAGGCTGTTTTTTACGATGCAATTAATTTGGAGGTTATCAAAGAGCGGTTATTCAATTTTTCCAAATCAAACGTCCTGTATATTATTGAATTTTTGGAATGATTACGCTCCATTTTTGTCATTAATGTATTCTACTTAAAGTCAATAATTTCAGAGATATTCTTGCTTGTTCATTCCAAACCGATAAATTATTTGTTTCCGATTGGATGTAACACAACGGTCGGACTTTGATAAGTCAAGCGTTTCGACAAACAGAATCTAATAAATACAAAAGGTGGCAAATAGTAATTTCATTGTAGGTAATATTCACAATAAATTCTCAAAGAGACCCCCGTTTTGATGGGGGAACACAGTCGAGGCCTTGTCAGGAAGGACCTATTCACATCTTGTAACATTTCTGTAAAAAAATGTTTCAAAAGCGTATATTACACGTTGCTTCATATCGTCTGCTGCAGTTGGAGGCATCTGGTACACAATATTTGTTATGTACCTCATAGGAAAAAAATCATTTTCGTCAATCCTGGGGATCTAGGTGGTCAACTAATAGGACCACCGCGGCTGATCCATCTACCTTCGAATTCTTGATTCAAAACCGTCGTATTTCTAGTGCAAAATGTGCTGGAGCACCGTCGTGCTGGATCCACACATTTTCATCAGTTATAAAGTTGCTCATGGTAGCACCCCAAAAATTTATAGTCCATTGTCTCTGCTTACCAGCCGTCCGCACAATTCTTGGTTTTTCTGTTGCATAATGATGAAACTTACGATGGTTTGGTCTACCACTTTCAGTAAAGGTCGATTCGTCAGTAAATAATACTTTCAGGAAGTTAGGTGGTATCCTTTCTATTTCCAACCCCCACTAGGAAATCGTTTTTCTAGTCTCTAAATCAAGTTCCAACAGTTCTTGATGAAAGGATATACTGCAGTCATGATATTTATTATTTTTTAATCTTGCTAATAATAGATCCAATTGTCCTCTTCCTCCTTTCACATTTTTCATAACTCATACTTCGTGTTATAATAAACCGTTCTTTAAGTCCTTTAAACTTCTAACTGAAGGTTGTCTTGTGTCAGGATATCTTTGCGCATATATTCGCCGAGTTAACAAACAATTTTGTTGAGCAAATCCCATTATGAAAATCATGTCAATAAGCTCGTTTCTTCCAAACTGCTGATTGATCTAAAAACCGTATTGATAATATGTGACATACAACAAATGAACAAAAAACAAAACTATGTACCCACTGTCGAACAGGAAAGAATACAATGGTAATATTGAAAGCAAAAATGTTAGAGATCACTGATGCACCTAATTCGCAACAATCATTAGGATTTTAACATTTGATACTTTTTGTATGTATGTGTTTTTGTTTGTGAAAGCTTTCGACGTATCAAAATCTGGCCGGTAAACAAGATCGAATCGAACACAAATAATTTATCGGTTTGTAATGAAGAAGTAAGAATTTCTCTGGCAATTATTGACTTTAGGTATAATACATTATGTAAAAAAATGGAGCGTAATTATTGAGTCATTCCAAAAATTCAATAATATACAGGATGTTTCATTTGAAAAAACAGAGAAAGCGCTCTTTGAAAATCTCCAACTTCAATGCATTGTAAAAAACACCCTGTACGATACAATTAAAGTTTGTGTATTTTGTAGGCTACAGAATTACGAAATATGTTGTCTAAACTAGCCGTAATACTGTCGCATGGACTTAATATGGAATATGTTGTCGTAACTATTTTTTTACATTTTCTTTTATAACTCAACAATGCGTCATCCAAAACCAAAAATTCAAAGATTATCGGAAAGAAAATTCAAATCAGATTGTGAAACATGAAAAATATATAGGGTGTTCTCGACCGGCTCCCAAAATTCACCCTGCATAAAATGTTTCAGAATGTCCGTTTTTCGTTACTAAACCATTTTTTGTAAAGTAAATTTCTCCAGTTTTAGTAGTGAAACCTATATTGGAACTTTGGCGCACTAATGAGCAACCCTGTATATTAATTTTTTGACTTCAATATTCATAAGCCAAAGAAAGATTCCTTAACTTTAAGTGGTCACTACGGCGTAAAAGGTACGCCAATTTGATCTAAAACGTCATTACAGAAACTGAATCAGCAAGTCCGCTCCTGTATCTTCCTACCATACCTTCTTCTACATTACAGTCTAGAGTTAACTTCGCCTAGTGCCAATTCAGTAGCTAATTGGATGTTCTTGTGTGTGTGTGTTAGTACGTGGCGTAAAAAGTACACCAAGCGACTATGTAAGGAATACAAATTTTCTGATTTTCGAAGTACATAATAAAGAAAAATATACAGAGTGATCAATCTTAAGTGTATACCACGTGATCAAAATATTGAAGTTGGTACCACTGATAGGTTGGTAAGAAACTGTATTGCTCTAGCTACTTTAGAGCATGGTTCGAGTAAAAACTACGATCAGTTTTAAATCTGTATTAAGGTCATTAACTTATACATATTATAAAATATTATCTTAATTTAAATAATGACTATTTTGTATTTGATTAGACTGCATCCCAATAAAATACAACAAAATAAATAAAATATTATTTAATGATTGGATTAAATCATTACAAAATAATGAATCTTAAGTATTTAAATGTTATAATTTCATTAAAATTAAATAAAATTTACAGTACATGTTTATGGAATGACAATGTCTTTTACAATTTTTTTTAACTCCTTAGGTACACATTAGTTATCACACTTTGCTTTACAACATATGTTCAAAATGACCGCCATTAAATTGTAAACATAAGTTCACCCTACGTTGCATATTCGCAAATACATTTTGTAACATTTCGGCACCAAGAAAATACAAAAGTGTAAAATGAAGGTATAATATGACATAAACTGACATAAACTAAAACGACTAAAACCACACAAAAAATCCAAAGCAGCCAACTGCAAAACACAACAATATTAACAACTAGGAATTTTTGTCATACGACTACAGTACACTTGAGATTGATCACGTTGTAGTTTATTACACAGTAATTATTGATTCTAGGTCTGAAATACCAAACAACAATAATAAAAAACTAACTAGAGATGAGATAGAAGAAATAGCCAGAAGAATGATCGAAGAGTCTGATGATGAAGCCATAGGTGGTGTTGATGGCGATGAGTGTGAGGACGGTGAACATGATTCTACCTCAGAACAGGAAGGTGATAATCAAATAGTTATAGAAGAGCGTGATCAAGAAATGAATGATGAAGAAGTAGAAAGAGTGCCTACATTTAGAAGTAGTAATGGAGCAATGAAGTGGAATAAACATCCTGTTGTAAGTAAATTTGCGAAGAAGCCCCCTAAAAATATTGTGAAAATTTTACCGCGGTCTTTAGTCGATGCGTAAAACGTTAAAAATGAGGTGAATGCATTTTTTCAATTGTAAAAAAAATTTCTGCCCAGGAGAACATATCTATCAATGAGATGTTAGTTCCGTACCGTGGTCGATGTAGTTCCATTCAATATTTACCTAAAAAGCCCGCCAAATATGGGATAAAAATATTTTTCGGACACTCAATGGAAATGAACCATATTTCCTTACAAATCGCAAAGTATCTCTTTTTTTATAGCAACCATTTCTTTATAAAGAATTATTAATTATTTATTGGAATAATTATTAAACGTACAACTATTAACGTTAGAAAAACTTATGATTGTACAATGTTTTAACTGTAAATCATTAAATGGTAGTGACTATTTTGATAAAACCTCCTGATGAACTCCTCCATTTGACGTAGAAAATGATGAATCGTTACATGCAGGAGCCAACTGTAATTCAGTACGTTCTAGGACATCTGATGGATTCTGGCATCCACTGTTTGACGATGATGCCTGATTTTAATCATTTTCGAAGTCACCATTTTATTGTTAATGCTTTCTTCTATATATTCACCTTGTGTTTGATCGCCACACTACATGATTTTTGAGCCTCCTGATAACCGCTCCACCCACAGCAAGAAATCTAGTTGACGTTCGACGTAGAGACTGTCCAGTGTAACCGCCTGGATTGGGTAATTTCAAATAATGGTCAATTCTCTTAGGTATCTCTTGTAAAAACTGTGTATCCCCACAGTTTGCACTGTACATTTACTGTTCATAAAAATATGAACAATCTTGAGTGATTGATATGTTTTGGACGCAAGCTTACACACCTCCTGTACAACTCAATCTCATTAATTCCTCTCATTTCCGTCATAATGGTGAATATACGCTTCTCCCTTGTCTCAGCGTCATGGAAGGTGACAACCAAACTAGAGCCGGTATCCTCGATATCGTTCACATTTAGATTTCTTCGCTCCTCACTACGATATGTCACATACAGACCGAAAATTAAGGTCACTTTAATCATAAGAAAAGTATCGTCAGGAGTAGAATAGCTACTCCACTTCTAACTCACCGGGCACGTACGCGCGCCCCGCTTTAAGGTCGAAGCGTCCAAGTACAAGCTTTTTCAACGTCAAGTTCATCGAAGCTAACATACGCATTGCCTGCGTCAAAGTACAAGGTCACGTACACGTTCTCTGCGTCGAAGAATTTTCAAAGCCATTGAGGGGATAGGGGATTCTACTTTATACTAGGGTGATCCTGTCTCCCTTTTTTTACTAGGTTTGTCACCATATTTGGAAAAAGTGACCAGAAAAGTCACTAGATTTCAAGGTTGGTAAGATTGCCTGTTTCAAGGTCACCGCTTAAATGTCACGTGACAGGAAATTTTCAAGGTTGGTAATACTGTCGAGTCCCTTCAAGGTCGCTCTCAACGCCAAGGTTAAGTTCTTAACGTATCCACACCCCGCTTCAAGGCCAATGATTTTTCAAGGTCAAGGTCGCTCACATTTTATATACTTCAAGGTCATCCGTGCACGTACGCTTTAAGGTCACATGTTCTATACATCGAAGTATATTCCTCAAGGCCACTGAAGTAACTAGATTTGAAAAAAGTCACTAGAAAAGTTACTTGATTGGTTTTTCAAGGTCATCGCAGCTCTCGTACCGACTGTCCAAACCGAAGGTTTCAACGTCATCACATTGCCTGTATATTCTTCAAGGTAATCGTGCACATTACATGCGTCCAAGTATACGGTCACACACACATTATCTATGTTAAAGTTTTAAAGGGCCCAATGTACACATTGCCTGTGTATATTCTTCAAGGTCACGCATGAGGATTCACGTGGGGGTGGAGGATGCTCTTCAAGGTCACGACAGTTGTTTGTGTTCACAGTCAACGCGATAACTAGTCGTCACGTTACCTACATAGCTAGGCGGACCCTGGATCACTTTTCTACTAGCTTTTCTACGAGTGTTTTACTCAAGATCATCATACAAATTCCCTGCTGGTTTTTCGAGGTCATTTCGGGCCACGTACACGTTCCCTACATCAAAGTAAAAGTTTATTCCTAGAATTTCAAGGTTTTTGAAGTTCACGTATGGAAGGTGGCGATGGGCGCGTACGTGCACGGTGGGTTAGAAATGCAGTAGTTATTCTACTGTTAGCGCTTCTGTCAAAAATGTTGACACATCATCCTGTGATGCAATTTTTTATTTTTTGCTTCATATACCTCACTTTGGCGCTTTAACTATAACTGTAACTTCCCATAATTCGATATATCGACGTTTTCTTTCACTCTCAAGGTACTTTTCAACATGGAATATGTCGACCACAGCGTGGAAGATTTCAGTCTTCCAGCCTTTAATCAAATATGAAGATAAAACTTAAATAAATAAATAAATGTATTCAGGAAAACTAACCTTTTCATGAAAAAAAGCAAGCATAACTTCTTTGTCGCTAAGCCGATATTTCAGGATGATTTTTATTATTTATTTCCATTTTCACGCGATAACACTTGACAAAATTTTTGTTTGCCTATTTTTGTTTAGTTGCTGCAGTGATGGAAACGGTAATTTAATTCTCCCGCTTGTCATGAATTTTTTAAATAATTTATTGTAAAATGTAATCCATTTCCATTTAGTGTCCGAAAAAATTGTATGTATTATTCTTAAAGAAAAGTAGGTTCCTCTTTACTTATCGCGTTTCAAATCTGGGCTGCGCCTCGATTAGAAAGATCCCGATTCGAAAGAAAAACAATACTTTTCTTTACTTATAATGCAAATTACTATTGTCTTGTGCAATTCAAAGATGTTTTATGTTTCAAATTAAAAAAATTATTGCGGTCAACAGCCTGTATGAAGATACAATCTACCAAACACGGAAACAGATATTGTTCCCAGATTAGTTGAGCCCTTCAAAATTTTTAGCAGAAATTTGACCACAGACAACTGGTACACCAATTATCCTTTATCTCAACAGCTTCTTGATCAAAAAATTTCTTTGGTTGCACTTTGAAAAAAAAATAATATGGGGAATTGATGTAGTCGACAAAATGTGCAGCAATTATACCGTTCAAAGGCGAACTAAACGATGGCTGTTGGTAACATTTTATCAGCTTTTAAATATTGCTGGACTAAATTCTAACATTCTATTTAATATGAGGATAAGGCTCTAAATCACCGGCAGTTTTATTAAAAATTTAGCGATTTCCCTAATGGCACCCCATTTGCAAAAGAGGGCAAGTATTCCAGACCTATCTACAGAATTAAAAGCTATTTAGAGCAAAATAAAGGAGTGCCGATACCGAGAATCTTGAAGTACCCGAAAAATTAAAAGGAAGGTGTGTTCTGTGTGGCCGAAAAAAAATAGAGCAACGCAATAAAGTGCTAAAGATGCTATAAACCAGACTGTAAGGAGCACGTAGTCACCACACGTATTTGTTTAGAATGCAAAAACTACGAGAGATATACGAATTCTGTTTCTGTATTTTTTATGTTTCTATAAGAATCCTAAACTTTGGTTTTTTTGTTACAGCTGGTAATAGGTAATAGAGGATATGGAACAATTTATTCCGAAATATGCTACAGTGCGTTCAGGCAATACTGAGCATTGTCGCTTCATTGTATCATACAGAAAGAATAGATACGCGAAGTAGCCCGTAGAAATGCATAAATTCGTAAAATTATTGCTACATTTTGAAACTTGTTTACCCAGAAAAATGCAATAGATATACAGGGTGATTCATTAATAAGTGTAAATATTTTACACAGAAAATCCTAAACTTAAAGATTTAAACCAAAACACTTAAATAAAATATGGCTCTGTACTGAGATACAGGGTGTTTTATATCAAAATCTAAAAATTATTTTTGTCCGTAACTTCAAGACTCTTGGATATTTTTTTTCATACTCGGTAATGAATTTAAGCATATGAAAATACATTAAAATTTATTAAGATGTAATATCTGTCCCCTACCAAAGGAGTACGACAGGGGCAAGGGGATTTTTTCTTTCTTATATTTTACGCCACTGACGGAATCGTCATTTCAGTAGAATTTTTCGATTCTCCAATACTTTCTATGTAAATGACCTATTCTCTCTTCGTACGGATCAAGGCAAGATTTTGCGAGATATTTACTGTTAAACATGAGCAATTATCATGAATAAAACATTGTAGTTTGCTATTTAGTGTTTAATAATAATAAATAAACTTTAAAACATAACAACTTTAACAATGTAATCGCAAAATCAATGTAATGTACCCTACGTTGAAGAGCATACAAAATAAAAACGGTTTTGGTATAGTAATTAACTATGGTCTAAAATAAACACTTTAAAACACAACAATTACAGGACATCCTAAGCGCAAAAGACATTAAAAAAATCACTTTAAAAAAATAATACTTAAATATCAAAAAATCCAAAAATCTGTTTATAATAAAATGTTCAATCTATTTTAAAAAATAATCCTGCTATGAAAAATACCTTCAGATTTGAATACACACGATCTTACAACCTCATGTTTAACAGTAAATATCTCGCAAAATCTTGCCTTAATTGGTACGAAAAAAGAATCGGCCATTTACATAAAAAGTATTGGAGAATCGAAAAATTCTAGTGAAATGGCGATCCGCCAGTGGCGTAGAATGTAGGAAAGAAAAAAACCACTTGAACCTGTCGTACTCCTTTGGTAGGGGGGACAGATACTACATCTTAATAAATTTTAACGTATTTTCATATAATTAAATCAACTACCGAGTATGATAAAAAAATATCCCAGTCTTGAAGTAACGGGCAAAAATAATTTTTAGATTTTGATATAAAACACCCTATATCTAGTCCAGTGCCATATTTTATGTAAGTGTTTTGGTTTAAATTTTCGTATTTTAGGCTCAGGATTTTCTGTGTAAAATATTTACACTTATTAATGAATCACCCTGTATAGGTTAGAAAAGCATAAGAGTTGCAGAGGGATACATCGAAAATTCCATTGAAGAAAGTGTTGGAGTAAAGTATGTTTTCAAATTCATACGGCACTGGGTTAATTAACCAGTAAAATTCGGAGAGTCCGTTACCGGTATCTGGTATTAGTTTATTAAACTTTAATAGCGTGCTGTTCATTAACAACATAATTGTGTAATATCGTCAAGGTTATCGTGAATCAAAGTTCATAATACTGTCGTTATGAAGTGCTAGTGGATATTTTGTTTAAATAGATATATTAACACCCAAAGATGTTTTGCATTTTTTGCTACTCTATGTTGTATTTTAATTTTGATAAAAAGATTTTACAAAAAAATTATACTAAAAAATTATTTACGGTGCCACAGCTTTAGTAATTTAGATTACTACGTATGAAATCATGAATGAGCAAGACCCTTCTATCAAGACTAATTTCCTGTAGTAAAATACAAAACAGCAATTGTTACAATCATACGGCTCACTGTGTCTTTAGAAGCCGATAAATCAATAATCTACTATTCAAAATTTAGTTCGTTCAATTCGTCAAGTTATAATTTTAGGTAGGTACCAGTAAACGCGTTTTGCGTTTGCCCTGTCCCTGTCTGTTAGTATTTAGTAGGCATCCATCCAAAAACAACCTGTGCAACTATGCCAATATTATATTTGATATTACTCTTCAAAATGGTTTGTGAAGTATGATAAGAATGAGTTATCTAATCAACATCCTCATGGATTGTCAATAGATATCGTTCATTGATTTTTAACTTATACGTACAACCTTTTACTAGATTTACATATTGACCTTAAACCATAACATTGTTGTTTCAACAAAAGTATATGGATGGATTAAATTGAAAGTACTTAATCAATGTAAGGTCTTTCATTTCTATTAGTCCATTGAGTAAATTACTGCGGAAATTCTTAATAAAGTCCGCTACGAATAAATGTAACTTATGTAACCGGCACAAAACAACGCTCTTGCTTATATTTAAAAATTATAAAATAATAACCTACTTTTACTCACTAACCTTAAATCGCAAGTCACCGATTGGCGGTTCCGCGTACGGAATTCCTTGGAAACTATAATACTTTTTTCCTTGATAATCCTTATTAATTTTTCCTTGAAGTGCGCCTTCTTTAACTGTGACGGTAAGTTCATCTGCCATTTTTGACAAAAGATGTATCTAATTGAATAGTACGGATCGAATCGTTAATGTATGTTACTTCATGTACTACTAATTTATAACTGTTCGTTAACCATATGCGCTACATTACATAATAATAAAAGGTTTGTCGTAGACAGAGGCGGAATTTCCCGATTACATTTCACTTTCTCCCACTTTATAATACAAAGAGTGCGATTGTGATGAGAGTGTTGTAGCACCTTGTACATTTCCCTAAATTTTAAACGCTGGTTCGATGCATTATTTTTAATAATTACTTTAAATAAACAAAACATATTTTGTAAAGTAAGCCTTGAAGACCCACTGTTTTCCAGTGGCGGCTCATGAGTTATAAAAGAGGGTGGGCACAAGAAAAAAACTTCCTATTTTTTGTACAGAAAATCCATTCTCCTATTTTTCATGCTGGAAAAGGCGTCTACGACTTTGTCGTGAAACTCCGGGATAGACTGGACGAACTTATTTTCTATTGATAGGACCGCCAATCCGTTCAGTCGATCTTCTGACATTGTGCTTCTCAGAAAAGTGTTAATGCGTTTGAGAGTGGAAAAACTTCGTTCAAATTCTGCTGTCGACATGGGCGTTGTACAAATAATATCCAACAGTTTGTACCTTTCCGTCAAAACCTTCTTTAGGTTGTTGTCTGTTGTGAATACTAAAAGTGGCAAAATACCACCTACGTCACACATAAATTGCTCAGAAACTGCTGAATGTTCAGCTTTCAATTTTACACTGGCCAACATAGAATAAAGTTCCACAGTTACATCAAAATGTTTCTTGTGGAAATGTATGTCTATAAGTTTTAAGCAGCAAATAATTTTGCTGCACTTAACTGATAGTAGTACACCGACACCATCCCCTCCCCTTTTTACGTCACAATCCCCGCCCCCTGGGACACCTTTCCCTCCACTTTTTGTACTCACCCATGTGACAGGCGTATATTTTGAGTGGGGTCGGCTTCTTTTCGGGGTCCATTTTCAACCATTGGGCGGAGTTGAGTCCCTAATTTAGTTGTATTAAAAGCCTTTTTGGCAATTGCGCGTACATACAGTGTTCTGATGGAGGGATTAAAACTAGGACACGCCCCACTTTTAACCGATTGGTAGTGCGTGCACCCGCCTGTCTGGCTGCTGATTGGTCCTTAGTCCCACCGCTCAGCCGCTGTGCTCTGATTGGAGGACTAAGTCTCTGCATTCTGATTGGTTATGGCGGGAAATTTGAAATAAGGGGACCCTAATGCTAACTTGTAAGACAAGCGTACATCTTCAAAACTTGTTCTAGGGTCTTCGCCCCTGTCGCGGCCCCCTGGTTGGAAATGGTATGGCGGCCCTAATGCTAGCTTTAAGACAGGACTTGTATCAGGGTCTGCGCTCTACCTTGTCTGGGCCCCCGGCTGAAATTTTATTCTAATAAGAGGCCCTAGTCTTGTAAGACAAGTCAGCCCCTGTCATGGCCCCCTGCTTGGAAATGGCAAGGGGGCTAATGCTATTTCATAAGGCAGGGCCTTGTGTTAGGCCTGCGCCCCTTATGTCGTGGCCTGTTAATTAAAACGATTAAAGTACTAAAAACGTTTTTATTTATCAGAGTAGAATGGTTGAAAAACAAGCATTATGCAGTAACTGGATTATCTCATCATTTATAACTAAACATGTAGTGAAAAACTTATTTACAAAATCAAGAATTGGTAAATTATTTATTCTAACATACAAAAACACTATCGTATAAAGTCCACATACATCCGAATGGTAATCCTGCAGTATTGTTTTGTTGTAGCGGAACCATCTAGAATTCTTCTCAAGGAAGCGTAAATGGTAACCTAGCGGGGTCGTCCAAAGGAATCAAAATATTCCCCATTAGCATCCTCGTCAGTGTAGATAGAAGTCCAATGCTGACCTGGTTTGTTTGCTGGATCCGTGTTTACAATAATTGCACAAGGTCTAGGTGTGTGTCGTGGCAGCTGATTAGAAGCACATATAAGTCGCAACACATTCTTGTGACTGGGGATTGATTTCAAACATTTCAGCACTTGTACCGCATACATCTTTGGAGTTGGTATGCCCAGTCTTGCAGTAGTAATGCGTTTTCCAGAGCGCACATAGGCTCCTCGATCTTATGGTTTAAACAGCTATACGCCTTTGCTTCCTTTTCAATTTTTTAAAACCTCTAGATTGTCCCAGTTTAGTATTGGTTTGCAAGAATCTTAAAACTGTTGTTTAATCTCTAACATATTTGTTAAACGCAGTTACTGGCCAATCTATGGAAATCGTTATGCAAAATGTTTCTTGGCAAATTTAGCCGTGATATTTATGCAGAATAATTTCCTGTCTTGAATGGCTTTGATATACACGACTTTATCAGCATTTACGTCACAATCCGTCCTTGGGACACCTTTTACTTTTAACCATTGTGACAGGCGTATATTTTGTAAACGGCTCGGTCCTATTTTCAACCATTGGGGGAGTTGAGTAATTTAGTTGATTAAAAGCCTTTAGGCAATTGCATATACAGTGTTCTGATGGAGGGATTACTTGACACCCGATTTTAACTTGGTGCTCACCCGCCTGTCTGGCGATATTGGTCCTTAATCACCGCATTGCTTTTTTGATTGGAGGACTAAGTCTCTGCATTCTGATTGGTTATGGCGGGAAATTTGAAATAATGGGCCTAATCTAAGTAGACAAGCGTACATCTTCAAAACTTGTTCTAGGGTCTTGCCCCTGCGCGGCCCCGGTTGAAATGATGTCACCTTATCAGCTTTAAGACAGGACTTGTTAACGGTTCTGCGCCTTATCTGGGCCGACTTCAGAAGAATTTTCTAATAAGAGGCCCTAGTCTTGTAAGACAAGTCAGCTGTCAGGCCCCTGTTGAAATGGCCATTAAAATATCATAGGGGCATTGTTTAGGCCTCGCTTATGTGGCCTGTTAATTAAAACGATTAAAGTACTAAAATTTTTATTTATCAGAGTAAATGGTTGAAAACAAGCATTATGCAGTAACTGGATTATCTCATCATTTATAACTAAACATGTAGTGAAAACTTATTTACAAAATTAGAATTGGTAAATTATTTATTCTAAGCTTAAAATCGTATAAAGCCTACATCATCGTTTGTAACGACCAGGAAGTATTGTTTTGTTGTAGCGAACCATCTAGAATTCTTCTCAAGGAAGCGTAAATGGTAACCTAGGGGAGTCGTCCAAAGGAATCAATTTTCTAAAGCATCCTCGTCAGTGAAATAGGAGCCAATGCTGACCTGGTTTTCTGGATCCGTGTTTACATAATTGCACAAGGTCTAGGTGCGTGTCGTTGCAGCTGATTAGAGGCATTATAAGTCGAAACATTCTTGTGACTGGGGATTGATTTCAAACATTTCAGCACTTGTACCGCATACATCTTTGGAGTTGGTATGACCAGTCTTGCAGTAGTAATGTGTTTTCCAGAGCGCACATAACCGATCTTATGGTTTAAACAGCTATACGCCTTTCCCTTATTCATTTTCAAGTACCTAGATGTGAACTCTTGGCCTCCTTTCCATAATTTAGCAACGTTTCGTATAGAGCGGTAGGCGTAGGTGTTGTTTGGTTGTGACACCATCTTCTGATTTAAGTAAACCTCTACTTGTGAGAAAAGCGAATGCATCCAATTGTTTACCAGTGCTACAACATCCACATAGTAAGTGTGCTGTATCATATTGCTTCAGAACTTTAGCTGTGATGTACAACATCGTCTGACTTAAATCTATGTAATCGTTTCCATTTTCGGGCACTAAAAATTCTATTGGAGCGTCATTACTAAGAGCTGATAAGCGTTTGTACAATATCCATTCTGCACCCTCGATACTTGTCTGCGTGCACGGTAAGGCAAACAGATCCAATTCGGAATTGACGCATTCACATGATTGAGCATGTAGAAAAGTCATTATCTTGAAAATATGTCGTCGTAAGTAGGTTTCTTCTTAGCAGCAACAGCTTTCGGTAGAGACTGGTTATTATCGTTTACTTAAGTGCTTAAGTGTGTGTATTGTTTAGTGAGGTGTAGCCCGCTTAGTGTGATTATTAGATTCGTCGTCCGGTTTCTTGCTGGGTCGTCATCGAATAGACGGGGGGATGCGGGGGGCATATAGGATGTTGTCCAGGGAATCTTCTATCTCCTCGAGGAGGTCTTCGAAGAGTTGTGTAAGGATTGAGGGGGGATGTTTGAATTTTAATTTAGGTTTTCTTCGTGGGAATTGGGGAAAACGATAGTTGTAGGGTGTGGTAAGAATCTCATTGGTAGGGATAGTCTCGCCGAAGATTCTTTTGGTATGTTTGCCTGTTGTGTTGTGGGGTCGCTAGGGTACCTGAGAGGTAACCTGTATATGCGTCTGAGGATCCGGCGTTCACAGGAGGGGATAGAGGAAAGGTGATTGGGGTTTATATTGGTGTATATTGGTGATCGGAAATCCTTAACAGGTCGGATGTATGTTTTATAAGTGTGTAGAAGTGTTTTGTGGTGGCAACCTCTCATTCTACCCCGGATGGCGCCCAGTAGGTTTGCGCTGTTCCTAATCCTATTGAGTGTTTTTTTAACATCGGGGAGCCAATTTAGTGTTCTAGTAAAGAGGATTCCTAGGTAGGTGATTTCATCTTGGAGGAAGAGTCTTTCTTGATTTAGGGTGAGGGGGCTAGCTTTGGGAACCTATCTTCAGTGTAATTAGGATGGCGGAAAAGGATAGTTTGGGTTTTGGTGGGCTTGACGGAGAATCTCCACTGGTTAGCCCAGTTGGAGAAGTTCCGCAGGGTTTTCGATATGAGAGAGACGGGAGGCCGTTTCGTTGTTTCGATTAACCTCCCAGAAGGCGGTGTCATCCGCAAACTGCGAAACGACTATTCCGGGTTGTATGACTTCGGTAATGTCAGATGCGAAGATAGTGTATAGGATCGGGGCTAAGGCAGAGCCTTGCGGTAAGCCTGTTGTTGGTTGAAAAGGATCGGGGTTTTCCCTACTTTGACCCGAATTGACCGATTGGTCAGGTACTAGAGCAGGAGTTTGGAGAAGGGGTCGGGTATATTGAGGGTACGGATCTTGTGCAGGAGACCGGCGTGCCAGACCCTGTCGAATGCATGCTTAATGTCCAGAAACACAGCCAGATTGCATTGCTTGTGATTGAATGCCCTGGTGGTCCCTCTAAGCAGCTTCAACAAGGGATCGTGGTACGTTAGGCTGGGATGGAAGCCGAATTGGCTCTTGGGAAGAAGGTCGTTGAATTCTAGATGGTCCCTGAGTCGCCTGGCTAAAATATGCTCGAATCATTTTCCGAGGCAACACAGGAGGGAAATCGGTCTATATGAGGAGGGTAAGGTTAGGTCAGCGTGAGGTTTTGGTATCATGACGGTGGAAGCCGATTTCCAGTCCGTCGGGAAGCGAGAGAGGTTAAGCATTTGTTATAAATGTCGGAAAGTATACGGAGTGCTGGGTCTTGTAGGTGCCGGAGGATTTTCCTATTTAGGCCGTTATGACCTGGGCCTGAATTTTTCCCTTTTTTGAAACATGTTTGGACCTGGTGGGGCGTGATAGGGGCATAAAAGGATTCTCATTATCGAGTTGGGTTTCAGGAAGGTTAAAGTTGTGGAATTCTTCAAGGCGACCCTCGAGGAGTCCCTTGAACCGATTATTGAACTGGGGATCATCTGGGGATTGAAAAACGGATTGAAGGTGGTGACCAAAGAAATCGGCCTTTTCTTGGTCGGAGGAGATTATGTTGCCCTGAAGACGGTTAGGTGGAATTTCGGGTTTGCTTTTCTTCTGGTCAGTCTATCGAACTATTGCCATTTCTATAATCTAGCTGGGAAGTGGCTTTAGTCTAGGAGTCTTCAGCGTGTTTATTGGTTTCTCGCCCGATCAAGGCGTTAAGGCGATTGTATTCGGTCTTGAGAGCCGGATCCCTGGATCGCAAGGATTGACGATATATTCGTTTTTTCTCGTTGATCCAGTTCACAATGTGCCGTGGGAGCGGTTTGAGGGAGATGCGATGTTTTTAATGGCACTGAGATTTCAACCGCTTCCGTAATTACGGAAGTTAGGTCACTAATGGCTCTCTCGAGATCTTGGGTCGTTTGACGATTGGGTGTAGGAAGATTTTTGGAGATGTGTTCGGAGAACACATTCCAGTCTGCCCTAGAAAAATCTTTAATTACTGTGTGCTGAGGAGGTGTAGGGGGAGCTGGACAAAATGAAGTTTTGACCAGTAGTGTATGTGATCAGATGTAATCGTGGTGCCTACAAAGCACTCACGTTCGAAATAGTGGGCTATGGGTTCGGAAACTATGATATGGTCTACTATAGAGGCACCTAAATGTTCGAAATAGCTTGGTTGAATGTTGGAAATTCGCAGGAGTGGCAACTGCAACAGAGCGGATGATAGCACGTTACCGTAGCCATTCGTTGCGGTGTCTCCGAATTGGGCGTGGCGGGCATTGAAATCACCTAGGATAACAGCATTTGGGAGGCTAGAAGCGTAGATTAAAAGGTCATCTTATAGTGTGTTGTGACCTGGCGGGTTGTAATAGGAAATAAATACTATAGGACCGGGAAAGTGCAACGTTGCAGCAACGCATTCGAGATGCTGTAGGTGCGCCGGGAGTTGAAAAGGAGTGGAGGGGAAGCAATTTTTAATTAATATGGCGGTTCCATGTTGGCTATTGTTTGAATAAGTGTGAAAGGTGTTGAAATTAAGGGTGCATCTGGGTGTAACCTTTGTTTCGGTGATGGAGAGGATGTGAATACTGTGAGTGTACAAAGTGTTTGATTAAGGGGCGTTTCCGACGCACGCCCCTAGCATTAACGGTTCCTGCTATGATATCCATTGGGAAGGAGTTAAGGATTGGGTTGGCGGATTACGGCTACCTTCATCCACGTACCTGATACGCAGACGTTGATACGCCGTTGGAAAAGTTTTGGGAGAGGGAGTCAAGGGAGCGAAGTACCATGTCCTGTCGGTCAGGGAACATGCGGAAAAGTGTGTAAGGACTTGCAGGAAGTCCTGAATGGAAAGGGGTCAGTATCGGGAGTGGGTTTGATGGGAATTTAGTACATTGGCGGGATTAAAAGGTTGTACTGACTCCCCCCCCCCCCGGCATTCATAAGCTAAAACCAATGCATGGTCTCGTTAAAGGAACTAATCTCCCATAAGGAAACAGAATCCCTTCCCCAAGCTGACGTACTTTGGTACTGGCTCTAAACAGGCGAAATTGGACTATATACAACGTATAAAAGAAGAGTATACAGATTTATTAGGAAAATAACAAACACTGACAGAGTTTAATAAGTTGCGTTATATATTAAAAAATATGGACTCGTACCTTTGGCTAGAAGGGAGAAGGGAGGAACAATGTATAGATTTAAATTAGATGCACTAAAACGTAAAGAAACAATTGTGTGTATGTGTGTAAAGTTTCCGTTAATTAAGTAACATTTATAAAAAATGTAGTAACCTATATGTTTGCGTAAAAGTGTTGTAAATCTAAATGACCCCTAAATTAACAAAATATTGGATTTAGTTACAGATTTGTCGGTTTTAATGCAGATCGCTAGACAAAGAAATGTGCTTGCTTTTATATCAATAAATGGATTTTCATTATTAGTAAGCATTACAAGAGGTTTTCATTGTTTTAAATCAATACAATAGTCTCACATTCATAACGGTAATGTAATTTTAAAAACTGTACCTTAAGAATCAAGCTTTTTAAATTGACATTCACCATTCGTGTTTTGATAACGCACCAGTTATCATATACAATGTATAGATTTAAAATAGACATAAAGATTGTATTGTTTCAAACTCTATAAAAATGTATGTGACCTGGAGATATCGAAAAAATATAGTTATTAATGTGACAGTAGTTAATACGTAGTATGGTTAACGTATGGTTTTGGAAGCGGAGGAGTTTAAATGTGTATTACCTCAGCTCTTTTACGAATATTTCAAAGAATAAAATCTAATTGAGGAATTTAAAGCGCTGCTAAATACAAGGGATGTGTTCATAAGTAGTCTGTGTGCAGTCGGAAAAACAACAAACATAACATTTAATAAGTGTCCCCAATCATGTATACACATGATTTAACTAGAATTATTTCATATTTATTGTTGGAATAGGAAAAATGAGCCTAAATGGCATAATATACAGGGTGTTCGCGTCAAAGGGAAACTTATGCATCGAATTGTGTGGTTTAATTAAAGTACATTCAAGATGTTATAAATGCTAAGTGTAATATTAATTCACTTAACACTGTATGGAAATATTGTACTATCATCATGTTTATCTAATGTATAGCATTTACTAAAAATAAAGAAATATCAAGTAAAGCTCGATTTGCAGTGTTATATAATGAAAACAAAAATGATGAAGCTGTGTATTAGCAATATGTAATGAGAAATATGTAAAACTAGTGTAGTAAAGCAGAAATATGAAACGTTGAGAAGTATGGTGAACGTATAGTGTTAGAAATGGAGGGGTTTAGATGTGCATTACCTCAGCTCCTTTACGAGTATTTCAAAGAAGAAGATCGAATTCAAAACACTGCTAAATATAAAGAATGTGTTCATGAGTAGTTTAGGTGCAGTCAGAAAAACAACAAACATAGTAGTGTCCCCAACCATATGTAAACATGCTTTAACTAGAATAATTTTACAAATAGTGTGTTTATTGCTGACAATGTCAAAAAGCTTCTGTAGTACTAGTTTTTCGGGAGTATTCTATCCTCGTGCGGTCAACTCATCAAGGTTAAACGGTTCTTTATTGGCTCTGCATGTCTATGTTTGGGCGCGGGAATTTTTTGACAAACGTCTAGTCATTAGGTTGATATTAGTACAGAATACTACCGTCCAAGGATTTGATCCGATACCAACCTTCCTCCTCCAGTTGGGAAGGTGATACATATTATGTACTTTAAGCTGTCGAAACACTAAACTAGGAAATATGGTTTGATAGGAATTAGTTCTAGGATACTTTAGGTAAGGATTTTCAGGATGTGTACCTTTTTTATCTGAAAAACATCAAGGTTTCGTATGAATTTAGTACATTGCCGGGATTAAAAGGTTGTATTGCCCCCCCCCCCCTGCATTCTTAAGCTAAAACCAATGCATGGTCTCGTTAAAAGAACTAATCTCCCATAAGGAAATAGAACCCCTTTTCCAAGCTGACGTACTTAGGAACTGGCTTTAAAGAGGCGAAATTGGACTATATACAACGTATAAAAGAATAGTATAGCGATTTATTGGAAAAGAACCAACAATGTGCGTTATATATTAGAAAATATGGACTAGAAAATATTGGCTAAAAGGGAGAAGGGAGGAACAATGGATAGATTTAAATTAGATGTACTAAAGCATAAAGAAAAAATTGTGTGTCTGTGTGTAATGTTTCCGTTAAATAAATAACATTTATAAAAAACGTAGTAACCTAAATGACCCCTAAATTAATAAAAAATTCGATTTAGTTACAGATTTGTCGGTTTTAATGCAGATCGCTAGACAAAGAAATGTGCTTGTTTTTATATCAATAAATGGCTTTTCATTATTAGTAAGCATTACAAGAGGTTTTCATTGTATTATATTAAATCAATACAAAGTCTCGCATTCGTAACGGTGATGTAATTTTAAAAATTGGATCTTAACAATTAAGCTTTATAAATTGACATTCCCCATTCGCATTTTTATAACGTGCTAGTTATCATATACGATGTACAGATTTAAAATAGACATAAAGAATTGTAATGTTTCGTAAATAACATTTCGAACCTTAAAACGCTTTCAATTATATGTAAATATCAAATCTAATTTTTAACTTTAGTATACTTATTGATGCAGATAATTTTCTTAAAGCTTACAGATTGTTTTTTATTTATATTAAAAGAGTACTGTAGAAATATCTTTACTGTGCATTCGTTTAATCAACTTTTTTTCTGTGGCTGGCCTTGTATGTATAGGGATACATTTCCTCAAGAACAACGCGATGCCTTCATATGCCTGCTTTTTTATTCTACAGCAATTCTGTTAAATTTTATTATCAGTGCATATCGTTATGCAAGAAGTTGTGTGTGATGATCCGCTCGCCCGCAGCATCCGTTGTCGATATAAACGAATTATATGCGGAAGGAGATGTGTCATTTAATTAACCAGGTGTTGTCGAAATCTACCGTCGAAAATGGTGGTTTGAACACAAAAAGGACAGCTCGTTAGGTGTAATTATAACTGCAGCGTTGTGGGCTCGAGTTCTGCAAAATTCAGCTAAATATACTTTAAATAATATACTCCATTATTTGAATCTTTGTTTCTTAGCAATACGCCTGCACCACCCCCAGATGAATAATTTGGATGGAGGTCAAGTGAGCACTCCTAACGTGTCAGGTGTATGTGTAGTTGGAGAGGGTGCATCAAAATGTGCTATAACGTTTAAGTATAGATATTTTTTTAACTAGTGCGGGTATTCGTTTTTGCGGAACATGATTAGGTTAGTTGAACAATATATTAGTAATAAGGTAGTTTACAAGAATGAAAAGATTTTCTTGAATTCGGAATGCGGAATGATACAAATAAAAGATAAGGTGTTAGTAGTTTTTTTTCTACTGCAATTATATATAGTATACAATCGTGAGTATAATATACTCAATGGTGTAAGTTTAAATTAATGTAATGGATGTGTGATGAATGTTTGTATGCGCGTATAAGTGTGATTTACAAGTAGGTTTTCTAATGCAGCCAGTTGAGTGTTTTGTCTAATGTCCTTTAGTTTTATAATAAATAAATGTATAATTGTTTTATGCTTTATTTATTGTAAAATATCTATATCTTATACAGTACTCTTTTAATTTAAATAAAAAACTTTCTTTAGCATTAAATAAAATTATCTGCATCAATAAAGTATACTAAAATTAAATTAGATTTGATGTTTACATACAATTGGAAGCGTTTTCAGTTTACAAATGTTATTTTACGAAACATTACAATTCTTTATGTCTATTTTAAATGTACACATTGTATATGATAACTAGTACGTTATCAAAACGTGAATGGTGAATGTCAATTTAAAAAGCTTAATTGTTAAGGTACATTTTTTTAAATTCACCGTTATGAATGTGAAACTATTGTATTGATTTAAAACAATGAAAACCTCTTATAATGCTTACTAATAATGAAAATCCATTTATTGATATAAAAACAAGCACATTTCTTTGTCTAGCGATCTGCATTAAAACCGACAAATCTATAACTGAATCGAATTTTTTGTTAATTTAGGGTCATTTAGATTTAAAGCACTTTTACACGAATAAACAAGTTACTACATTTTTTATAAATGTTATTTAATTAACGGAAACATTACACACATACACACAATTTTTTCTTTATGTTTTAGTACATCTAATTTAAATCTATACAGTGCTCCTCCCTTCTTCTTTCTAGTCAATATTTTCTAGTCCATATTTTCTAATATATAACGTGGTTTATTAACCTCCGTCATTGTTGGTTCTTTTCCAATAAATCTGTATACTTTTCTTTTATACGTTGTATATAGATCAATTTCGCCTCTTTAAAGCCAGTTCCAAAGTACGTCAGCTTGGGAAAGGGGTTCTATTTCCTTATGGGAGATTAGTTCTTTTAATAAGACCATGCATTGGTTTTAGCTTAAGAATGCAGGGTGGGAGAGGGTCAGTACAACTTTTAATTAGGCCAATACACTATATTCATGCGAAACCTTGATGCTTTTCAGATAAAAAAGTTACACATCCTGAAAATCCTTACCTAAAATATCCTAGAACTAATTCCTATCAAACCATATTTCCTAGTTCAGTGTTCCAAAGCTTACACTACATGATGTGTATTACCTTCCATTTTGAGGAAGCAGGTTGATATCGGATAAAATCCTAGGACGGTAGTATTCTGTACTAATATAAACCTAATGACTAGATGTTTGTCAAAAAGTTCCCGCGCCCAAACATAGATATGCAGAGCCAATAAGGAACCGTTTAACTTTGATGGATTGACTGCACGAGGATAGAATATTACCGAAAACTAGTACTACAGAAGCTTTTTGTAAAATGATTCTAGTTAAGGCATGTTTACATATGGTTGGGGACACTACTATTTGTTGGTTTTCTGACTGCACCCAAACTACTCATGAACATATCCTTTATATTTAGCAGCGTTTTAAATTCGATCTTGTTCTTGGAAATACTCGTATAACTGCTGAGGTAATGGACATTTAAACTTCTCCGTTTTTAACACTATACGGTCACAATACTTCTCAACCTATCATGCTTCTACATCACTACACTATTTTTACATATTCCTCATTACACGTTGCTAATACACAGCTTCATCATTTTTGTTTTCATTATATAACACTACAAATCGAGTTTTACTTGCTTTATTAACGTCTGCAAGTAGCTTCTTTCGCTACACACTTACTGCTTTCTCTTTACTTTCTCTTTCTACCTTACGTATTACTTTAGTCATTTCTACTAATCAAGAGTATACTGATTCTTGCACACACACACACACACCCACACACTCACGCACGCACGCACCTACCCACACACACACTCCCACCCACTCACGCACGCACGCACGCACACACACAGACACAACGAAAACTTTTATACTAAAAATTCGCATTCTAACCTTGACATGATTTCCAACACTACTTTTTATTCCCGTCCACAAACATAAAAAGTCATTCTTTTTCTCAAAAGCGGCGCAGAATTTGCCATTCTAAGTTCAGATTTTTAAACACAGAACGTCATTTTTCTCGAAAACGGGTCAGAATTTGTGAAAAACCACCCCGGGATGATAACCCCCGTCGACGTATGTCAGTATCTATCACTACTGGAAAAGCTACTCCTTAATGTAAAAAATGCCTCCTAAAGTAGGTGATTTAAGCGGATTATCCAGCTTTTTCTATAATATAAAGACTAGTCCTACTAGTCATATTTCCACGAGCTGAGATTTCTAAGAATATGGCGCCCTTCGTAGCAATAAACTTTAACCCTTGTTATGTTTATATTTCTAAGATAAGCTTTGAAAATGGATTTCTATGAAGTGATTTTGACTTTGCACAGCCTAGTTCATTTAGCCTCAGCCACGATGAATGAGCTATTTGACTTGTTTTCTGGGCGGAGACGGTTACCTGTGTTGTGTAACAGATCTTTGTTTTGGGAAACGGCTCCCCTGTTTTGGGGAATGGTTATCTGTCTTTGGGAACCGGATCCGGTTTTCGGGGAAACTACCTCATCTTGGTAGTTAGGACAGTAGTATGAACCCACGTAAGCGTAATCTTTTATTATTACAAAAACAATTTAGTCAATACAAGAACCTTGATATTAGCATAGACAACAAGCCTATCATTCTTCTTGTTTCCACGAACTGATTCTATTGTTTGAATTGAGCAAAAGTTATTTGCTATTTAAGAATTTAACTAAAATTCTAAAATTTTACCTAGATGGATAGATTTATACTAAATTGTGATCAAACTTTGTATTTTTAGTAAATGCTGTAATTAGATACATCTTGAATGTGCTTTAATAAACCCCAAATTCGATGATAAGTATTTTACCCTGTATATTATGCCATGTAGGTTCATTTTTCCTATTCCGACGATAAATATGAAATGATTCTAGTTAAATCATGTTTACATATGGCTGCTATTAAATGTTGTTTGTTGTTTTTCCGACTGCACCCAGATTACCCATGAACACATCCCTTGTATTTAGATTTAGATTTTCTTCTTCGAAATACTTGTAAAAGCGCTGTAATACACATTTAAACTCCTCCGCTTCCAACAGCATACTTCGTAATAATTACTGGATTTCTAGGAATAGCTTCTAAGAGAAAATTCATTGATTAGGAATGCATATTGGTTAGGAATTGATTTCTAAGAATACCCTGCAGGTAACCTTGAAAATTGTGATAACTCTGCAGGTGACCTTGAAAATTGATTTCTAGGAATTAACACATGACTCGACTAAATTCTAAGAATTGTTTGGTGACCTTGAGAAATTTCAATGGATGACTCACACCGTTAATGAACTTGACCCATTCTATACGGTTAGCCTTGGAAATTGATTGCTAAGGATACCCCAGACAACTTTGAAAATTGATTTCTAGGAATTGTAATAAAATAATTGCTTGAACAGTGTGGCCTTAAAATTTGCTTGGTGACCTTGAACACATGACCTTGAGTCAGTCAAGGTGGCCATTTCACGCCAAAAGGAAGTTACCCTCAAGGATCACTCGCACCTTTAATGACAATTCTAAGAGTAAGCTTTGACCTTGGAGCGATGGTAGAAGTTGCTTGGGAAAAGTTTCTTGCCATGATTTGACCCTTGTATTACTGTCGAATAGGATCGGGATACCTCTGCACGTGACCATTGATAGGAATTAACACATGGTCTTCACCGGGGAAAATTACCCTGATCATGATAAATTCGTCCAGAATCAACCTACGACTTCTTTGACCTTGATGCTAGATGTACAGACACAGAGCCAATAAAAGATCTTTGAATAGCTTGACTTTATCACCTTTGACCATGAAAATTCTATTTTTCAGGTTTCGCAGAATTGCGACCTTGATATTTAAATGGTTGGGGTAGCTGGAAACCACAGGTGACCTAGGTATTTAGCGACGAAAAGCCATGCTTATTTCGCTACTTGAAGAGCGCCAAAACAGGAACACCTTGACCTATCGTTTAGCTTAACCTTGAAAATTTATTTCTCGTGACTTTTCTAGTGATAAAGTCGGATTAGTATCCTACTCGTGACCTTGAAATCCACGCGACGTCATTGATTAGGAATGCTACTAAATCTAACCTTGAATATTTCTCGACACATAGTCTTAACCAGTTTGGTGACCTGGCTCTGAAAAGTAGAATCCCCCACACCTTAGAAAGTATATTTGAATACCCCATGCAGGTGATTTCTAGGAATCATAACCCTGACCCGACCAGAATTGCTTGAACAATGGATCGCCTTTGTACTTTGATTTCTCAGAGGTGTGACCTTGAAGAATATGCAGGAAAAATTTATACCAATAGATTTTAGCCATTGACAATCTATTTGATGGCGCTACAAGTGATTTCTAGGAATGATGACACTGACTCAGTCAAAAATTACTTCACAATGGATTGCCTTGTTCCTAAAAATCGATTTCTCAGAGGTGTGACTTTGAAGTGGTGGGAAATGGCTACTTGTGTTAGGTATCAGATCCCTGTTTTGGGAAACGGCTTCCCTGTTTTGGGAAACGGCTATCTGTTTTTGGAAACCGGATCCGGTTCGTAGGAAAACTAACTCATCCTGGTAGTTTAGGACAGTATTATTATGAATTCACATACTGTAAGCATAATTTTTGATTACAATTTAGCCAATACAAGAACTTTTACCCCCATTTTAGCATTGACGACAATCTGTATGATGCCCCCGACCTTGAGATTGATTTTAAGAATTAACGTCTTGACTCGGCCAAGAATTGCTTGGGTGACCCTGAAAGGTAAAATCCCCCACACCTTGAAAAGTCTATTTAATGCCCCTGAGCTTGAGAATTAATTTCTAAGAATTAACGTCTTGACTTGGCCAAGAATTGCTTGGGTGTCCCTGAAAGGTAAAATCCCCCACTCGTTGAAAAGTCTATTTAATGCCCCTGACCTTGAGAATTGATTTATCAGAACTAACACCATGGCTCAGCCAAGAATTGCTGTTTGACCTTGAGTAATATACGTAGGAAATGTGTATGATGGCCTTGAGCAGAACACTCATAGAAAAAGTATGTGAAAGAGTGGTCTAGGATCCGCCTAGCTATGTAGGCAACCTTCAAAATCCATTGACTTGGAAAGGTATCCTTAATTGACCTTGAAGAATATACGTAGGTAATAATAGCGACCTTGAAAACCGCTGACATCGACGCAGGTACCTTAAAGTAGATCCCTATAGTATCTCTCTTGCAATTGACCTTGAAGCGGGGGACACGCACGTGCAAAATAAACTTTAAGATAGGCAATGAGGGCGACTTTCATCATTTCTTGCCACGTACCTTGAATCGGGGACCATGTCCTCGGAGAATATGCGGGCAATGTGTACGTTAGGCCCTTTGACCTTGAAAACATTGTACTTTGGCGTAATGTGTACAATGACCTTGAAAAACAGTGTACTTAGACGTGGACAATCTGGACCTTGACCTCGAAGTCTAGTAACTTTTCTGGTGACTTTTTTCAAATCAAGTTACTTTATTAACCTTTGAGGAATATACTTCGATGCATGGAACGTGTAACCTTCAAGCGGAGGGTGCGTACGTGTACGGATGACCTTGAAGCTAATGAAATGTGAGCGACCTTGACCTTGGAAAACCATTGGCCGTGAAGCGGGGTGTGTGCACTTTAAGAACTTAACCTTGGCAATGGCAGCGACATTGAAGTGGGGACCTTGAAGAGACTCGACCGTGTTACCAACCTTGAAAATTTCCTGCCACGTGACCTTGAAGCGGTGATCTTGAAGCAGGCAAAGTTACCAACCTTGAAATCTAGTGGCTTTCTGACGACTCTTTTCAAATCTGGTGGCAAATGTAGTGACAAAAGTGCGACAGGAGTGACATAGTATATCTACTCATGTGATTTTGTAATTGTTATTTCTGAACCAGTGTATTTGATTATGTATATAGTAATTGTGGGATATGAATGATGTGTACATCAATAATGTGTCCCTTAGGGTATTTGGATGTTTTGGACTGGTATCGTGGGATATATAAGGAGAAGGGAATATCGACTTTAGCTACAATTATAATCAGGTAGTATTGAGAGGAGGTAATTAAGGAGTTAGAGGACACGAGAAGGTTCAAATGATTATTATTATTACGACCGAGGTTTCGGTAATTAAGAACAGGGATATCGAATTCGGAGCATAACTACCGGCAACGATTAAAGGGGTGATTTAGGTTTCAAGGCACTGGTTTAAGTAGAAGTAGCTAGATGTTTGGGGTAGGACCTCCGTCGAAATAACTACGTCGTTTGGGAATAATTCAAAAACCAGTCTGGGTGAAAATTACGGCGAAGAAGTTGGTTTGAATTATAATACCTTTCCCTCTTGTGAGGGTGACTATATCAAAATGTAGGGAGGACCTGGGGCATCGCAATGTTTAATATACGGTGCGTAGACTCCGGCGAACTAATTGCCTTGTACTCTAGGCACGTTTATGTACCGATCCCGGTGCTAATAGCAGGGTAGTTGTAGTAATATTGTGTTAAGTGGTAGGAACATATGCGGTGGATGATTGAGGTGTGTAAAGGGGAGGCAGGTTCGGATTTTAATTAGGGATACTAATGTGTTCTGGCAGGACAGGTAAATCAAATAGGTGTATAAATAAGTAAGTGTGTAAGTCTGGTATAAAAGTAAAATGCAAAGTTAAAAGGTACAAATAAGTGTAGTATAAATACGACGTGGTCGGGTATTTGTAAGGGAATTGTAGAGAGTGGGAACAGGAATGGACAACAGTAGAATGAGCTCACTTGAGGGACAAAAACCTGCAAGGGGGTCCACTTGAGAGACAAGTACTGCGAGTGGGGCCACTTGAGGACAAAAACCTCCGGTGGGCTAGCGGCGATTTTGGATGGGTTAAGGAGGGGTTAAGACTAGATGAGACCCTCATGGCTTCATTAAGGCGGGGATAAGACTAATCGGCTATTTTGTCGGCCATCTTGACAGCTATCTTGTCGGCCATCTTGTCGATTAAGGCCCTTTTGACATAGGTCTTCGAAACTTGCGGATTCAAATTTCCCACCATGGGGCTCACGGAAATACACGAATTCCCCCGAACAAGTTCGTTCACGACAAGGGGCGAGGCCCAGAGAGCAAGTTCGACACTGTCTATACATTAGCCCCTGATTAGAACAAATTTCGGTCACGACAATGGACGAAGACTTATGAGCAAGTTTTGATAAGGTCCCTAGTCGACAAGATGGCCGGCCAGATGGCTGATAAGGTGGCCGACAAAATGGCCGATTACACGTACAACCAATCAGATAAAACGATGGGTGTGCCCTAGTCTTAGCCCCGCCTTAATGAAGCCATAAGGGCCTTATCTAGTCTTAACACCTCCTTAACCCAGCCAAAATGGCCGCTAGACTACCGAGGTTTTTGTCCTCAACTGGCCCCACTCGCAGTATTTGTCCCTCAAGTGGACCCACTCGCGGTTTTTGTGCCTTAAGTGGGCCATTCTACTGACAACTGGTAACATTTATGAATAATGATAATACAGTTGTGGAAATAACTAGGAAATAAGGTTTGATAAGAATTACCTATTAGGATACGAATTTTATGTAAAGGATTCGCAGGATCGTTACAATACAATAAATCGATTTAGAGATAGTGAGAAAAACCGATTACTTAGCCTTCTACACCTACATGAGTATGTGTAGGTTGGAGATACAAATTAAGACAAACTACCGTAAAATATAATAAAATCAGTAGTATAGTGAGGTCGATCCTAATTCACTTTGTCACTAGAAAAGTAACTACATTTGAAAAAAGTCACTAGAAAAGTTACTAGATTGTGAAATGGGCGGGAAAGAAGGTAGCTGAAAAATAATGAGTAGGAATGGTTGGTATCGCGGCTAAGTGGGTTGCGGGTCTTAGGTGAAGGTATCATAGGTAAAAATGGTCGGTTCGTGTCCTGGGTGGTTGTGTGGTTCGCGGCTTAGCTAAAAATGATCGTTGGTGAAAATGTGGAAGGGTGATGCATATTAAAAATAGTG
The DNA here is from genome assembly GCA_036346205.1 of Vesta saturnalis. Lineage (NCBI taxonomy): Eukaryota > Metazoa > Arthropoda > Insecta > Coleoptera > Lampyridae > Vesta > Vesta saturnalis. The sequence goes on from JARFJB010002076.1 coordinate 37,071, forward strand.
TGTAACTAGAGAAGTCACTACATTGTGAAAGGTGGCTAGGAAAAATAGAAATGGTTGATATCGTGGCTAAGCGCGTCCTCGCTAAAAGGCGTCTAAGCTAGAAATAGCCGAGGTTCATGTCCACAGTAAAAGGTGGTCGAGCTAGTTGGTTCGCGTCTTAGCTAAAAATGACAGCATCATCGCTCAAAAAAGCTGATGCGCGTTTCCAGATAGATGGTTCGTATCTGCACTAATGTAACATAGTGGGGGTAATAGTATATGTAGTGAAATGTGTAGTGAGTATTGCGTAAAACATGTGGATGGCATACGCTTAAGAACATTGGAGCAAAGTAGTGGACTTGAGAACGGCTATGGAACGTTTGGAACAGAATTGTCGGCATTAATATTTGATGCTGAGCATGAGGCGGTTTACAGGCGAGGAGATTATACTACAGAGGAGTGCATAGACCTAGCAAAAACATATGAAGCAGGAGTAGCAATATGTGACAGGTTTTTAAATTTGAAAAAATATATGTGAAAAATGTCTTGTAGAAGAACTAAAAGCTGCACAGTTGCAAGAGTTTTGTAAGGATATAAAGAAATGGACAACACTTGGTGGCGGCTCCTCATCATCGTTATCATCTGATTAGCCTAATGCTACCCCCCTCCACCGTGATGCAGCAGTATATAGGAGGACCGTTTTCGATATCGGTATTCATTCAAAAGTGTTGTCCAATTAGTTTAAGATGGATCTACCTGCATTGAATAGCAGCACATTCTACAAATCCTTCATGAAGGTCAAAAACTTGGAGGTGGGTGCAAAAGTTCAAGTGATTGATATCAATACTATCGATACGAAGTATAGGAAACACATTGTGCTCGAAACTGAGAACTTTAAGAGCATACTTCCCTTACGATTTTATGAACACTTCAAAAAAGAAGATCGCATTGAAATGTTTAAGCAGTCTCTGGCTAACAAAGAGGTGTACATCGCATTTCTGTAAAATATAATGTATGACTGTTTGAAATAAAAAAAAACTATTTATTGCAAAAGGTCTTTTATTTCACCATGAAGAGAGTTGCTATTGATGAGTCTAAAAATTTAGTGCATTATATGGTAGGTAGTCCTTTGCTCATCGTAAGGCAAGAAGAGGGCAGTGGGAAAGTTTGGGGCGGGATTGATTACGTTTCCGTCGCAAAATAAAACTATTGGGATGATTTTATCGCCAGTGCTGCAGGAGAAACATCGTGCTGAGGTATATCACGACAGATTCCAAGAACTCCCCCCATTATAAGGGGGAGAAACGCTATGTAATAATGTTTACGGTTATAAATTCGTTGGTTCTAACGGGTCCGCTCTACATTAATTTAAAAGGATTTCACATGGATACCAAGAATAGCTGTAATAACTTCACATGTACGTGTTGGTGTTGTAATGATGGAGCTAGTTCTACCACAGCAGCTGCCAAGTGCTCTTCCCCAACTGAAAATGTGCATAACAACTCTGCCGATGAACGTTTAATTGATTGTAGCTTATATGATTTATTCGAGGTAAATTCTCCAAAAATACATTGGAGTTGGATACAGTACGCACCTAGATCTTGCGCCAGTTGTGCGAATCGTGTGTACAGACGGAGTCCTCAGTATAAAAAGGGAAGATTGGGAGACGCTACTCAAGGGTCAAACATATCTGAAAATAAATTTTTTTCGTTCCTAAGAGACTGAAAACCACATTGATTGGTCAAATATCAACGAAAAGACGGACATTGAATACGAGTGAAGTTCGGAATTGCTTGGTAGCAAGTTTACCATTTGTTATAATTGGGAAGTAGTGACAAGTGCATCATCAGCAAGACTATTACTATACGGCAAAACCATGGCCGTTACTGGCCGTTGAACAAGAATGACACTGAAGAGCTTTTCTACTTAAAAGATATAATTAACTACCGGTTGGAATTACTGGAATCATACGGGCTTCCCTGTTTCTTTCAAACCGCCATCGAACAAGTTAGCAACTGCCGTCACTTTTGTAAGATGGAGTATGGCGATGATGCAGCTTACAATAATGACATTTATCGCGACTTTGAAAATGTGTTGAATTATTAGTACGATGCAAATTCTCACAATAAAGTTTGTATGATGCAGCTGTTCCATTATCGACCTAGCTATTTACGGTACCATATATATGAATGAAATATTTGTAAAACGTCTGTATGTTCTTGATCGTTACCTATAAATATGGAAATTCCTCCCTCCACGTAAACAATGTTAGTTGGAAAGCGAAGAAGTGCGCGTGGGGGCGGTCTGTTTAATACCGATTGAGCTCCATATTCCTGGGTATTAGTATAGTGGTCCCGGAACTAAATTAGATAAAAAGCTTCAACGAGGTGCTCCTGGTATCAACCTCCTTGACACTCATTTCAAAGCTCACGATATCAGTTACATGGATACTAAGACTTGACCAGTAGACATTGAGGGGATAATATTTTGTAAATAAAAGCTTGGGATCGTGTTAAGGCATCCGGCGCAAAGTTAGTTGAACAAACCGCCGCTTTAGCTGTAGCAGGTATAATGAGGGCAAAAGAAAGTTAGGAATGGGTGTTAACAGAACAAAACAACCCCGTAGTAGTCTATTGAAATTACGTAGAATAATTGCCAAGAAAATGAAAAATAATCCTAGTACCATAAAGGCTACAAAATCAGCTGTTACAGCAGCAAAATTGGCTGTGAAAAGTTTAGGTGGGAAGGGAAAAGTAGTTCAGAAATTCCTCCTAAAGAGGGTGGATAATTTCATACCCTTATTTGGATTATCCTGGGTAGTTAGGAGGGCAGTGGGTATTGCAAAAGTGGTTAACGCATCGAGTAGTGCGAGGAATGTTAGATGAAACTTCACGCCGTAATCTTATAATGGAGGCCAGCCATCTCCGTAGGAAAGAAAACGGTGGAGCAATATTTTGAAACCCTTTCAGGAGGAAATGTGGCTTTGTACTGGAAACCAATAAAAAAACTTAAAAAATTACCAAAAAGGCCGTTGACTGATGTAGAACTAAGAACGCACGCAATGGATGTACCATACTTTAAGGATGTGTTTATGAAGATAATATGCCCAAATTACCATAGAATGGATAACCAAAAGAGGCGTGGTACTCATTGAGTTTGTTACAAAAAACGCGATGGCAGCGTATGCTACTATGATAGTTTCGGAAATATTCCACCATCGAGAGAAGTTTTGGACTGCTTTCGCGATTGCAAAATATACTACAATTACTCTCAAGTGCAACAATTCGGTACCACAAATTGTGGACATATTTGTTTAAAGTTCCTATATAAATAGGGTACTCAGTAGTTGGGGACGTATAGTCACCATGTCAATTACCTTCAATGTAGAGGGTGTTAGTAACATAGTGAGTAACACTTTTATCCTCCGATCGAACTTAATTCCGAGAAAACTTACATAATCGGTATCGTCGGATTTTACGGTTGTAATAGCATAAGGAAAATATACACGCTGGAAACGATACATTCTATTATTTAAAAGCGACAGAACTCAACGCTGTTACAATTCCACATGGCGCATACGAATCGGAAGAACTGAGTATCTATATTAAATAAAAGCGCACATTCCTACAAGTCTCTTTAGTTTAAGGGCAAATAATAACACGCTCAAGTGTGAGCTTAGCTGTGAATTTGCCATAGATTTTACCCAAAAGGATTCCATTGGACGTATGCTAGGTTTTAAACCGCTGATATTGGAAGCTAACGTTTTACATATCTCTGCATTAAATATACAAATAATTAAACACACAAATATTTAAATTGAGTGTAACAGTATCAAAGGCTCGTATAGAAACGGGAATCCTGCGAAGGCGCTGTATGAAATAGATGTGTGTGCCCCACCAGGCTATCGCTTAGACAAAATTCCTAGCAATCCTCAATATTTAGAGGTAAACATCAATACTATAAATAGCATTTCGATTAAATTAACGAATCAGAATCGATTTCGAGGAAAGCGAACCATTTACGGTACGACTAGAATTAAAATAATATGGGTTTAAGAATTAACTAAGGTCCGCTTCCATCTTTCATCAATAATGCTCTAAATAAAGGACGTGAGCATAAACCGGTTTATTCGAACACGGGGCGTGCTGGAGAATTAACGTCTATCGAAAAGCATTTCTTGGAATCTATAGGGTCAGAACCACATAGAAATAACAGAGTCGTGTTAAACATCTTCCATACGGTTCCTCTAATTACGGATTGTCCGATGAGATCCGAATATTAATACAGAGTTAAGATTTGGTTACCGCGACATATGATAGTTTCCTGTACATTAAAGGTAAAATTGAAAGGAGTTCGGCGGAAGGAGCCGACGTAAAAACATGTTATCTAACAAACAACTTTGCACCATTCCTTTTCGAGGAAATTCGCTACGAGTTAGCAGGACAGAAAGTGGGTACATGAAGAGGTCAGGATATAACATCAGCACTCAAAGGATACGTATCGTATACATCGAGTGAAAGCACAGGTTTACAGCATTTGGGATGATCGCCGCAGAATGAAGGACCGTTACAAGTAGAACACGCTAAAGGCAACAAAGAAAAACATTTTACCGTCTGTATACCGTTAAAACACGTATTCGGAAGTATAGAAGATTATCAAAAGTTATCGTGAATATGCGACAGGAGTTGGTGTTAATACGTTCCAGAAGCAATCGTGATTGTTGTAAGGGTGCCGCAGACGACGTTAAAATAAGCTTAAACAAAATTATTAGTTAGCAGTTAGCATTTGTATTATTACTATAATATTTTATTCAATGTGCCTTTACAAATTGGGGAATTAAATTACCTGTTTACTGTATTTTATTAAAGACTATAAACCTATGTTTTAGCATAATTTAGCTTTGAAATTCTGTATATTACTTTGCCATTTTTGGATGTAAATTTAACTTGATTTCATTATATAAATTCTAGTATTAGACTCTTTGGGTGGCTTGCTATATTGTGTACTTAAGAGCACAAATATCCTATGTGTTATCTCTGTGGTTAACGATTTGAGTAACAGAATTGAATTAATTATTTATTTAGGGAATTATCTCCCTTTTACTTTTTGGGGAATATAAATTAAATTAGATTGTGTGTGTGTGTGTGTGTGTGTGTGCATGTGTGATGCTGCTGTGCTGTGTGCTTCGTGCGTGTTCATTCGTGCGTGCGTTCGTGCGTGTCGTGCGTGTGTGTTGTGTGACATCAAATGACTATATCTGCTATTATTGTAATTAATATACCGCTTTTGTTTGGGATTTTCTGTACAACTACTTTTCCTAGGCCAGATCCTTTCATATATTCGTTGCTTGGCTAGAACAGTGGCAAATGATCTATTTATCTAGGGCTCGCTGATTTATTATTCTAGCTGGCGCCCTCTCTTCTCTTTAGCTTACAGATACCATCTGCATCACTGTAGAACCCCTCCAACTCTACCGTGACCGAGCTACCGGCAGTCCTATGAAGGTATCTCCTCTGTTATAATAAGTTTTGGGTACAAAGTTGATGTTTGCACGTAACAATAAGCATATTGAGAGTGAAGGTCTACTTTGGCATACATACATGTTTCTGTTGGTGTTGTTAAATTTAATTATCTACGTTAAATTAAAATAATTAAAATTTAAATCACACAAACAGGATTTATGATTTCTTCTTCTTTGGGGTATGTTCATAAACCTTACCTTAAACCTTAGTTGACCAATAGGTGGTTTTGCATGTGGAATACCCTTAAAGCTATAGTATCTCCCATAAACGATATCTTTTTTTATTTTGCCTTGAAGCTTACCGTACTTTGTTCTAACTATTACATTTTCCATTTTGTTATCTGTAAGAACGTAGTTTAGTCAAATACTGTACTTTACACTCATAACTAAATAGAAATAAAATAGTAATGATTGTCATACAATTTAATTATAAAGTTAACTCTCAATAGAAAAGATAAGATAATAAATTATATTGAACTTACGTTTGATGATCTATTTATATGTTAAAAATTTTAAATTCTGTTTGTACTACACAAGGTGGTCTACAACTAGCGTTAAAATTTTGTTTGAGTGAACAACATAAATGTGACTCAAATACATAATTAAAAAATTACATTTCACACACCACTTAAAGAAAAATTATTTTGATTTTTTCCAAAAAAACTGTACATTTACTCAAAGATTTAGAAATTCTGGTATATTTTAATACATTCCTCGAACTTTAACACTACTATTGTATTCTACATCAAATCTCAAGTATTAACCGATAGTTTATAATGAGCCCCAAATCTACACCACCACTAATTATATTGATTAGAACTGTGAAGTTATCATATTCTTAAAAAAAAAGAAAAAGCTTTACACACACAATTCTCTAAAAAAACTGCTTCAAAATCTAAGTTTTCCGAAGACAGTATACAACATTGTATTCGTCACCATTAAACTACAGTTATGTCAGTTTCAATACAGTAAAACGTGGTTTAAAAAGAATAATAATTCAACTCTATCAAACTAAAAAGACACACATGAACATTTTTATTATTATAGCTATAACATAAGGTCACAGTTAATTCTTATAGCCCACCTTATGATGAGGTAAGGTATCACATACAGACATGCATTTCCACATATTACCGATTTGAAAACGACATCTTGAGATCACTGCCAATGAGTAAATGATCCAAACCCACTAACAAAATTGTATCGAAACAAAACATAACATCTGTGTGTGATATCTTATCTCATCATAAGGTGGGCTATAAAAATTAACTGTAACCTTATGTTATAGCTATAATAATAAAAATGTTCATGTGTGCCTTTTTAGTTTGATAGACTTGAATTATTATTATCTTCTAACCACGTTTTACACTATTCAAATTGACATAACTGTATTTCAATGGTGCCGAATAAAATGTAGTATCCTGACTTCTGAAAGCTTAGATTTTGAAGCAGTTTTAATAGCATTTGCTACTGTATAGCAATTTTCTTTAGAGAATATTGTGTGCATAAGCTTTTTCTTTTTTTTTAAGATACCCTAATCTAATCAATTTAATTAGTGAATGTGTAGATTCAAGCTCAGCAAAAGCTTTCCTTCCTTACTTGAAATTTAATCTAGAATGCAATAGTAGTGTTTAAGCTCGACACACACACGCACGCACGCACGCACACACACACGTACGCACGCCCGCACACACGCACTCACCCACATACCCACCTACCCACACACACACACACACACACTACACACACACTACAAAACTACATACACCATACAACCTACACCTACACCTACACACCTACACACCTACACACTACACACACTACACACCTACACCTCACACCAACACCTACACTACACACTACACTACACTACACATAATACACACCATACACTACCACACCTACAACACCTACACACTAACTACACACCTAACACCTACATATACACACTACACACCTACACACCTACACACTACACACCTACACACTACACACCTACACCTACACACTACACTACACACTACACACTACACCTACACACTACTACACCTACTACACCTACACACCTACACACCTAACACTACACCTACACACCATACACACACTACACCTACACACCTACACACCACATACACACCAACCTAATACACCACACACTACACTACACACTACACACCTACACACACACACTACACACTACACTACACACACCTACACACCTACACACTACACCTACACACTACACACTCACACACCTACACACCACACACTACACACACACACACACTACACACCTACACACTACACTACACACACACTACACTACACACACACACACACATCACACACTACACACTACACAACCTACACTACACACCTACACACACTAACACTACACACTACACACACTACACACCACACCTACACACACTACACCTACACATACACACACACACTACACACCACACCACACAACACACAGCTACACACACACTGCACACACACACACACACACACCTACACACACACACACCACACACACACACCTCACACACACACACCACACCACACAGCACTCACACACACGCCACACACTACACACACACGCACACACACCACACACCACACACACACCACACACGCAACACCACACACACGCACCACACACGCACACACAACCAACACGCACAGCACAACGCACACACGCAACACACGCGCACAACACGCACACGCACACCACAGCACACACACGCACCACACGCGCAACACACACGACGCACACACACAGCACGCACCGCACACGCACACACACACGACCGCGCACACACACACACACACACGCGCACACACGCAACACACACACGCACACAGCGCAGCAGCGCGCACATCACGGCACAGACGCCACACACTAATCCAGACAGCATTGCCGATTTTGACGAAACTTAGCCAAAAGTTGTAAAATGAGTTAATAAGTCGATTTAGCGATAGTGAAAAAAAATTCGATTGCATGTCTGTCTATATCTATATATGTATATGTAGGTTGGAAGGTAAAATGGGTAATTCTAAAAACTATACTTTTAAACCTAATAAAAATAATACTCTTAAATTAGGATTTTTTTCTTATTTTTAGTCATTAATTATAGTATCTTATTATTAGTATTGACGACAATTATCGTTATCAATTATGTTTTTATTACAATTCAGATAAGAAAAAACAACATACTGATAAACGTTTCATCTAGAGACATATAATTTTTATGAGTAAAGTTCAGTTAGAAAACATATATACACTGTGAATTTGCAATTATTCCCGTATCAAACAATTGGGAATTGTTTAACTTCGATATCCAATATAAAAATAGTAGCAATATTAACATTTATGTTTTAAGCTAGATACGTTGTCGACCAAATTTCTAGATGGAGGAACCAACAATTACTGTAAAAACTGGAACCTTGAAGGGAACCATTGATACTGACTGTAAAGGAAAAGAATATTATAGTTTTCGAGGTATTCCTTATGCAAAACCACCACTGGGTGATTTAAGATTCAAGGTAAAATTGCTTACCCTGCAAAAATTACAGATCATTTTAGAAAAGTGTTGTAAACGAAAAGTAGGGTAAATTGACCCTTACTTTAGTAATTAAGAAATAAATTCAAATATAAATTATTTGTGTAGAAGGTATTTAATCTGCACCCATAATTTATCTTAAAAGGATCTAAATTAATATACAGCTATCTCTTCAAAATAAAAGGCTCCGGTTCCCGCTGGTCCATGGTTAGGAACAAGAGATGCGTCTCAGCATGGAAATGAAAGCGGCAGTAAAGATGTTTTGTCAAATAGTATTATTGGAGCTGAAGATTGTCTTTTTCTGAATGTGTATACACCAATAGTAAGTGCTCAATGCAAATTAAAAAATAAATAAATAATTCTTTGTAGTTGCCTAACAAATCAAAAAATCTTAAACCTGTTATGTGTTTTATTCATGGTGGTGCTTTTACAATGGGTTCAGGAAATTCCGAGTTGTATGGACCAGATTATTTAATAAGTGAAGATGTTGTTCTAGTTACTATAAATTATAGACTGGGACTACTAGGTACATTACTTAACTAATTTATAAATGATTTAAGATTGTCTGTGTAGGATTTTTAAGTTTTGACGATTCCACTCTTGACATTCCTGGAAATGCTGGTTTGAAAGATCAAGTTATGGCATTAAAATGGATTCAAGAAAACATTGTTAATTTTGGTGGTGATCCAAATAATGTTACCATTTTTGGTGAAAGTGCTGGGGCTGTATCTATTCATTTATTAATACTATCACCTCTTGCGAAAGGTATTTATAAACGTCTATAATTTAAGTTGTAATAACTATTACTGGTAGGTTTGTTTCATAAGGCTATTATTCAAAGTGGATGCGCTATTGCATATTGGGCTTTAGCAAATCGAACATTACCAGCTTTAAATGCTGCATTAGGCATAGATATGAGCGAAAAAAAAGTTTTGAAAATTTTACAAAAAATGTCTTTTGACGAAATAATGAAACTCCAATTTAGTATACCTGACGTAAGCAAACTATGAACACAAATTGTGTTTAAAATAAAAACAGTACTATATGATTTACAGAAATTTGAACCCTCATATCAACGGCCTTTTGGTCCAGTCATAGAAAACAGTACAACTCAAACACCATTTCTAGTCGAAGATCCATTAAGAATACTTCTATCAGGAAACTATAATCACGTTCCAATTATGATTGGTTTCACGTCCAGAGAAGGAATGATTATAGATTTTTTAACAAACTTTTTGGCAAAAATAGTAAACCGTATGAGTCCGTTTCTGATTTTCAAAATGCAATACCGTTTACGATGAGAGCTGTAGCTGGAAGTGAGAAAACAAAAAAAATTGCAGAAAGTATCAAATTCTTTTATTTTGGAAACGAACCGATCGATGAAAATAAAGCTCAATGTCTTCTGGTGATTTTATTCACATTAAATAAACATATTGATATTTTAAAAATTGTAGTTACAAGGGGACCCATCTTTTGTGTGGCCTATTTATTGTTCGGTCAAACACCATCGAGCGACATCACCAAAAATATTTACTTTTATCGAATGACAATAGATACAAAACTTAATGTCACAAAAACCTTATCGGATAATGTGGGTGCAGGTGATAGTAAAAATGTCATTATAAATATACCTTTGTTTACTTCTTTCTAAGGTGCTTGCCATGGGGATGACTTGTGTTATCTGTTTAAAAGTGCTATGTTACCATCTTATGGGCCATTTAGCTTAGAACAGATAGCTACAAACAGGTTTACAAAAATGTGGACCAATTTTAGTAAAACAGGAAATCCTAACTTTGCTGAAAAGGAGCCTTTTATAAATATTTATTGGAAACCGACAAGAACTAATTCTTTAATAAACGTTTTTTGGAAACCAGTTGATAAAAATAAAATGCATTATTTAGAAATTGGAGAAAACCTTACTGTTGGAGTTAATCCAGAAGAAGAGAGAGTTAAGTTTTGGGATCAATTAGCTTTATTTAGTTCATCAACAGCAAAATTGTAATAAAGTTGACAACGATTAACTTTTTATTAAAAAAATTACTAGTAGATTTATTAATCAGATCTTTGTTGTTTTTTTAGACTCCTACCATCAGTGTGCATCATGTTGTATGGCTATCTAGTTAAACGTCAAGAGGTTATGGAAATTAAAATGTCAAATAACAAAATTTTTTTTTAAAATTATTTTGATTTGCTAGTCTCATTTTCAAAACAAAACAATGGCATACCATAGTATGTGTTTATTGCATTTGACTGATTCGAAATTCATAATTTTTACCAAAATATGCAAGGTTGATAGTTAAAGCATATTTTGAAATGAGCAATAAGTTCACGATAGTCTTTAAGTGCAATTGTTTTTTGAGAATAATCAAGATTAGTATTGTGTATGGTTTAACGAAATGAATTATTTCACAAGGCGCAGGACCAAACTTATATTTTCTTTGACGAATGAAGCATAGTTTGAACTAGATAAGGTTGTTATAAGCATAAATTATCCTGCAAGATCGTTTCATTTTATTGTCAGGGTTTACGTTTAAAGTGAAATAATCTTAGACTTACAATACAAAGCACAGAGCGAAAATTAGATATAAGTGTGAAATCTACATATTTTAGTGAATATTAGTGACAGTCCCTCCAGTTTTCAGATAAATACGTATTTAATCAAAATACCATTTCACTAATCTCTAGCCCTCCCCTCCCGAAAAATGTTTTGCGGAACCAGGTGTCACTTTCTTCATTTATCTTCCTAGTAAATACAAGTCACAAATTGAATACACCCACGTACCACACAAAATTAAAAAGCTAATGGTAATAGCTAAGCTATTATCATTAGCGGTCGTTTGATAAAATCATGTAGTAGACTTTAATCAAACATGATAATAACAAGTACGAACTTGATTGGTATGAAAACTTGAGATCTTTTAGCTATTGAAACAATTCAGTGTTTTTTGATTTTGTATGGTACGTGTGTACATTTTATTTGTTACAGATCCTGCCACTGGTCCAATCTACCAGATTTTGCAACTAAAGAAAAATTGTTTAATAAAAGTATGAATACCAGATATTGTTACAGTCTTGTTAATTTCAAGTTGTTAAAATGAATTAAAGGACTCGTGATTTTCGTTTATTACGAAAAACTACGTATACTAGTTAAAACTTAGTTGCAGCTTAAAGACGGCGACCGATTTTTCTAGAGAATTGCTACTTTCCCAGTAATTTGGAAACTCGTGGTGTTGATCCATCTTAGATTATGCTTACAATATCTTTATAAATTTGTGATGACTGCCTGGTTCGGCGCGTCTATCTGTCCGTCAGCCCGCTAGTGCCGCAATTACCGAGAAATGGCCGAATCCCGTTCAAAACTGTTTTCACAATTTGACGGTATAACCACTAAAGGCGTGCATATCCTACTTTGACCTCATACGGAGATTCCTACTGGGCCAAAGGTGAAAGTTAATAAAATATTTAACGGATCACCGATGGCCAAACGGGTGTTATTTGATAGTATTTATTAGAGGGATTGCATATATGATTTTCAAGCATTTATGAAACCTTTTAACACTCTACTCATTAAGCTGATCGTAAAACTCTAAATAACATAATATACATATATATATATATATATATATATATATATATATATATTATATATATATATAAATACAAACACACACATATAAGGTGGGCCACCACCAACGCGTCAGTCTTAGCACCAAACGACTGAATTTTTTCAAAACCTGTTTGGGCGAGAATATGTAAGCATTTAGGACTACAATCTAAAATTAGTTTGATTTATACAGGGTGATCTACAAACTTGTTACTTATCAAAGTTATATTATTTTAAATGGAATACCCTTTTTTAATTTTTTGAAATAAGGTGAAAATATAATGTAGACTTTCATTAGAGTTCTATACCTAAACCTTACAGTTTCGAAATATTTAACATTTTTGAAAATTGGGGTTAAAAATTCAAGTATTTTCGATTTAGAAGATGAGACAATCTAATCTAGGTCATCGTAATAAGGATATTTGGAAGTACGTATTCTGTTGTTTATTGTTTCAAATCATAATTTATAAAATACAAAGAATAACGCGTAAAGTTAACAAACTTCAAAGTTAAATATCTTTGTTATTTTAAATACAACGCAAGAAATTATTATCGGAATGGAATAGTCTTTTGACAATAGTTCGAACTGTATTAGGGTTCCCTTTACCTAACTTCAATAACTTTCGAGAAATTATTGTATTTGTTAGATTTTAGAAACTAGCCATTAACTCATGTCGATCAGTTAGAATTCTGTGATTTACAAAGGTTACAAATGTGTTAAACGGTTTTGGTTTATTAAGGTTATCAAGGTTATACGGTTGCTGGTCTTGAAAAAGACCGTTTTCATTATGCACCGAGCCTACTGCTGGTGGGTGGTGTGGTGTGGGTGTGTGGTGTTGTGTGTGTGTGTGTGTGTGTGTGTGTGTGTGTGTGTGTGTGTGTGTGTGTTGTGTGTGTGTGTGTGTGTGTGTTGTGTGTGTGTGTGTGTGTTGTGTGTGTGTGTGTGTGTGTGTGTGTGTGTGTGTGTGTCGTGTGTGGTGCGTGTGTGTGTGTGTGCGTGTGTGGTGTGCTGTGTGCTGTGTGCGTGTGGCGTTGCGTGTGCGTGTGTGCGTGTGCGTGTGTGCGTGTGTGCGGTGTGCGTGTGTCGTGTGTCGTGTGTGCGTGTGTGCGTGTTGTGTGTGCGTGTGTGCTGTGTGTGTCGTGTGTGCGTGTGCGTGTGTGTGTCGTGTGCGTTGTGTGTGTGCGTGTGTGCGTGTGTGCGTGTGTGTGTGTGTGTGCGTGTGTGCGTGTGCGTGTGTGCGTGTGTCGTGTGGTGTGTGCGTGTGTGCGTGTCGTGTGTGCGTGTGTGCGTGTGTGTTGTGTGTGTGTTGTGTGTGGTGTGTGTGTGCGTGTGTGCGTGTGCTGCTGTGTGCGTGTGTGCGTGTGTGCGTGTGTGCGTGTGTGTGTGTGTGTGTGCGTGTGCTGTGTGTGCGGTGTGCTGCTGTGTGCTGTGTGCTGTGTGTCGCGTGTGCGTGTGTGCTTATGTGCGTGTGTGTGTGTGTGTGCGTGTGTGTGTGTGTGTGTGTGTGTGTGTGTGTGTCGTGTGTCGTGGTGTGTGTGCGTGTGGTGTGGTGTGTGTGTGGTGTGTGTGTGTGTGTGCTGTGTGCGTGTGTGTGTGTGTGTGTGTGTCGTCGTGTCGTGTGTGTGCGTGTGCTGTGTCTGTGTGTGTGCGTGTGTCGTGTGTGTGTGTGTGCGTGTGTGTGTGTGCTGTGTGTCGTGTGTGCGTGTGTGCGTGTGTCGTGTGTGCGTGTGGTGTGCGCGTGTGTCGTGTGTGTGTGCGTGTGCTGTGTGCGTGTGCGTGTGTGTGTGTAGATGTGGTGTGTTGTGTGTGTGGTGTGGTGTTGTGCTGTGTGTGTGTGCGTGTGTGCGATGTGTGTCGTGTGTGTGTGTGCTTGTACATGTGTGTATGTATGTGTGTGTGTCGTGTGCTGTGTGCGTCGTGTGTGTGTGTCGTCGTATGTGCGTGTGTGCGTGTGTGTCTGCGCGTTGTCTGTGTGTGCGTGTGTCGTGTGTGCTTAGTGTGTGTGTGTGCGTGTGTGTGTGTGTGTGTACGTGTGTGTGTGCGTGTGTGCTGTGTGTGTGTGCGGTGTGCGTGTTCGTGTGTCGTTGTGTGCTTATGTCCGTGTGAACGTGTAGTGTGTGCGTGTGTGTGTGTGTGTGTGCGTGTGCGTGTGTGGTGTGCGTTTGTAGGTGTGGATGTTGTGATGTGCTTGTGTGGTGTGTGTGTGCTGTGGTGTGTGTGTGTGTCGTGTGTGCGTGTGCGTAGTGCGTCGTGCGTGTGGCGTTGTGGCTGTCGTCGTGTCGTGTGATGGTGTCTTTGTTGTGTGTTGTGCGTTGTGCGTTGTGCGTGTGTGTGTGTGCGTGTTGTGCGTGTGTGTAGTGTGCGTGTGTGGTGTGTGCTGATGTCGTGTGGATGCGGTAGTGTGTGCGTGTGCGTGTGGTGTATGCGGTGTGGTGTGTGTGTGTAGTGTGTGTGTGTGTGTGTGTGTCGTTGTGTGTGTGTGCGTTGTGTGTGTGTGTGTGTGTGTCGTGTGTGTGTGTGTGTGTGTGTGTGTGTGCGTGTGTGCGTGTGTGTCGTGTGTGTGTGTGCTTGCGTGTGTGCGTGCGGTGTGCGTGTCGTGTGCGCGTGTGCGCGTGTGCGCGTGTGCGAGTGTGTGCTTATGTGCGCGTGTGTGACTGTGTGTGTGCATGTGTGTGTGTGTGCGTGTGTGTGTGTGTGTGTGTGTGTGTGTGTGTGTGTGTATGTGTGTGTGTGTGTGTGTGTGTGTGTGTGTGTGTGTGTGTGTGTGTGTGGATCTGTATTAATACCCACAATAGTTCCAGAACAAAAATCCTACGTAATTGTAATCTTGTATTAAGATTTAATACGTTTCTCCTGGAGCTGTTTAGGTTTTAGAAGAAATCCAGCAGCACAGAGGGGTATTTTTCAAATATTACTAAAATTGTTGGATATTTCAATGGTCGGTATAAACAAGCGTCATATAGGTCCTAAATGTGTTGATTAACTATATTCTATGCCATTTTTTGACACGATGCGTAATTTGTCGGGACATGTGTGTTTTCAATACATGAATAACAATAACCTTTATAGGAAAATGTATAATATAAACAAGTTTTCTTTAGAAACCTTCTTAATGTAAAACCAAATAAGTGTAGAAATTAATCCAATAACTTTGAATGTGGTTAAATAGTATTACCGATATTCGTATACGTGGAATTTTTTCAAAATTGGCATTTAGATTTTTATCTATCTGACATGCAGATTTAAACGTCCATCTGACAGATTATTTTAGTTGTTTTTACAATGTTGTCTATTTTCGTTATGAACGTATTATATGATTGTTCTAAAAGTTATCATCGTTAAGATTACATTATTTCTTTTAATTTTCACTTTGTAGGTTGGGTAGGGCGTCAACACATATGTATTACAAACAATTACGTTTTATTAAGTTGTTTTGCAACCGGCCATATTTTGCTTAACAGTAGAATTTGTCGTATTATAGCAATATAAAGTTCTTTATTAACACCAGCAAGCTAAAAAACAAACAACTGTGAATTGTGCTTACTACAATATTGCTGTATGAAGAGACCTATTGCAACAATGATGTATAAATATGTTGAAAGATTGACAAGTTCTGAATTATTCTTCCATATATATATATATATATATATATATATATATATATATATAATACAGGATGCCAAAATGTATAGAATAATGATTATGCAGCCGTAACCGTACATTTTGTCACAAAACTTTCAAGACAAAAGTTGTTTGACGAAATAATGCGCACATTGTGCACATGTCAGAGAAAATATTTTGGTTGTCAATCTTAAGATATGAAGTAATTGGCAGTTTTTTTTAAATCGTAATCCCATTATTTCAGCGGTGATGAATAAATTATTTGTTATGCAATATCGCGTAAACTTATGAAATCTTACATACAGGATGGTCCGCACATAATTTATTCTAAAACATATAAGTACAGGACGCTGGTTCTTTACATACCACCCTTTCCTCCTCTTGCGGAAGATCCGTCCGCTTGATTCTTATTCTAGCGCCATCGGGCATAAGGACGCTGACGCGGCGGCGATTGCGTCGCTGGCGGCGATTTAGGTTTTCGGGCGGTGGTGGCATAAGGCGGGCCGGTTCGGGTACCTCCTGTATCTTTAAGTCCTGGATTCCTCGGTAACCTCGGCCGTCCGACGCAAATGTTCCGGTGTGGAGGTGTCCTTGGTCTACCGTCGGTGTGCAGGCGTGGCGGTGACCAATACCATTCCGTTTCGGGTAGGATGGTCCTGGTGACGGTGTACGGGCGCAGGCGGCGGAGTTTGTTCCCGGACCGGAGTACGGCGACGTGTCAAGAACGCTGCGTCTAAGTCTTCGGTTCCGGGTTTGCGGTATCGGTTGGGCTGCCAGGGCGAGATCCGTAACGGAGCTTTGGCGTATACTCGGTTTAAAGGGGCCATGTTGAAGATAGCATTTCTGGTTTTATCCTTTGCTTTTATATGATTTTGAATACGCGGGTTTTAATAGCCGTTAAATTTTCAACGTTACCATTGGTCGTTGGTCTAGTCTGATCGGTGACGTCAGTCGCATTTCTCAAATCTTTTACATGCGCTTCTCCCGCGCTTTTCCTACTACCGGGTTCTCAGCTCGACAATTACGGGCGATTTGATTTTATACACAAGGTAAGGACCGGCATACTTTTTCGCTAATTTCGCGGAAAATTCTTTCGCTTTGCTTGACAGGTAATGTGTTTTACGATATACGAGATCTCCTTTGCGGGGCGGTAGGCTCGGTGACGCAGGTTGTAATGATACCGTTGTACTTCAAAGGTCTTTGCTAATGAATCTCTAGCAAGTTCTTGTAGATCTTTTAAATACTTCATGTGTTGCGCTTGATCAGCTGCGGTTACGGCGGTTGCTTCTGTTGTCGGTGGTTGCTTCTGGGTTGACCATGCCCTAGGTGGTTCTAATTCCTCGAGATTAAGTAAGGCAGGGAGAAATCAGTTGATCCATGCTGTACGGTATTGATAGCGAAGGCTATTTCAGGCAGGTGGGTGTCCCACTCGCTGGTTATTTCGCGTAAATTGTGCGATCATCGTCCCGATCACTTTATTGGTTCTTTCCACCGGGTTGGCATGCGGGAGTATGGTGGAGTAGAACGATGGTTGATTCCATGCTCCTTCAAGAACGTGCGGAATAATTTACTGGTATACTGTGGGCCGTTATCGGAGATCAGGTGTCGGGGAGTTCCAAAGCGGTATATTATTTGTTCTTTTAACGCTTGGATAATCGGCGAACTGGTAGCGTTACGGAGCGGTTTAAGTTCGACCCACTTAGTTAACCGGTCTTGAAAACTAACAGGAATTTATAGCCTTTCTTGAGCGCGGCAGCGGTCCGATAAGGTCTGTACTTACATTATTCCACGGATGTCCAGGTCGCGAAAAGTACATTTCTCCTTGCGGCTTTTGCGTACTACCTTTATAAGTCTGACAACTTATCACGTTTTTACGTATTTTATCACGTCGGATTTTATGGTGGGCCAGTAGTAATTGCGGTATATGCGGCATAGTGTTTTCGCAATTCCCAGGTGTCCTGCGGTGGGGACATCGTGACATTCTTCCAGGATATCTCGGCGTTTTTCTAGCGGTATACAGATTTTCCAACTAGGATGGCTTCCATCTCTTTTCGGGTGTCGGATCAGGGAATGATTTAAATAGTTGTCCTTCATCTATTTTATATCTTGGGTGTTGATCAGGTGTTCTCGGACTTGCTGTATCAAGTATTTATACCACGGACAGGTTATTTCTTCGGTTTCCTCCACCTCTAATGGAGACAGGTCGGCTTTTACTTTATAGTCCTCGTTTGAGCCATGAATTCCTCAAGCCTCCTTGTACGGAACTTTGCAAGATACGTATTCCGGCGATTTCTAGTTGTTTCTGGTTGTGTAGAGTGGCCTGAAGATGTTTCAGCGCGTCTAATCCAATCACAATGTCGGTGGACAGTTGGGGTATGTAATAGCCCGGTAACTGGAGAGTTTTCCTGCCTATCTTGGCGGGAAAATGTATAAGCCGCGGGTTTCCGTCATGGAACTGTCGGCAAGACGTACGGTTGCAGCTTTTAGCGTGCTCGGATATATACGGTTGTTAATTAGTAAATTCTTTACTTTCTCGCCTATATAGGTTCGAGGCTCTGGTATCAATTTCATCAATATCAGCATTGATGGTTTTGTTAAAGACCATAATTCTAGGAAGAGTCTATCATCGTAGGAACGATCTAATCTTTTATCGGGTTTCCTTCGTGTAAACTGCGCTACGGTTTGTAGCCAAGTGGTCCACTCGCTGGCGGTTGTTTTGTTTCCAGGTGTAAGACCGGGGTAGTAAAGTTCCTGGTGTCCCTTTACCGGCGTCTGAGTTTTCCGACCGCGGACAGGGCAGTCGCGGGATAATACACCTTCTTTGCTGCATCTCGAGCAAAAGCTTTAAACGGTTCTCTACACTCTCTTTGAAGTGTCCGGTTTTCACATCTCCAACAGACGGTGGAGCGGTCATACGGGTGGTGATATGCGTTGGGACGGTTTTAGTGGTGTTGATTTCACGGGGACGGTGTGCTGGTGTGTCAGGTGCTGGTGTTAGACAACTAAAGTGTACCTTCTGGCGGTTTGGACTGGGAGACGGCGAGTGTGTCCGTGGAGGTAGCATTTCGAATTGGGTGGCCAACTCGAGAAGTTCGGTCAGGTCTTTGAAATCTCTCTGGCGGATGTAATATTTATATTCCACCTCAGGTTGTCATACATACGTTGTAACTGTTCTTCTCTCGACATGTTTCCATGGCGTCGCATTAGTCAGGACGGCAGTCACGTATTCCGTAGCTTTTTCTCGGGTTTTGCAATCTATTGCGGATTTCCTCCTCTAGTTGAAATTGATGTCGCGGTGGCAAAATTGTATTTTAAAACTGACCAAGAAATCTTTCCAAGTCGTCCAGGATTGTTGATGGTTTCTGTACCATAACAGGGTGCTTTCTTCAATAATTCCGGAAGGGCGAGTAATAGATCACGGTCGGTGATGTTGTAGCAGGTTTGTAATTCCTCTACTCTTTCCAAGAAAGAAATCGGATCGCTGATACCGTCGTATTTAACATTTGCGTATTCTATCGCAAATATCGGCGCGTCTGGTTCCGGTAATGTCTAGGTGTTCCCCAGCTGGTGGTGGCGGTATCGGAGCGGCTAATGTTAGTATTTCTGGTGTCAGTGTGGTTACTTGTCCTTCTCCGGTGCGTAAGTATTTTATTATCCTGGCTCGAAGTGCATCTACATTTCCTCCTGTCTCTAGCTTATATTTCCTAGCTTCGGTTGCTAATTCATCCTTCTTGAGATGGTAAATCCATCCCACTCTGGTGTCGGTATCTTCAGAGTCCTCGGTATACTCATCCTGTAACAGACAGATTAGTGTCTCTGGAAAACAAAAATATGTGATTACTGGTGCTTCTGCGGTCCTTTTGGAATCTGTAAACGGAAAATTATTTAAGGTGTTCAGTGTTTTCGAGCCCCACGTTTAGGTGCTACTTTCTATTCTATTTTGGTGTCAAATTTATATTGCGCCCTTCTGGTTGGGTAACCCAACGCGGTTTTATTTTGCCTCGGCTTTGCTCAATCGGGTTTATTTTATAAACGGGTGTGGTTCGTAATAAGTACTGGATGGGCTTAACACTGTAACCTTAAATAAAAACCGTAAAGCATTTTTAAAATGTATATTAACCAAATATTTACAATAAATAAAATAAGAAGGTAATTAACAAAATGTATAGGAGAACTTCTCGGTCCGGGTCCTAGCGTCACTGGGTGCGACGTCGCTTCTGTGAACAAAAGAGGGTCTTGTTAATCTATTCCTTACCTAAGAGGCAAAGTTTAGGTTACGGTCCTGCACGTATAGTAGCGAGAGCGTCAGCCTTGATACCGTTGTTGGTCGGCGCCAGCGCAATGAACTCGAATCGTTTGAGAAAATCGATATCGTGTTTATACGTTAGTAACTCTGGATCGCTGAAGCAAGGATGTCTACTCCGGAAATAATACACGCGAAATGCACGTATACAAACGCGAGGTCTTGTGACGGTCTTTTTCCAATTATAACCGGTTTTAATGCAGGCAATTAGATTATTTATCTAACTAAATTAATTACCGATCTCTATACTAAGTTTAATTATTTATAATTAATCAAGGGAACAAAATACTTAATTTTAAACTACTCTAATAGGTTTACGTAAAGATAGAATACTCTACGTAATCTCTAATTTGTATACAAACGTTCTCGCACCAGGTATTTACGATGGTTAGGTGGACTACTAATTTATACTACAGGTTATGGAGGTATTCCTCTGCAATTTAAAGACACCGTGTATGGTTATTATGTTTGTCTGGAGATAGTGTATGAGTTTCGAGCGGGATTTCAGTAATGCCCAGAAGACGTAGGCGACGGCCTGTCTTTACTGTATATACTAAGAGAACGGTCGTAGGTCTTTACAGCCCTGTAACAACCCTTCACCCTCAAGTGTTGATGAGATACGTCGGGGGCTACCCCTGCGTTCCTCTAGGTGTACTTTGTGGTGGCGAGTGACGATGGGATCTACCCTTCGTGCTACTCTAGGTGCTAGTGTAGTATAACTCCTGGAGCTCAGCCCGGAATTATTTACGGTCTGTAGTGTTTGAGTGTAAATTGTCAGAATGTATAACTTTACAACTTACGTGTCTATCAATATCAGTACAGAATTGAACTTTAGGTTGCCCGATCGCGAAGGACTCTTCGTTGGTGAACAACAGGTCGGTGCTTACACTAAGCAAACGGAGCGGCTGCGGCTACTGGTTTCTGGAACGGTCAACGGTACGGAGGCGGCTGCTGGATATCGGCTTAACTTGAATCTACTAAGATTCATCTCTCCTTACTGAAGGAGTGTTTTTTTTTCTTATGCGCGTCGCGAGTTTATAAAGGTGCATCTGTGGGCGGCTTCGCGGCTACCGTGCGGGGAATACCGTTACGTGATTGGTTAAAATCGTTCTGACGTGCAGAAACTTACGGTTTCTTAGAAATACACGTCAGCGGTGATGAATAAATTATTTGTTGTGCAATATCGCGTAAACTTATGAAATCTTACATACAGGATGGTCCGCACATAATTTATTCTAAAACATATAAGTACAGGACGCTGGTTCTTTACACGTTTGTTGCCACGTTTGATGGACCAGATTTTGGAAGATCCTGGACATGACACGTTTCCCTAAATATCTGTACTATTTTGCTGACTACCGTTTTAGTAGTTGGTACTCGGTTTGGATAAATTTCATTAGAAAGTTCCCAGACTACTTGCTGTATCCTCTTACGCTCTCCATAACCGACCACTATTAAAATCTGGATTCTCTGCGTTTCTGATAAATGCGCCATAGTATTGCACTAGCACTCCTTTCAGAAATACACAGAAATTTTATGGTTTTTATTTGTGAAAAAAGGATGTTATGTGCAAAAAGCTTAGTTGATAGATTTGGTACAAAAATTTGAATATTAATGATAGATTGACACTTCTTTGAATCTTACCTACTTGATTTGAGCTCTGTTTTTTATGTTTTTTTTGGTAATAAAATTTATGTTTTTTAACTTTCAATAATTTTTTTCCCAAAATTTTCTTACGTAAGATATCAAACTTTTTATACTGTCATTTTGACAATTGAAAGAGTAATAAAGCGTGAAACAAAATTATGAGGTTACGATTTAAAAAACTGCCGATGACGTCATATCTCAAGATTGGCAACCAAAATATTTTATCTGACATATGCACAATGTGCGCATTATTTCGTCAAACATGTCTTAAAAATTTTGTGATAAAATGTATGGTTACGGCTTCAGAACCATTATTCCATACATTTTGGGCACCCAGTATAATTAGTATATTATAATTAATAATAAGTATATTGGTTCAATTGTCAAGTAAAAGTGATTATCAGTCCTACATACATAAAGACAAAATTTAAATCGATTGGGGCTTGTACTTCGATAGCGCAGTTGGTTAGCGCGGTACTCTAGCAAAGTACAGGTCGTAGGTTCAAATCCTACTCGAGGTAAAATTTTTATTTATGTATTTAGTAAAATTAATAATAATTTTTAATTATAGTACAAAATTGCCTATATTTCAATTTCGGGTGAAATTATCTTCAGGGCAGATTTAACCTCTTTTGTTTGACGATTGAACCAATATACTTATTATATACCTTATGATATATCTGGAGGACTTATCTTTTCGTTCTAATTCTTTATTCATTTACATAAAAAATATTGAAGCATTTTACCTTTTTGGGACGCTAAAAATCAATTATATGCAGGGCCCGCCTTTGGAAGCTGATCCTATGAGTATCTGCTAAACCAAACTTACTAAAATTTTGAAAATTTGGTGACAGGGTAATGATGTTAGGGCTAACTCATCTAAAATATTTTCACGTTCGTACCACTTCCGGTTATACCGGAAGTCGGTATAGTCGCTTATTTTAAATGGAACACCCGTATATTAATACATTTTTGGCTTCTATGTCGAATTTTAAGATAAATTTGTTAAATAAACTAGATACGAAATTTCAGTCGTTTAAAAAAAAACATTTTTCTACAAAAATTGACAGATGCGGTCTTAGTAATAACTCGTTAATTGTTCTGTTCCTGTCAAATAATTTGAATAAAACTTTGAGGTGTTGTAGGCAAAGGTTTATTGCAATAGTCTGCAAAAAATGACATTTGTATTTTTCATAAAAATAAAATTATGAATGTCTAAACTTGACTATCAAAAAATGCAAGTTACTCAAAATAATCAAATAGAAACCCCTATTTTTTATTACTCAGATCGATTTAACGTCAAAAATTAAGGTAAGTTTGTTTAAAACTTTATTTGCCTAAACGTAACAGTTTCATACTTATTATCAAAAAAGTCCCAATTTTAAAATTTGTGATAAAAATTAGCTACATACTTAAATCTAGTATTCCTTGTTCGTGGTCACCATGGAAACCAAATAATTGAGAATTGAAATAAAGAAAAATATTTGAAAAATTTACTGCAAAAAATTATAAAAATTGATAATTTTGTGATTCAAAAGTCATTTTTGCCAAATATAAATTTTTTTTCAAATTCGATATACAACATAAGTGGAAAAATTTAATACTTTATGAGTAAATCGAAAAAAACTACTTTTTACTGCGGAGGTAGTAACTACATACTTATCAGTGCATTCTTACACGATAAAGTCGCTTATAACGGCTTCATTTGTAGCCCTTTGAATTTCTTGTGGAGAAAGAGAATTGAAGGCATTTTGCATTCTTGCAATGCAATCTTCTTTAGTCGTTAGTGGTGTAGCATAAACAATATTTTTAATTCGACCCCAAAGATAAAAATCCCTTGGCGTAAGATTAGGTGAGACGGTTGTATTTTTGTAAACAACTTAATACCAAAATGCTGGAAAATCGCAACTTCCTCAATCAAATAATTTGGACGGATGAGTGCAATTTTTCCATTAATGGAATATTTAATCGTAAGAACGAGCACTACTGGTCCGTTGAAAATCCACGAATTAACAGGCAAATGCGAGGACAAGGCCATCGGTCCTTTAATGTGTGGGTTGGAATCTGGAAGGATAGGCTCCTTGGGCCAATTATTTACGAAGGTAGCGTCTCAACGCTACCTCGTATTTCTAACACACGAAATATCAGACCTTTTGGATGATGTTCCGCTAAACGAAAGATGGACTCTCTGGTGGCAAATGGACGGAGCTCCTCCTCATAATGCTGCGATAATAAGTGAATATCTTAACGGCGAATTTCCTGATAAATGGATGGGAAATAGGGGACCACTTAGGTGGCCAGCAAGAAGTCCAGATTTAACCCCTTTAGATTACTTCCTTTGGGGCTATTTAAAAAATATGATTTATAAGACGCCACCGCAAAATATAGAAGAACTCCAGAATAGGGTTGTTAATGAACTTCGTCAAATTCCCAGGCGAACCATTGAAAGAAGCGTAAACAATTGTAGAAGAAGAATTCGTTACTGTATTCAAGAAGGAGGAAACTTGTTCGAACATTTATTATAATAATTTTTGTTTGTTTGTCTGTGTAATTATTTTGTTGTTACCTATCGATAAATTTGCGTTGTCGCTATTATGACCGTGTTACACAGACATACTTGTTTGAGTTGTTTGTTAATGTTTTTTTTTAAATTGTTTAAATGTTTTTATATTTTTTTGGATGTTCTAACGAGTTTAACAAATTAAATAAGTAGAACTACTGTAATTATTCCTTGCTAGATCCAAGAAGGCGGAATCTTGTTCTTCGTATTTTTCTTATTATTTTAGTTCGCAGTCGATCAAACCATAAAGTGTTATGTATTGCTAAAATCAGCATAACATTCTCCATTCAACGACATAAAAATATATCTTAACCCCCATAAGAAAATATAAACCTGATGATGGTTCAGAATAAACGAAACGTCACATAATATTTTTAATACCGGATTAGTATTGTGCGTAAAACGGTACCGTAATAATGTTTAATCGAATTTTGAAAATTCCTAATAATAAGGTGGCCAAACGCGAAAAACGAAAATCGAAATTTTTAGTTTTTGAGCATAAAACCAAATCCATTCGAGTTAGCTCAAATTTCTTTTCAGATTATTACTCGGCATCGAATTTAGCAAAAGTGCCGAATTTAAACCTATATCTTATCTCTTATAATAAGCGAGATCCCCATGCTTGCCCTCGAATTTGGGACAGCCTGTACACTGACTTCCATAAAAATTGCAACACCTAGAATTTATTGAACGATTTTATTGAAATTTTCGTCAACGATGTCTTTCATTAGAACAAACAAACGAATACAATTTGAAAACAAAAGAACAAAAACTAAAAATGTTTTTCTCAATAATGAGTTGGTCCGCCACGATTTGTAATGCACTCATTTAGAGGGCGTGGTATGCTATCAATCAAGTGATCTATAGCTGCCTGTGGTATATCAACCCAAGCTTCTTGAATCCGTAGCCGTCGCCTACCGACCTCATCCCATACATGTCCAATGGGCGACAAATCAGGCGACCGAGCAGGCCAAGGGAGGACGGCAATGTTGGCTTCTTCCTAAAAACGTGTTGTAGCCCTTGCCGTATGAGGGCGCGCAGTATCCTGTTGGAAAATGGATTTTCCAGCCCCTGAAGATATGGAAACGCAACGGGTTCTAGCACATTGGCAATATAACCAGCGGCGTTTAAGTTGCCATCAATGATGGCCAAGGGTGATCTGCTACTGTAACATGTTGCACCCCATATCATCACTCCTTGTGTGAAGGCTGTGTTGCGTTCCACAATAAATGTTGGATTTTTACGTTCTCCACGCATCCTCCTGACCCTCCTACGACCATCGTGGGCCCACAAGCAAAATCGGGACTCGTGATCTAAACACAACTCGATGCATTCTTGCGCCCAATTCGCTCTTTCGTTGCTCCATTCTAGCCTGCGAGGACGGTGAAGTAGTATAGAGGAAGACATAAAAATGGACGATATGAACGCAGCCCATTAGACCTTATCCGACGATAAACAGATGACATTGACATTTTGGATCCTACACCTCTCTCCAATCATTTGCAATCGATTGAGTTGTTGAAAATCTGTCTCTTATGGCCAAAAGTCTTAAGCGACGTTCTTCGCGATCTGTAGTCCTGCGGGGACGTCCAGATCCAGGGCGACGTTGTTGTACCCCTCCCTCGGACCATTTGGACCAACATCTCAATACCGTTGTAACATTTCGGTTTACACGACGAGCATTGTTCTCAAGTTCAGAGCCAAATTGTGAACAAACAATTTGCAAAATTGACAGTTAATTACACACTGATTGATTTATTTCTTCAAATTAATTGTTACTAAGTGCAAAGGAAAAAACAAAAAAAAACTACTACCTAGAGTTTATTCAAATTTTAATCGTTTGTTTGTTCTAATGAAAGACATCGTTCACGAAAATTTCAATAAAATCGTTCAACAAACTCTAGCTGTTGCAATTTTTATGGAAGTCAGTATATTAAAATTACGGTTAACAAGGGTTATCAAAAACATGTATTTATTGAATTAGTAAAATTCCCAGATACACCCCTGCGTGTCTCTTCACCTCTAAAAGCAAAATGGCTGAAATACCAAACGTAAACAAAACAATAACTTACCAAAATAAGTGGATCCTATGCTTGTCTCTTACACATGCAGCACTTTTATTGTATATACAGTTCTTAACAACACACCGTGGCATTTTTCAATAAATTTCTATGCAACAACACAAAAAGCAATTACAATATCTTAACCCCTACACGTAAACAGTTAAAGCACGTGGCTTTCATGTACTCTGGCGACAACTTTGGTGACGTTATTGGAACTATTCGATATAATTAGTGGACGTCTTGAGTGGGAGAAAAGACAGGCTGCTCAGTAGTCAATGTTACATCTCCTCTTTTCTATAATCTAAGATTAGAAACGATTAAAAACTTGAGCTTATGAATTCAAATCCCAGATTCTAAACTTAAGTCTAAATAAATTAACCATTCGTGAGGCAGACATTAATTTCTGAGCCCTCAAGATAAATAACAAGCTAAAAGTATTACAGGTGTCCAACTTTACGATATATTAAATATTAAAAATAGAAATTCCTGTTATCAAACAGCTATAAATACGACATTGGTTGTCTGAAGTGATAAACAGATATATTAATAAATTATGTACAAATCTCAGAGCCCTAAACTATTTTAAAGTTATTGATCCTTAGTATTGGATAAACGCGAAATATTGGAGTTATAGATAAGAAGTGTATTTAAACTAAAGAAATTGTCAATATCCCCTAATAAGTTTTAATTTATATACAGATTGTCCCGGGAACTGACGCACATCCGAAGACAGGCGAGATGTTTTCACATAATTTTCTTTTTCTGCGGCTCTTCGTTTGAGTGTTGCGTTGTGGTAAAGGTTCTTTCGAAAAATAATTTTTTTAGGTTTTTACAGAAAAATATGAAACAGCGTTTTCATATTTCACATCTCAAATAATTTCGTAAAGATTTTAGCACTTACTAAGGACGATTATATTTATATAAATTTATATAAATATGTATAAATAAAAAATACACCATTTAAACCAAAAAGCTAAGTATTTTTATAATAAAGTCTAGCAGTACAGTAACAATGCCTACCTTACCTACCTAATTGCATACAATCTAGCATCTTGTCGCCAATTTCCATTTGCCAACCCATAAATAAAATGTATGCATACGTAG
The DNA here is from genome assembly GCA_036346205.1 of Vesta saturnalis. Lineage (NCBI taxonomy): Eukaryota > Metazoa > Arthropoda > Insecta > Coleoptera > Lampyridae > Vesta > Vesta saturnalis. The sequence goes on from JARFJB010002076.1 coordinate 65,043, forward strand.
TATTCTTTAGAAACATTCATATCAACATAATTTTCTGATTAAATCAATATTAATCACCTGCAAACCTGGATAAATTATGATTGCTGTCATTTGAAACAAATGATTCAACAAACCATGCGACTGGATTAATATTTTTTACCGAATTAAATATTAAAATTGTGTTCAATTTCTAGTTTTAATTGTTTGACCCTGAAATTTAGTATTATTGCTAAAGATACTGAAACTCCAATCCTCATAACGTCACTGAGTTCGGGAAAAAATTTCTTCCGCCATCTTGAATTATCCATTGTGTAGAATTTCGAAAAAAATTGACAGTACTGAATTGGTCACGTACCGTTTCTATAAAAATCTAAAAAAACTGATTTGGTAAAAGAACCTTGAGGTTTCCACGTGTCCTGTATATGGCGATATTTTCTCCGAGTCCTCCATCTCGTGTTGGCCAATTTATTTCTGCTTTTGACGACTTTTCAGTAAAGTTCCGGGTGTCATTATCAAGTGTCTTGCAATTTCGCTCTGTTTGTGGTAATTGGACCAGTACAAATTACGAGAAACCGCGAAATTGGCTGGGTAGGAAGTACCCTGGAATTGTGGAGTGGGGGGAAAAGGGGAGTCTTTTGCGATAGATTGCTTTCTGAAGGAAAAAATATAAATCCCGGTGGATAATTACTTTTCCCTCGGGCCCAAACCCTGCGTTGATCAAAAAACGGTACTAAATAATTCCTTATACACTCCTTTTAGTACGCACACTGTGTAGGTAAATTAAAAATTACCGTTTTCATCATTATATTTAAAGGTAAAATATGGAAACTAATTCATGGACTGGATAAAAACAGAAATTCTGGTCAGGTCATTGGTACAAAATAATAGGAAATCGGAAAACAAAAACGGACAGACAGGTTTAAAATAGTGTAGAACGTTGTTTCGAAATGAATGTAAAATTCGAAGTTAAAGTGAATAGGCAGAAGTAGCGATTTGGAAAGCAGGCGGGCGGATATAAGAACTAGACAGGAGTGGGAAAAGCTTGGCAGCAGATAAGGTTTCGTAATGTGCATAATTTGATTTTGCGTGTTTTAGTCCATATTCACAACTTTGTAGTAAACGTTTATGTAAATATACATAATCACTTTATCCTAAGGAAAACCCTTACGTTACGCCATTGACTCTTTCATGTCCTTCATATTATGTATTCTCTGATTAATTTATAATTTTTAATTTTGTGGCTATGAATAATTATTTAACTCATCGTTGTGTACCTTTATTTACTTATTTCTACATTAAAATTAATTTAATGATATACCTACTATCTTCGATTTTATTTAAAATTTTGCCATCTAGTGGTAATAAGTAGAACCGAAATATCTGATAAGGGCTTACAAAAATCTGAAAAACACGTTCTTGGAAGTTCCTAAGTTTAATATGAATTAAACAACTCAAATCTAAGTGGGATATAATAATTTTCCTTGACGTCAATCTTATATCTTAAATTGCTTCTGATCTTTTTTAGAGTTTCTCTGTACTTTTCTGTGCACATTTTGAGAGCCAGTGACAATACTCATGGTTGTATGGTTGAGTGATTGCTTCGAAAAGTTACAAATTCTTACTGAAGTATCACATAATTATGATATATTCCTTCTTCTTTGGAGATGAAGGTTTGTTATGACGTAGTTTAGTTTATTTTCTAAACTATAATTACGTGCTTGGATGTAAGAAGCTACTGGTCTAATAATTTTTTATTTAACAATGATGTTAAATTAGTTACACGAATGGAGTTAATTTAGTTATTTGATTTAGCAAAGATCTTTATGGGTAACTTAGGCAATCAATTTTTTTAATTAAATGGTTCTAATAAGATTGTATTTTGGTTTTATTATGTTGATGATATTTTATCATGTTTTGATAGTTTATCAGATTTCATGGATGTGTTTATAGTTAACGTTAACAAATTACATTCCCACATAAAATGTACACTGCAAAAAGGACAAAATAAAGTTATTAATATTCTACATTTAAACATAAAAGTTAATACACAAAACATTTCTTTCTCCATATTCAGAAGACCTACACATACAAACGTTACAATTCCAAATGATTCATGACACCATAACACACATAAGTTAGCTGCGTATAAATCATTATTACATAGAGCAATGTCATTACCCAACAATTTTCAATAATGAAACATCAATGATAAACCAAATTGCACAAGAAAATGGTTATATTTCAAATATAATCGACACTTTAGTTAAATATCTGCAAAAATGGAAATTAAAAGGAATGAAATAAGTTTATTAACAGTTTTTTAAGGATAATTATACATTGTAAAAACAAAAAAATAATAATCTACGTCAAACAAACGTTTAAAACGTCATGTCAGATAGAGGTTAATAGGAATTTAGATACTAACTTCTATAAAAATATCAATAATAGACCTTAAGCATTTTCAATCATGCTTATTTAATTTTTCACACTTAAATTTTTTTGCTGCTAAATTACGCGTCAGATCAAACAATTGCATAGAACATAATTAATCTGAACACGCGCACGCACGCACCCACACCGACATGGACATGAGCATGATTTAAAAACCAACATGTTTGGAGTCTTTCCATACCACGCCTTTGGGTCCTCAAGCAGGATATTTGTTTTCGTCCTAGGCCGCACCTGCGACATATCTTGCCTTGAACGATGGATGGTACTAGGGTGTACTTGTTCTCGTTCCCCTTAATATATCTGAGATACTGAGGCTTGCCGATCTTGATGATGCCTATAATTTCTTTATATTTGTTCATCTAGTGAAGGGCTTGGATGTTGGTCCTTCCATGATATCCGCAATACTTGGGCATAACCACATTTTAAAGGAAAGGTTTTGAGTTTTTTCGAGGTTGGATCGTTCAAAGCCCAGTTGCTCATACTATTGTCAGTTATCATTCACAATTTTATCTAGGTATGTAGTGTGACCCACTTTTTCTCTCTGTTAGTGATCGTACAGATTAGCGTTCGTAATATGTTTTTTAGTAATAACCATAACTTTGTGCAAAGTCTTTACCATTAATACACAAAAGAAAATTGCTTTAAATTCAACAAATAAGTATCCTGTGAAAATAATGTAATTTTATCAAATAATACATCATATTAGTAATTTCATAAAATATTATGTTTACTATCAAAGGTGTTGTGTTCTTGCATCATTGTGATAAACTATATCCCAGAAACACATCCTTTCCATATCTGGGTTATATTCGGTCTCAAACTTTTCTGAAATATTTAAGCATTGAAAGTTTGTTTTTGTTGTAGATGTCCAAATCAATCCCGTCGGAAAACTTTCACATGCGGGATCTCCAGTTCTAGCAAAATTTGTCCACATGTTGACCATTCGCTTAATTGCAAACATTTCTTTACTATTAGTATAAATGGCTGGAGTCATGTCTGTTTCAAACAAATAAAATACATCATCCCCATGGATAGTACCTAAAATATACAATAGACAACAATACTTTAATTTTTTGCACTATCTTTACAACTACGGTTGTGTAATTTTTGTATTTGTCCCAGTAATAGAATATCAAAATACTTTACGAATATAGTACAATTCCAGATATGGATAATAGTTTGTGCAAACGCAATTAAATGTATGTTCTATGAGAAAGAAAAAGATAGCGGCTAATTTTTTTCAATTAATGTACTAAATAAGTACATTTGCTTAAGAATATTTGTCAAAAGAACCTGGTGTAAGAAGTATTGATGAGAATGATGGTGGCTTTAGCGTGTGTCCCTATTGGGGCCTTTCTGTCGCTTAAGAACAGTTAGTTGACCATGATGAGTTTGCTCAGAAAGTTTCATCAATAATAAATCACATCCACAGGAAAGGAAGGAAAATGACAGACGAGGTGCATAATTCAACGTAAACGTTTGTATATGTATTCTAGTATTGCGGGGAGTACTGAACAAATACTAAGCGTCTCGAGTTCTAATAGACCAGACCGCGATGAAATTCTAACTAAACCTTATATACCTGTAGAATAATAAAGGGCCCTTTCTGGCAGCTCGTGTTCAAAAATTACAAAGATAAACTAAACCTTAATTGGTACATCTGTAGAAATTTTAAAATGACGTGCATTCCTTTTATGAATATTGCAGACTTCTGCCCGTATTTCACACCTAAAATTTACTAAAGAGGGTAAGAAATAAAACTTAATTTGGGTATCTATATATTGTTTGTGCGTTAAATTTTTATATATGCAAGCAATTTCCTTTAAAAGATTATTTATTATAAATAGAAAATCACAACATTATGAGCTATTTACAACAATTATTACAGAATAACTTTGAATGTTCTTTACACATATTTTGTTTAGATTCGCTACAATATTGTTTTTGTTTTCGATCCTTCGCTTTGGGGCACAAGTAACATCTTCTTCTGACACTTACTTGAGGTCCAAGTTTAAATTTTTTTGAAGAAGTTGGTTGATCTACAAACTCCTCCATGCAGTGCTGGATACTATGCTGTAATCCTCTCGATTGCCTTCTTTTGATATGCGGAAGTACTAAACTTTCAGATAGAGATACCAGAAATAAATGTCTCTTTTCGTGTTTTTTTTTTGTTCCAATCTGGTTTTAGATTGGTCCAAACAACATATGCAGCCACACCACTCACGTCTAACAGATTCATAAAAAATGCAAATGACCAACGATTTCTTTTACTTTTAGACATGTATTTAGGACCATTTGGTCTAATGTACCCACTCCACACTAAGTTTGGTTGCAATACATTACCATTTCCGGTTTGTTCTTATAATCGCCATTGAGTCCCTTAGTTGACAATATTATCACACTTTTGTTCTTTTTTGGTACATAGGATACCAAGGATGCATGTGATGTGAAACCAAAAATTCAGGTCTCTTCATCCTGTTTCTTGTTAGGCAAAAATTCTTGGGGTACAAAACGCTTGTTTTTTTTACAGTTCCTACGTACGTCAATCCATTCTTCAATAGTCTTTTAGATAATAAATAATCTGTGAAATAATTATCAAAAGTCACGTTTCCCTTTGTATTATAAAACGGCTCTACCAGTTGCTCAACCACTGCACTTGCGAGGGCCTTCGCAACTTGATTACCTTCTTTTCTAATGTAGGGAATACCATTTAGGGGATAATACGTTTTAGAATCGCATACCCGCCAGATCTTCATTCCATATTTGTCAGGTTTTGAGGGTATGTATTGACGGAATGGGCATCATCCACGAAAAGGTACAAGTTGTTCACCCACTGTTATATTATCTCCGGGTAAGTAATGCTTTTTGAAATTATTATTGAGCATTTCCCAAATTTTTCCTATAGGTGCAAGTTTATCATCTTTTCTCCGTTGGTTGCGCGTTTCCTTGTTATCAAAGCGTATAAAACGCAACAAATTTTTAAATATTTTAAGTCCCATCGTTCCTCGAAAAATTGACGGACCGTATAAAGCACTCCACAACACGTCATAACTAGTATCATTTGCACTCAGATGACCGGTAGTTAGTAACAAACCAAAAAAACCACGAATTTCAATATTATCACATGACTTCCAAAATACACCCTGTTGGCTTCATTGTGTGTCTGTAAAACAATTTCAGAGACTATATTGTCGTCCATAAATAAACAGAAAGCATAAATCGGCTCGTCAATAATTTTCCCGGCTGTATTATGACTTTATGTAATTTTGATTTTATTATGTTGCACGAACGAGACCGACCTGAAGGAGGCGGTTGGCTGATCCGCTCTGTACCGTCTTTAGAAATGAATTGGCAATATTTTAATTTAGCGAGTCTTCCTCTTCACTTAGTTCTTGAATGTCAGCCGTTTCACTAGTAGATGAAACATGATCTTCTTCTTCGCAGTCACTTGATGAATCAGCTACATGATCAATGTCGTCGTCGTCGTCATTCCACCGATTTCCTACTATCTTCTCGAGTTATCCTTGAGTTAACCTTCAGTTCATTATCATGCAGCCCAATCAGACTCATAATTTCATACAAACTAAAACTTCAAGCTAATATAGACATGCATTTATGTATCTGCTACCCCTTCAATAGTTGGGAAAGCTTTCTTTTACGGTAAAAACCAAAACTTCCACTAAATACCTTTATACTAAGTCATTATCTAGGTACCTCATTAGATAAACATAATCTTTGAAAGCAATTATATTTTGTTAAAGGATGAACGGCTCATTAGGCCCGCTTGCCCGGTAATGAGGCTTTAATCGAAAAATGCTGATAAAAAAGACAATATGCAGAAAATAAATTCCATTATCTCTTGATGGGTAATTAGTAAATACCATGTTGGTGGAATTCCAAAATGCATTCACTCAAATTACATTTATTAATAGAAATATTAAAGTTTTAATACTTGTTCGGGCCTAAGAGGCCCCCCTTGCCCGGATAAGGGTTAAAAAAAATTGGTTTTGCTATGTCATTAGCCTTGAAATTTTCACAGAATTATTGAAATATATGTAGAATAGAATATTTCAAATAAGCCAGTACATCAAATTATTCCATCACCAACTATCTACCAGAGGGAAAAACGTTTCCGTGGAATGCGAGCGAGACAGTTATATGTGAATCTGCAGGTTGAACAGAGAACGCATATCGAGCATTTATGAATTTTATTAAACGCTGATAACAATTATGTAGAATGCAATAAGTATTTGTTAATTTTGTGGAAACGTCATGTTTAGAAAGGTTTGTCTGCATCTGATCTAAATATTTGGGCAATAACCAATGTTATATATACAAAATATATAATAAAATTGGTCCAAATATTTGTAACTTTACCAGAATATCACACCTGTGATTATAATCCCTTCATTTTATAGAAAAGGAAACATCAATCCATTCAAGCTATTGTTAAAATCTAAAATGTATCAGGATGTATCTATCAACCTTACAAATATAAATGACAATATAATAAATCAGAATATTCTTACGACAATAGAAAAGTTTATATGCGAAATATATAAATTAAAAAACTGTGACGACACAAATAGTGGAAGATATGAACTCTTCATGAAAAATTTCACAGCTGAAAATGTCGATGCGCCCTTTGAAAATCCAGTTATAAAATTTGCCTCCGTGTAAAGCTGAATTGTATCAGCCTGCATTAAGAACCAAGTATATCGCTAGCATATGGAGAAATACACACCTTGAGTTGCCCACAATATTGAATCCAGAAGACAATGGTTGGGTGTTAAATGATGACCAATATGATTTTCTGTGGTTAGAGGCATGATACGTATTTGTATCATGGTTAGAGGGAGATCAAATGCCACCTACAGTATGTGATGAGATCGCAACCAACAACATCGAGATTGAAGCAAATGATGTCGATATCAATGGTAAGTGATTTTTCATAAATTATATATATAAGTCATAACACAATAATTGTTATTAGTCATGTTCACAGATGGTGACATATTGGAGATTTAACGGAGGATTCGAATGATTCAATGTTCATTCCAAATGACGATGACGAGTATGATGATGAAGACACATAAATATTCATAATTTATCATACACTTTATAAATTTTGTGTTTTAAATTTTTACAATATAGTATATAGAGTATCAAGAAGAGTAAGGGACGTTTACCGGTCGACGGCCATGTTTGGCCGGAGAACGGTACAGCCATTAATGTTCGTGATCCTCATATTGCTTTTTGCACGATTGTATTTAATTTACCACATTGAAATTATTTAACTTCTACTAAATAAACGAAAAGTCAAAAGTGAATTTTTAAATAGAAATGTCCAAATTTGTTGTTCTTATTGTTGTGAAATATAGTACCTTTATGTAATTTTACGTTGGTAAGTAAAAGACGTCGGTAAGTAAAATCTTACCGACGAGTTGGGCCTCGCAACCAGTAACCATATCATACTGTCTTGGAAACAAATATGGTAAATAAACGAAAAAGCCCAATCGTGCAAAAAATATTTTATTAAATTGTTTATATTTGGACCATTTTACTCTCAATATGAGTTTTCTCTTCAACTCGCAGAGTCGTATATAACGGTCTCGCTCGCACTCACATAGAAACGTTTTTCGCTCTGGCAGATAGTTGGTGAGAATACAATAGTAGTAGTTGTTTTATCACCCAAAAATTTTAACGCTACGTCTAGACCACTATATATATATATATATATATATATATATATATATATATATATAAAAAAACAACAAAATCTATCATTAATTCTACAAAATTAGACAAAGAAACAAAACAGAAACTAATTCCAAGAGAAGAGTTCAAGAATCCCCAAAATATACGGACTCCCAAAAATACATAAGGAAAACTGGCCATTACGCCCTATCGTAAGTGCATTCAATTCTCCGACTCATGACCTTGCTCGTTATCTAGCCAAAGTTATTCAACCGATTTGTGAAAATGCTGTATCCTACATCAAAACTCATATGATTTTCTACACAAACTCAAAATTGTACCCTTGGCTCCAAATGACTTTTTAGTTAGCTTCGACATAACGTCACTTTTCACCAAAATACCTATTGAAGACACGATGAAAATTCTAGAAGAAAAACACTCAATAAACCAAGACATACTCAAATTGATAAACCACTGCATGCACTCAACCTATTTTACATACAAAGGACAATTTTACAAGCAAATTCAAGGAACACCTATGGGCTCGCCACTCTCTCCAGCTTTTGCGAATGTATATATGGAACATTTTGAAACCATTGCTTTAAATTCTGCAGATTTAAAACCTAAATGTTGGTTTCGTTATGTTGACGACACATTTGTAGTTTGGCCCCATGGAAAAGGAAACTTGAACCATTTTCTAGGACATATTAACAACATTCACGACAACATCAAATTTACTATGGAAGTTGAAGAAAATAATTCACTCCCTTTTTTGGATACCCTAATAACAAGACTTCCTAATGGCAAATTTACACACAAAGTTTATCGAAAACCAACACATACGAATAGATACTTGAACTCTCTCTCGCATCACCATCCTGGTCAATTACGTAGCGTTATGAAATCCTTGATATACCGCTCTTACCACTTATCTGACCAAAATTCTAGAACGGAAGAGTTGAAGACTATTAATAAAATATTACTTCAAAATGGACACGAAGATCAAGAAATGTTGAAAATTACCACCGAAATAAGAAGGCCAAGAAATAATAACTTATCAAACAATGAACGGAAGATTCCTGTTATTCTACCTTATATAAAGGAATTACAGAAAGATTAGCAAATAAATTTCCCAAAAACGACTTTAGACAGGTATTCAAACCACATTCAACTTTGTCCCAACTTTTAAGAAACCCCAAAGACAAAATTCCTAATGAAAACCAAGGCGTGTATGAGATACCGTGCAACAACTGTCGAGAAACTTATATAGGACAAAATAAGGACAGAATATTATATGCGAGAGTCGATGAACACAAACTAGCAATTGAGCAGCACAATCCATAATTGTCTTTAGCTACACATCATTTAGATACAGGACACCAAATTAATACCAACAACATCCGTTTAATTGCACCTATATATACCTTACAAGCAAGAATTATTAGAGAAGCAGTTGAAATTGAAAGAAGACCAAACGCCCTCAATAAACGAGATGACACTTCTAGAATGCCACAAATTTGGAAGAATATCATTAAACAAGTTGATTCTACATTTCAACCAACTCCAAATCTTCCAGAAATTTCAAACACTTATGCTGCAACTATTCCTGGCGTCCCCACTTCTGCACCTTCTACATCACATACTAGACCAACTACCCGAAGTCAAACACACTCGTCCAGATTAAAATTAAATTAGTTACCTTGTTTCATATTTTGTACTTGTTAAAAATAGTTACCTTATTTCAATTTCTGTAATTGTCAAATAAATTCTTGACAAAGGGAACAAAGGACGTTCCCGAAACGTTGAATTAATTTTTACGTTTATTTACACAAGTTTTAAAGAAAATTGTTTTATTTAAACATGAATACTTGTGGAAATCTAAATAGAAATATATATATATATATATATATATATATATATGTATATATATATATATATATATATACAGGGTGAGTCAGTTTTTGTAGACAAACTTTAACAGGAGATAGAACACATGTTTCTAAAAGAAAAGTTCCTATAAACATATGTCGTAGAAGGCTTCGTTTCCGAGATACAGGGCGTTGAATATAATTTTTTTCTCAAATTTTCATTATAACTCATAAACGAATGCTTAGATTTTTTCATGTTGGGGGATAATGTCTATTAATTAAGGGCATAAAACAAGCGATAAGAATGTTCACAAACTTGCACAGTGGCGGAGTGGAGGGTGCTCAACCCCTTTCATAAACAGAACTTCTACGCCAATGACTATTTTTAAAAACTATTATTTTCATTATCTACATACAGTTTAACAAAATAATGTACCTTCTTCTGTTTCGAAATTTCTGTGCGTTTCGAGTTATTTTGATTTTTAGTGTTTGATGTGTACTAAGTTAAGTAATGTGCTTTATGTGAATAATTGAATATACATTTTTAATAAAAAGACATAATAAACATTTAGAGCCATTTTAGTACCTAACGATCGTTTCTTTAAAATTTCAAATACATTTTCATTTATAAATAGGTAGGTTATCGGTTTTTAGTATCCATTGTTATTATCCTCGTATAAAAAGAAATGCATAATTATTATTGTTATGCGGTCAATACTTTCTGTATATTATGTATGTATCAATTTCGCCATAAACATGTATGTAGTTTTTAAGTGAGATTCTAATGAGTTATAGACCGCTGCTCACTTACTCTCATTAAAGAGCCGCCACTGTATCAAGCCATACTCAAATACAAGATTTTGTAAATTGAAATCTGTTTAGTGCACTAATTTTAACAATCCTTATTTATTATTGTAACAATAATTAATAATTGTGAAATAAATAAGAATTCTTAGCAATAACGATTTGTAAATAAATAACAATAACACTAGTATAATAAAATTAGGCACTTTGTTCAAAATGTAAACCGTTCTTTTCAATACACATTTCACAGCGACGTACAATAGAACGTCTTAAGTTAACTAAATGATGCACCCTTATTTCATTACAACAAAATATGATACTCCGTGGAAAACAAGTAAGTATTACATTTTATATTTTGAAACGACAGTTTGACTTTTTACAAACACTTGCTTCATCTTGAATAATTTCACTGTTATTAATTATTGTTTTTAAGTTCAAAAAGTTATTTCATTTGATGTGCCAGCTTTTAATTAGTGTAACATGCCGTTTACATTTACAAATAGCGAACAAGCCGACATTCATTTTATTTATGGGTTCGCAAATGGGAATTCAAGGTACGCAGCTAGGGAGTATCGGAGAAGGTTTCCAAATAGACGACAACCTCATCATTCCGTTTTTGTGAGCATCCATCGTCGATTTGTTAACCAGGGTTTGAAAAATGTACATGGGTGCCGACAGAACAACCGTGGACGAGATAGAATTGGAAAGGGTATATTGCGTGAATTTAATAGGAACACCACGACAAGTACTCGACGTACTGCTGTTGCTCCTGGTATTTCCCAAAGTGAAGTTTCTCGGGTTTTAAAACGGGATCACAGACGCCCATATCATTTTCAACCTGTTCGTGGTTTATGTCCAGGTGACGCCGAACGAAGACTTAATTATTGTAGGTGGGTTCTTAACTCCATTCAAAATAATAGAGATTTCTTATCCAACATACTGTGGACTGATGAATCCTGTTTTACTTGTCGTGGTATCGTAAACTTTAACAATCTGCTTATATGGGCACATGAAAACCCACATGCCATTCGACCAAGAAGTTTTCAACATGAATTTAGTACAAATGTCTGGATTGGAATTTACGGCAACCACGTCTTTGGACCTTATTTCTTGCCACAACGTGCAAATTCAGAAAATTTCCACAATTTTTAGAAGAACATGTTAATATGTGGGAAGACATTCCTTTGAATTTAAGAGGACATTCCTTTGAATTTAAGAGGACATTCTTGGTTTTAGCTTGATGGATGTCCGGCCCATTATGGCAGGAATGTAAGAAATTGGCTAAACAATAACTACCCGGGGAGGTGGATAGGTCGTGAAAGTCCAGTGGCGTGGCCTCTTAGATCCCCGATTTAACGCCACTTGACTTCTTTGTATGGGTATTCATGAAGGAAAAGTGTATACCACTCCGGTTAATACACTTGAAGAACTTCACAATCGCATCAGAGATGCTTGCAATGAAATAAGGGTGCATCATTTAATTAACTTAAGACGTTCTATTGTATGTCGCTGTGAAATGTGTGTTGAAAAGAACGGTTTACATTTTGAACAAAGTGCCTAATTTTATTATACTAGTGTTATTGTTATTTATTTATAAATCGTTATTGCTAAGAATTCTTATTAATTTCACAATTATTAATTAAGTATTGTTACAATAATAAATAAGGATTGTTAAAATTAGTGTACTAAACAGATTTCAATTTGCAAAAGTCTTGTATTTGAGTATGGCTTGATACAGTGGCGGCTCTTTAATGAGAGCAAGTGAGCAGCGGTCTATAACTTATTAGAATCTCACTTAAAAACCACATACATGTTTATGGCGAAATTGATACATACATAATTATACAGAAAGTATTGACCGCATAACAATAATAATTATGCATTTCTTTTTATACGAGGATAATAACAATGGATACTAAAAAAAACCGATAACCTACCTATTTATAAATGAAAATCTATTTGAAATTTTAAAGAAACGATCGTTAGGTACTAAAATGGCTCTAAATGTTTTATTATGTCTTTTTATTAAAAATGTATATTCAATTATTCACATAAAGCACATTACTTAACTTAGTACCACATCAAACACTAAAAATCAAAATAACTCGGAAACGCACAGAAATTTCGAAACAGAAGAAGGTACATTATTTTTGTTAAACTGTATGTAGATAATGAAAATGATAGTTTTTTAAAAAATAGTCATTGGCGTAGAAGTTCTGTTTATGAAAGGGTTGAGCACCCCTCCACTCCGCCACTGTGCAAGTTTGTGAACATTCTTATCGCTTGTTTTATGCCCTTAATTAATAGACATTATCCCCCAACATGAAAAAATCTAAGCATTCGTTTATGAGTTATAATGAAAATTTGAGAAAAAATTATATTCAACACCCTGTATCTCGAAACGAAGCCTTCTACGACATATGTTTATAGGAACTTTTCTTTTAGAAACATGTGTTCTATCTCCTGTTAAAGTTTGTCTACAAAAACTGACTCACCCTGTATACATAATATATATATATATATATATATATATATATATATATATATATATATATATATATATATATATATATATATATATATATATATTATATATATATACATATATATATATATATATATATATATATATCGTCAAATAGCATGTACCTAGAGAAGGATGTGATTCTACATGAAAAATAAGACTTTTTTCCCTATGAACTTATATGCTCAGACGTACCGTTTTCAATATACAGGGAGTCAAAGTTGAATTTTTGTTCAGTTTTTGGAAAATATCTCGAGAACCGTATGAGATATGATGTTCAGCTCTTATAAACAATTGGTGCTCATTAACTCACTTGTTTTCGCTGTAAAATGAAGGTTTTTAAAAATTCAGTGGCGTGGATTTTGGGTATTTTGAGGGTTTCAATCCCCCTAATTTCTACGCCACTGAATTAAATGCAATTCTAAGAAGCGTCTTAGAACCGGCCATGTCTTCTACACCAAAAAGATGCTCTTGGCTGATAGCTCTAAACTCAACTGTTTCCGAGAAAAATGGCAATGAATGAGAGAAAACATTACTTTTAAGAATCATTTTCATTAAAAATTTATTAACAGTAGGCATAACATTTTGGAAAGAATGCAAGTAATAAATTCCAAATTACTACTTATTGAATAAAAAACTAATACTGCCCACGTAGCACACTTTTAGCATTTGTTTTTCATTCAATTAGTAGTTATTTGTATTTGTATACTTTCAGTTTTCTCGAAATGTTGTACCTACTGTTAATAAATTGTTAAAAAAAATTATCTCAAACGGTTCTCGAGATATTGTCCAAAAACTAAAAAAAAATTCAACTTTGACCCCCTGTATATTGAAAACGGTACGTCTGGGCATATAAGTTCATAGGAAAAAAAAGTTTTATTTTTTCATGTAGAATCACCTCCTCTAGGTACATGCCATTTCCGGGCACCCTGTATATATATATATATATATATATATATATATATATATATATATATATATATATATACATATTTAGAAACCAGATGTTTTATTGACTTTACAGTAAATAAACAATACAACAATTTTTACTAGGGCAAACACTATTATTGTATTTTCGTTATTAATATTGTTATTAATTAGGAACTGCTTACTTTGTAGAAGTATGTAATTCCATAAATATGTCAGAATATTGTAACTAGGAAATGCTGACTTTGTAGGTTTATGAGCCGCTACCGGTCAAGGAAAACGTTGTGGTTGACTACGCCTAATTTTGGCATATATTTAGAAATAAAGAGGATGAGTCAGTCATTCGCAAGATTTTCTGGTGCTCGGATATATTGCCGGTCTCTCATTTGATTTGTACTCAAATAAATCGCACGTGTGGTATTTGAATTTTATGTTTTGTTTTTTTGTGTTACCCTTAATTGTAAAATTTCTAACAATATATATATATATATATATATATATATATATATATATATAGTCATAAAATAATAATTGTTATTAATCATGTTCACAGATGATGACATATTGGAGCCTGAAATGGTTTAACGGGCGATTCGAATGATTCAATGTTCGTTCAAAATGACGATGACGAGGAGTATGATGATAAGACAAATAAATGTTCATAATCTATGATGCACTTTATAAATTTTCTGTTTTAAATTTTTACAAGTATTTTATTAAATTGTATATATTTAGATCATTTTACTCTCAATATGCGTTCCCTCTTCAACCTGCAGATTCGTATATAACTGTCTCGCTCGCACTCACATGGAAACGTTTTTTGCTCTGGCAGATAGTTGGTTATAGTTGATATTTCAATAATTCTGTGAAAATTTCAAGACTAATGAAATTATGAAACCAATTTTTTTTTAATAAATATTTAGAGCGTTCTGTCGACAATTAGGAGGGACAGAAATGTTCTAGCCATAATTATTATAAATAGAGACCACTGTCGAAAGAACATCCCGGCCGCAGAGGGCTGCTAGAAGGGCCTTTTGTTATTCTGCAGATACATAAGATTTAGTTTGTGACTTTTGAAATGCCAATACAAAATATGTCACTGGCTCTTCCTCTTTAAGTTACAGTAAGGCACGCATTCCCAAACATTTCTAATTTATATACAAAGGTGGCAACCAATATATTTCTGGCATGTAGAATGCAGTTTCACAACTAATTTTCTAAGTAGTTTTGTTTTCGAGTTCATAAGCTGAGAATGGGCGGAAGGAAGGACATTTGGATTACTATAGAATACGAACAGGATTAAACCACTAATATTTAAAATACATTAAAAATTACCTAGTACAAACAATAATACAATTTCCCAAAATAAATCATACATACCTGGATATTTACCCGGTGAATTTTAGGCAACTGTATAATTATGTATGTATCAATTTCGCCATAAACATGTATGTAGTTTTAAGTGAGATTCTAATAAGTTATAGACCGCTGCTCACTTGCTCTCATTAAAGAGCCGCCACTGTATCAACCCATACTCAAATACAAGACTTTTGTAAATTGAAATCTGTTTAGTACACTAATTTTAACAATCGTTATTTATTATTGTAACAATACTTAATTAATAATTGTGAAATTAATAAGAATTCTTAGCAATAACGATTTATAAATAAATAACAATAACACTAGTATAATAAAATTAGACACTTTGTTCAAAATGTAAACCGTTCTTTTCAATACACATTTCACAGCGACGTACAATAGAACGTCTTAAGTTAACTAAATGATGCACCCTTATTTCATCGCAACAAAATATGATACTCCTTGGAAAACAAGTAAGTATTACATTTTATATTTTGAAACGACAGTTTGACTTTTTACAAACACTTGCTTCATCTTGAATAATTTCACTGTTATTAATTATTGTTTTAAGTTCAAAAGTTATTTCATTTGATTGCCAGCTTTTAATTAGTGTAACATGCCGTTTACATTTACAAATAGCGAACAAGCCGACATTCATTTTATTTATGGGTTCGCAAATGGGAATTCAAGGTACGCAGCTAGGGAGTATCGGAGAAATTTCCAAATAGACGACAACCTCATCATTCCGTTTTTGTGAGCATCCATCGTCGATTTGTTAACCAGGGTTTGAAAAATGTACATGGGGCCGACAGAACAACCGTGGACGAGATAGAATTGGAGAGGGTATATTGCGTGAATTTAATAGGAACCCCACGACAAGTACTCGACGTACTGCTGTTGCTCTTGGTATTTCCCAAAGTAAAGTTTCTCGGGTTTTAAAATGGGATCACAGACGCCCATATCATTTTCAACCTGTTCATGGTTTATGCCCAGGTGACGCCGAACGAAGACTTAATTATTGTAGGTGGGTTCTTAACTCCATTCAAAATAATAGAGATTTCTTATCCAACATACGGTGGACTGATGAATCCTGTTTTACTCGTCGTGGTATCGTAAACTTTCACAATCTGCGTATATGGGCACATGAAAACCCACATGCCATTCGACCAAGAAGTTTTCAACATGAATTTAGTACAAATGTCTGGATTGGAATTTACGGCAACCACGTCTTTGGACCTTATTTCTTGCCACAACGTGCAAATTCAGAAAATTTCCTACAATTTTTAGAAGAACATGTTAATATGTGGGAAGACATTCCTTTGAATTTAAGAGGACATTCTTGGTTTCAGCTTGATGGATGTCCGGCCCATTATGGCAAATGTAAGAAATTGGCTAAACAATAACTACCCGGGAGGTGGATAGGTCGTGAAGTCCAGTGGCGTGGCTCTAGATCCCCGATTTAACGCCACTTGACTTTTTGTATGGGTATTCATGAAGGAAAAGTGTATACCACTCCGGTTAATACACTTGAAGAACTTCACAATCGCATCAGAGATGCTTGCAATGAAATAAGGGTGCATCATTTAATTAACTTAAGACGTTCTATTGTATCGTCGCTGTGAAATGTGTATTGAAAAGAACGGTTTACATTTTGAACAAAGTGTCTAATTTTATTATACTAGTGTTATTGTTATTTATTTATAAATCGTTATTGCTAAGAATTCTTATTAATTTCACAATTATTAATTAAGTATTGTTACAATAATAAATAAGGATTGTTAAAATTAGTGTACTAAACAGATTTCAATTTACAAAAGTCTTGTATTTGAGTATGGCTTGATACAGTGGCGGCTCTTTAATGAGAGCAAGTGAGCAGCGGTCTATAACTTATTAGAATCTCACTTAAAAACTACATACATGTTTATGGCGAAATTGATACATACATAATTATACAGAAAGTATTGACCGCATAACAATAATAATTATGCATTTCTTTTTATACGAGGATAATAACAATGGATACTAAAAAAAACCGATAACCTACCTATTTATAAATGAAAATCTATTTGAAATTTTAAAGAAACGATCGTTAGGTACTAAAATGGCTCTAAATGTTTTATTATGTCTTTTTTATTAAAAAATGTACATTCAATTATTCACATAAAGCACATTACTTAACTTAGTACCACATCAAACACTAAAAATCAAAATAACTCGGAAACGCACAGAAATTTCGAAACAGAAGAAGGTACATTATTTTTGTTAAACTGTATGTAGATAATGAAAATAATAGTTTTTTAAAAAAATAGTCATTGGCGTAGAAGTTCTGTTTATGAAAGGGGTTGAGCACCCCCTCCACTCCGCCACTGTGCAAGTTTGTGAACATTCTTATCGCTTGTTTTATGCCCCTTAATTAATAGACATTATCCCCCCAACATGAAAAAATCTAAGCATTCGTTTATGAGTTATAATGAAAATTTGAGAAAAAAGCCTTCTACGACATATGTTTATAGGAACTTTTCTTTTTAGAAACATGTGTTCTATCTCCTGTTAAAGTTTGTCTACAAAAAACTGACTCACCTTGTATACATATATATATATATATATATATATATATATATATATATATATATATATATATATATATACCGGGTGCCCGTAAATAGCATGTACCTAGAGAAGGATGTGATTCTACATGAAAAAATAAGACTTTTTTCCCTATGAACTTATATGCTCAGACGTACCGTTTTCAATATACAGGGAGTCAAAGTTGAATTTTTGTTCAGTTTTTGGAAAATATCTCGAGAACCGTATGAGATATGATGTTCAGCTCTTATAAACAATTGGTGCTCATTAACTCACTTGTTTTCGCTGTAAATGAAGGTTTTAAAAATTCAGTGGCGTGGATTTTGGGTATTTTGAGGTTTCAATCCCTAATTTCTACGCCACTGAATTAAATGCAATTCTAAGAAGCGTCTTAGAACGCCATGTCTTCTAACCAAAAAGATGCTCTTGGCTGATAGCTCTAAACTCAACTGTTTCCGAGAAAAATGGCAATGAATGAGAGAAAACATTACTTTTAAGAATCATTTTCATTAAATTTATTAACAGTAGGCATAACATTTTGGAAAGAATGCAATAATAAATTAAATTACTACTTATTGAATAAAAAACTAATACTGCCCACGTAGCACACTTTTAGCATTTGTTTTTCATTCAATTAGTAGTTATTTGTATTTGTATACTTTCAGTTTTCTCGAAATGTTGTACCTACTGTTAATAAATTGTTAAAAAAAATTATCTCAAACGGTTCTCGAGATATTGTCCAAAAACTAAAAAAAAATTCAACTTTGACCCCCTGTATATTGAAAACGGTACGTCTGGGCATATAAGTTCATAGGAAAAAAAAGTTTTATTTTTTCATGTAGAATCACCTCCTCTAGGTACATGCCATTTCCGGGCACCCTGTATATATATATATATATATATATATATATATATATATATATGTTAGAAACCAGATGTTTTATTGACTTTACAGTAAATAAACAATACAACAATTTTTACTAGGGCAAGCACTATTATTGTATTTTCGTTATTAATATTGTTATTAATTAGGAACTGCTTACTTTGTAGAAGTATGTAATTCCATAAATATGTCAGAATATTGTAACTAGGAAATGCTGACTTTGTAGGTTTATGAGGGCCGCTACCGGTCAAGGAAAACGTTGTGGTTGACTACGCCTAATTTTGGCATATATTTAGAAATAAAAGAGGATGATAGTCAGTCATTCGCAAGATTTTCTGGTGCTCGGATATATTGCCGGTCTCTCATTTGATTTGTACTCAAATAAATCGCACGTGTGGTATTTGAATTTTATGTTTTGTTTTTTTGTGTTACCTTAATTGTAAAATTTAACTATATATATATATATATATATATATATATATATATATATATATATATATATATATATATATATATATATATAGTCATAAAATAATAATTGTTATTAATCATGTTCACAGATGATGACATATTGGAGCCTGAAATGGTTTAACGGGCGATTCGAATGATTCAATGTTCGTTCAAAATGACGATGACGAGGAGTATGATGATAAGACAAATAAATGTTCATAATCTATGATGCACTTTATAAATTTTCTGTTTTAAATTTTTACAAGTATTTTATTAAATTGTATATATTTAGATCATTTTACTCTCAATATGCGTTCCTCTTCAACCTGCAGATTCGTATATAACTGTCTCGCTCGCACTCACATGGAAACGTTTTTTGCTCTGGCAGATAGTTGGTTATAGTTGATATTTCAATAATTCTGTGAAAATTTCAAGACTAATGAAATTATGAAACCAATTTTTTTTTAATAAATATTTAGAGCGTTCTGTCGACAATTAGGAGGGACAGAAATGTTCTAGCCATAATTTTTATAAATAGAGACCACTGTCGAAAGAACATCCCGGCCGCAGAGGGCTGCTAGAAGGGCCTTTGTTATTCTGCAGATACATAAGATTTAGTTTGTGACTTTTGAAATGCCAATACAAAATATGTCACTGGCTCTTCCTCTTTAAGTTACAGTAAGGCACGCATTCCCAGACATTTCTAATTTATATACAAAGGTGGCAACCAATATATTTCTGGCATGTAGAATGCAGTTTCACAACTAATTTTCTAAGTAGTTTTGTTTTCGAGTTCATAAGCTGAGAATGGGCGGAAGGAAGGACATTTGGATTACTATAGAATACGAACAGGATTAAACCACTAATATTTAAAATACATTAAAAAATTACCTAGTACAAACAATAATACAATTTCCCAAAATAAATCATACATACCTGGATATTTACGCCGGTGAATTTTAGGCAACATTTTTTTGAATACGTTCAGACCAGTTTCAAACGTAAATTTATAATAAAATATTGGAATTCTATGATTTACTTCCAAATGGTTCTTGATTGTAACGAATATTCCTCTTAAAAAAAATACATCAGTAAACAATTGGTATAATGGGTCCATTTTTCTAAGTCTAGGGTAACGACCAATTCTAGATTGTTGTGTTCTTTCACCAAAATAAAAATTTTCTATTCTGTTGTGAATTGTTTTGCTTAATAAACTGTTCTTGTTGCAGTACAAATTATTTGGGATAGCCTGAGAAAAATCATTAATTATTTTTGGTTTTCCTATAATTTTTCTATTAAGTAAATCCCAATAAATTCCTTCCCTAACAGTGTATCCAATAATGAATGGCACTTTAGCGTAATTGCCAGTTCTTATAATATTAATAGGTTGATCAGGTAAAAATGGTTCCGGATATTTTTGGGTCTCAACAATTGGACTGCAAAACCATTTGGTATTAACCATATTGTCCTTAAAATAATATGGTAATGAGTATAGCTTAAAAATGAATATTAAACAAACGTTTGTAAGTTGTTCTTGCGCTAGGTAAATTACTTTTACACTCAACTCCCTAAGTTGAGATATAAGTTCCTTATCATCACCTGTATAGCCTAATACCTTTGCAATCATTCTACCACTACCCATTACACCATTAACCCATGGATTGAGAGCACAACCACTTTGCATAATTGCTTTGTGGAATAAACCTAAATTTGCATTTAAATATTTTAAGGAAAATTTTAGATATATTCGCACATCTGGACATAGGGGAGAGCATATGAAGGTGGACGCATGCAGCCCCTGCATCATGTCCAAATAAAGTAACGTTATTTTTATCTCCATTGAACTGTTTAATATTGTGTTGAACCCACTTAAGTACTAGTACTTGATCCTTTAAACCTGCATTTCCAGTAACTTCTAAAGTAGGATCTTCAAAGCTCATAAAACCTAAATATTGTTTTTATTAACAAAGTCTCTATTTTTTACATTTTAACCTAACATTCCAAGCCTGTAATTAAATGTTACTAGCACTATGTCTTGAGTCATTAAAAATGATGGTCCACAAAATTCTATTTTGCTAGAGCCACAAACAAATGCACCACCGTGTATCCAAACCATTACAGGTAAACGTGTGTCTTCGGCCACAACCTGAGAAAAATTGTTTTATTAGTTGTAGCTGTTTTTAAAAAAATATTAAAGCATACGAACATAATTATAGAGTTTAAACAAAACATTGTTTATGAAATGCATGTATACAGGGTGACCCAAAAACAAGTTACGACCATCAACTTCATTTTTTCATATATAATACCACTAGAGAAAAAATTTTGTCGGCAAAATTTGCGATGGTGTTATGAAAGTGTGTTGCTTGGCAATTTCGCGAATGCCATTTGTAACAAAACCACGAGCCGTCAGGCGAGTGGTTTGATAAATGTCATGAGCGAAATTACCTCAAAGCAACACACTTGAAAATTATCACCATCGAAAATTTTGCAGACATAAATTTTTTCTCGAGTGGTATTTGACATGACTATTTCACGAGACAAATTAAAATTACACACATATTTTAATATTTAGCCTCCATCGTATAATTTAACTAAAACAAGTAAAGCCACGCGCTGTCAATTTGACAATTTTTTATTACAAAGCATACTTAAAATATTTTATAAACGTCAAAATTTTATCACTTATCAATACCAACTTGTAGGTTTTGCCAAATTTTATCAAGCAACGTGTTTTGCCGCTGAAATACGTTCGTTACTATGGCGATTTCCTAAGTAAAATGTTAACGAGTGAAATAGTCAAATAGAAACACTTATTTTTAATTTTATCGAAAAATTTACTTCTGAACGTATCAGTAACCAACACGATAATTATGGAAACTATCAATATATTTTCACGAAACATAGTATTTAATAAGTAAGAACAATCGGTATTTACTAAATTAAATGTACAAATTGAAATCCTTCTTGTGCCTGGCAGTATTCCAAACGGTGGATAAATTCTTGCTGAACCATATTTATTGTTTCTGGACTAATATTAGCGCATCCTCTTCTGATTCTAGTTTTTAAGTCGTCAATCGTTTCAGGTCTAGTTTTGTATTCTCCTTGTGGTATGTGTTAATGATTCTTTGTCCAATTCCGAAAGAAATAGACGTCCTGTGTAGAGTCACGTTGATTTCTAATCTGGCTGTAGCTGTTTCCATAAATCAAATGCGTTAACTGCCGCAACATCAATAAAATTCATTAAGAGGACGGCTGGTCATCTCTTTGTTTGCCGATTGCAAGTGTATTGGGCCACCATTTTATCAAGAGAATCAACCTCACCTTAAGACCATTGTAATGAGACATGATCTGCGGCTTATTGTTATTCTTCTGGAATCACACCATCTCGATGTTCAGAGGATAACAATATCACAGTTCCATTTGGCTTTTGTACGTACGATACCATAGTAACATCTGCTTGATATGCAAAAATCGGGATGTAAATGGTGGGGCAAGTATTCTGTAGGATGAAAGCTTTATTTTTCTTTAATGTTCCACAGAATGTAAGCTTTCGGTACAGCAATTCCTTAGCCAACTACAAATAAACAAAAAAGTTACCTGCTGTGATCCCGTATTCTGGCCTAGACGCGAAACCGAATCTGGTACAACTCTTTCACCTTAGTTGCATTCTGGAATATCTCTATTTTCCCAAATAGCTTTGCAAGTTTTCAATACGATGTTTCAGTGTCCGCGAGGATCCAAATATGTATTCCGTACTTGGCCGGCTTACTTTTCATGTAGACCATGAATTGACATCTACCACGAAATGGTACCAATTACTCGTCTATTGTCAAATGGGATCACAGATCATAATGATTTTGACATTTTTTAAATAAAAACATCAGCCACATCACGAGTTGGTGCCATTTTGTCCGTTGCTCTTCTCTCTTGTCTGGTGTTATTTATGGTCGTACTTGAAATTTGCGAAATTCTGGATCGTGGCATTGTTGCTGCAGCATGGATCATTTTATCACTGCATTTGAATGGGTTCACCATGACTCTTTAGGACGCCAGCCAATATCAATAAACCAAGAAAGGCCTATTTCAGTTTCATCGACCTCTTTCCAAACCAAACCACCTTCACCGTCATTACGTAAGTTAAATTTCATCCAGAAAACGTAAAGCACCTCGATTCAATTTTGAAAACCTTTATGTTCAATTGCCCTTAATAATAAATTTTGAAGCATATGAGTCATCGCAAACTTTATTGACCACAACCTGTATATTCATAAAATTCAAAACAATAAAACGTTATCTGGATACGTTCTAATTAACTCTCGTATACACATAGATTAATATTTATAACTGTCATAAAAGTTCTGAAATAAATAAATATCCCCCAATTTAGTAAAATAATATTTGGGTTTATTAATTTTTAACCACAAAAACATTAATTGGTATTTAAACATTTTCAAGACGCAACGAACGCTCAGTTTCTATCAAATACTATTTGAATACTTCCTCTTTAATATGTATTTAAACATTCAGCCGCATGAATAAATCGCAATAATTAAAATTTCTGCTTAATAAATATATTATTAGTATTATGTATTTTATGACTGTTGATGAATGCCAAATAAGTAAATTTTGTAAAGCAATGAACTCTAATAACATTGGTTCTCTCTCAGATATTGCTTCCGAAAAGCATCACATACAGAAAAAGAACTAATTATTATAGATTAAATAATTAGATCTGATAATCTCACATATAATAACGGTAATGTTGATTGATTTTCCTTAATATTCGAACTTATACAATATAAACAATGGCACCTCTAAAGATAATCAAACTTCCACCATTAAAAGTTCTAAAATTATTCTTACATAAATAAATTCCGCAATGCTTTATCCGGCATAGTATGGTATACAATGGGTTGGTTTATTCTTATTAATCCTTAATATGTATCCACAGTTGTCACTGACAAACGGCCACAAATATTTACGTAACTTGATCATTGCACCACTCGCTAACTTAAATATCAGAGTGTGTGTACGCCTTACGCGTATGTAAGAATTTGGAAGTTTGATTGGCTGTATGCCGTTAGAAAGAAATACTTGTCACAGAATATATTTACTTACATTTGAACATTAAAATTTTTAAATGTTTCTACGCAGTCCATTTAGTGCTGTTAACAATCGCACATATACTCAAATTTTTTGAAAACTCTCTAGGAATTCCAACTCAATAAATCCTGTCATCTGTAAATGTTTACATACTTAATCCCCAAAATGGGTTTTCGCAGTAAACTAATATACACTGCGATACTAATTATTTACAAATAAAAACCAGCGCAGATCGTTTTATGATCTCATAAAACACCCACGCGCGGCCCCCGCTTACGTATATCTCTTTACCGAGCGTCTCTCCTCTGTACCCTAGCAGCCTCTCTCTTACATACCTGCAGTCAACCATTTTGCCCAAGATCACCATACTTTTCGCGCTAAAATCACAATCAAGCTTTCCCAAAGGAGCTTTCCACCGTGCGTCTTTGCCGAGTGGAAAGTCTGAAAAGGAACTAACGCAGGCGGATACGAAAAAATCGAAGCCATCTTGAACTTCGTTACAAACATCTTCACAATTCTTCGAAAAGACCCTAATTCACATTCAAATTCACTCCATATACTGTCCAAACCTAGGTTCAAGTTTTTATGAAATTTTTGTATACACGCCAGCCTTCCTTCCGCACAATTTAGCAAATCCTAACACCATTTGTTCTTGTTCATGCGTCAATTTTTCGATTGCGCAATGTTACGACATTTATACAAGCAAAAATATACGTACATATTCCTTTTCTACACTTTAATACAATATCAACCTATCATAAATTCACTCATTCGCGCGTTTACAACCAATGTAAAACTATATTCCTCCGCGCATAGTTGCAAATTACGGTAGCATTTAACCATCATTGTCTCAATAGGGGTTTTGCCATTATTTCTCAATCAAATTTAATACTCTCAACTCAAAAATCTTCATGCAACATTTAAATACTCTTTTCCATGATACACAATGATTTACTAAAATTCCAGTGGCGTAGTATTTACACTAATTTACATTATGTGCACACCAGAACAAGTTTTTCTTGCAAAATCACGTACATTTACCATCCAAATTACGTTCCTCGCACAAGACTGCATATACCCAATGCGTCAAAATAATCTCACAAAATATTAAAAAATGAGGATAATTTCAGTAATATTACATAAAGCATTCGAGAGGTAATGTTACTCGCCGGAATCATGGGGAGCTCGAGTCATTTGGAGTCGAAATGGAACTTGATTAACCATCTTCAAAATGCAATTATAATAGGTCTTTGTACAGACTTTACACTAATAGTGCAATACTAACAATAAAATCTAGAAGTGCATTTACGCGTATCAAGACGTTTTTGTCGCACTCCGTGGTGAATAAGCAATTATCATCTGTAAAATATTTCATTTTTCATAATGCAAATATGTGTTCTTTTAATGGAATTATTCTAATCATAGACGAGTAATGTGACAAACCCTAAAATTACCTCACGATTAGCTTCCTCCCTTATGAATTTGCAATTAGACATTCTTTTTATATACTTATAATATATTAATATATTATAACAATACTATCAAAATATATATATATACTATCTAATATATACACGCAAAAATGTCGAAATGACTTAATTTAGTACTTAGTCTTTACATAAACAAAACACCATAAAAATGGAAAAGTATGTGGCACCTACCATCACATGGGGTGAATTCTCACCCCATGCGCCCATCACTACAAATTTTCAAATAAATCTGAAAAATCTTTTACTTTTTTTTAATACGCTTTGATTGAACAACTACCTGAAGGTTCAAAGAATAATGTAAAATTAGCATGATAAAATGACTACAACAGGTGAAACAAAAAGACCTGGGGTCAGAAATCACTCCACCCGGGGCTAGGAAGGTTAAGGTTCTATTTTCTGTATTTAAACAGCAAATATTTATCCATTTATCTCAAGTACCTGCAGAAAACAATTAACTATTTTAACCCTCTCTTTAACAATAACCGAAGGAGTTGTGAGTCGGTTTGTTCATTTGTAACGTTGTCAGAAAGCAGTGGTACATAACTCGAAAATTCATTTTTAGTATTCAGTTTTAATTTCGTTAAATAAACCAAAAATGGGTCTGCATAACAAAAGAAATTTAACCTGCTCAGGACGAAGAAAAAGCGAAAAAAAGTTTTTAAAAAAGATTAGCCGCTACAGACTACGAAGGTAAGAATAAGATGTAATAGCTTACGCGGGTTAGATTGGACAACATAATTACTTAATTTTTACTAATACTAACTAATTAATTAAGAATGTTCAGGGATTCTGTACTTACGTCCAGATTTAGAATCAACGAACGCTACCGTGAAACGTGATGATAGATTTATGGATATTGGCATGCAATGTTCAGAAAAATTTTGTGTAATAGGATGAGATAAAAGAGTAGTTAAATTACTAAATTGGATTTAATTTAATAAATACTCGCTCTGTAATTAAACCTGAAAGAGTGTAAATTGTTTCCAACCTTGAAGTAAATTTTATTTGCTACTGATAACCGCCATTTTAAATTTGAACCATTGAAATTGAACTTATTTGAAAGAGCTGGAATTTATTGACCGCCGTTCATTTTTCATCACTCATTAGTGAATGATTTTGTTTGTCAAAGAACCCGTGACGTTTGACTACCGTATCCACCGTCCGTCCGAGATAATTTTGTTTTAGACACATCTTAAACCGCTTAAAAAAAATTGTGAATCCTCCACTATAGCACCTGGAGTAGTCCGCTTGGAAAAACCGAGCAGTTCAGGATTGGCCCCAAATAACAACCTGAATAAAGCTTATCTTTGGGTGGTACCCGAGCCCGTTTTCACCCCTTGAGCGAAGACCGATATCCGCAGTCCGTCCAGAAATAAAAAAAATAAATAAATACCGTACTTTATATGTATACTGTATATCAATAAATATTTCCCAACGAGGCTTTAATTTTTGTATCGGCGTTCGTTGAGGGCAGGCTTCGTTTGCCACCACCGAAAAACCATTTACAAGAACTGCCCGATTTAGATGTAGAAACTGAAACTAATATTGAAATGATTCTGTTTTGACAAGCACTGAAATCATTGAAGCATTGAAGGATTTTGGTTGTAGTTTTTTTACTATGAACTTGGTTTCTGAAAAAAGAATAGGCCTGAAGGGTACATTAAGTTTTGTGTGTTATATGTGCAACAAAAAGCAAACTATTTGCACAGAAGGTGAAGCTGCCAAGGATATCAATAAATCTGCCGTATGTGGTGCGGTTTCCATAGGTGTTGGCCATAGTCAACTGAGTGAACTTCATCACTCAATATACCAGCAATGTCATCTAATAAATATCTGAAGTGTCAAAGTGAAGTAGAAGAAACAATACATGAAGTCAGCAGGTGCTGAAGAATCACGATTAGCGGTGGAAGCTGGAGATGTAGATGAAGATGGTATTTCTGTTATAGTCGATGGAGCCTGGGCAAAGAGATCGTACAAAACTAATTATAACGCATTATCTGGTTTAGCAGCTATGGTCGGTGTTAGGACTAAAAAAGTTCTGTATATGAATGTAAAGAAAATATTGTAGTTTATGTGAAAAATATAAGTGTAGTGTGCATAAGTGCTAAAAAATTGGATAGGCACACCTACATCCATGGAACCAGCTATTATTCTAGATGGTTTTAAGCGCGCTATAACGATGCACAATTTACGATACAAATATCTAATAGGAGACGGTGTCAGTAGCGTATACAAAAAGATACAAGAAAACAAACCATACGGATCAAATTACCACATTAAAAAAATCGAATGTAGAAACCACATTCAGAGAAATTTTTGTCAAAAATTAAGGGAATTTACTAGATGACCTAAAGTAGACTTAAATATTAATTCGTTTATTAGGAGCAACATACTCAGATTTAGAACTGCTATTGTAGGTGCTGTCAAGCAGAGAAAGAAAGAAAATGATTCCCTACCAAAACAAAATTGGAAGTTTAAAGCGACATGTAATGGACCTCGTCATATTTTTGGAGATCACGCAAACTGTACAGAAAACGACCAGAACAATTATTTTTGCAAAGGACCAAACATTCGGCGAATGTAATATTTATACACAATTCCAAGACTGCCGAATTTTCGAGGAACTTCAAAGTGCGTTGATGGGCATTTGTAATAATGTTCTACACAACAGTCTAGAAAATTATAATTCCGTTGTTAATAAATTAGTGGTAGGAAAATTTATAAAGGAGTTTTTAGAAAAAGTGAGGAAAAAAATTAATAACATTTCCAAAAGAAAAGGAGCTGTTTTTAATGAAGATGCTCATTGCAGTGCTGTGTTGGACAGTATGCCCGATAAAAACGAATACGAACTTGCTATGAATAAAAATAAGGATTAAAATAATTGCTAATATTAATCACGACGAAATATTAAAAAATACTGTACTCCAAAATTCAAATTCGGCTTGGCAAAAAGAAAGATGTAATAGATTAACGCTAGTAATTTTGGATTTGTTTGCAAAACGCGTCAAACTACTAACACTAAAAGTTTGGTGATAAGCATGTTAAACAAACTATAAAATCAAAATCCCTAGAGCACGAAATTAGAAATTAGTTCAAGCACGGCAGACATTTATCAGAGCCACAGGTTAGATGTTATAGATTCTGGACTTTTTATAGATCTAGACTATCCCTTTATCGGTGCATCACCTGACGGACTTGTAGGTAATGATTCCATTCTTGAAATACACCCCTGCCAAAAAAATAGACTGTTTGAGTAAAAACTTAAGGCGTCTAGGTTGAAATTTATTCATCACCTTGTCAATGAATTCAAGTCTTCCTTGCCTGTGAACACTATACAGGTTGCTTAGCTTCGCGTCTCCCATTTTTGACCAATTCCACGTCGTTACGCACTAATTGTAGGATCAATGCTACATGTCATCAAATGTTTTCTCATTCATTCTCGGTGAAGTTGCATAAGCGAAAATGCTTTATTGTTTGTTGAAGAAAATCGATTTCTCAGAGCAAAAATGATAGATTCTAAATATGTATCTGAAGTCATCCTCATGGGAATGGAGTTATACATTCCCAAAAAACAGTACCGCATAGGTCATTCACGTTCCCAACCCTGGTTCAATAAGGCTTGTGCTGATGCAAAAGTGTCATCACTAAAACTAAAAAGTTGTTCGAACAACGAAAATGCAATGAACTAGCTACACCTCCTTTAGGCACTCGTAAATTTTGGTCTTCAGCTAAAGCCATTAGTAAAAACTTTGGAACATCTTCATTTCCCCCCCTGACGTCTATTGACGGATCGATAGTTGCTGATTCTGTAGACAAAGCCAACGTTTTTGTGGATTTGTTTGCATCAAACGCGTGTCTCAATGATTCTGGAAAAGATGTGCCCCTAGTCAACTCTTCTTCATACGCTATAAAACCAATTCATTTTCGGTACAAGCTCTTGGAATCGATCATAAGTAAGCTTGATCTCAATAAGGCGACTGGCCCAGACGGTATCCCAGCTATCTGTCTTAAAGAAATGTTCCCCGAACTAGTACCAGTCCTATCTAAGCTCTATACGATCTCTATGTCTTCTGGGGAATTCCCTTCATCATGGAAGTTAGCAAATGTTCAACCTATTCCCAAAAAAGGCGATAAGACCGATCCCTCAAATTACCGACCAATTGCCATCACTTCCATTTTGTCTTAAATCATGGAAAAAGTCATCAATCAGCAACTGCTCACGTTCCTTGAAACAAACAAACTCCATAGTGACCACCAATATGGGTTTAGGCAAAGTAGTTCAACAGGCGATCTTCTTTCATATATGACCCAAGTTTGGAACAATACAGTAGAACAGTCCGGTGAAACCGTTGTAGTCGCTTTAGATATCTCAAAGGCATTTGACCAAGTTTGGCATATGTGTTTACTTGCCAAACTCACCTCGTTTGGGTTAAATGATACGCTCATCAACTGGGTTTCTAGTTTCCTTGATAAAACACGAATACGTGTCGTAGTTGATGGCTTTTTTTCAAAAGAAGTTAGCATTAACGCAGGCGTACCACAGGGATCCGTTATAGCGCCTACACTGTTTCTACTGTACATAAATGACCTTATTTCTTCAACAACTAACCCCATCCATTGCTTTGCTGACGATAGCACTCTTCACTGTAGTTCACCTCAGTGTACTCATAGTGATAATCCACCTTCTATGTCAATTCAAGAAATTAAAGCTGAAATGGCAATTCAATCAACAAAGACATTCAACGTATTCTCGAATGGGGAAGCAATAATCTAGTTAAACTTAATGCTAACAAAACTCAGTGTTGCCTTGTGTCCGCCAAAAAGATCGATCATTTCCTGTTGTAAGTATGAATGGCTCAGTTCTTAAGTTTTCAGACTCTATTACTCTGTTGGGTATGACTGTATCTTCAAATCTCTCATGGGTTGACCATCTTCTGTCAGCTACCAAAACAGCTGCTCGTAAAATAGGCTTTTTGTACAGATCTAAGCAGTACTTTACCTCTCGACAATTCCTTCTGCTGTATAAGGCCTCATCTGGAATATAATTCTCACCTTTGGGTTAGTGCTCCCCAATACGCTCTCGATATCGTTGATTGTATTCAAAAGAAAGCGATTAGGCTTATAAATGACCCGTCCTTAACTTTTCACATACAGTCCCTTGAGCATAGAAGGATGGTTTCAGTTCTTTCTTTATATTATCGTTATTACAACGGCTATTGTTCTGCTGAATTATGTTATTTGATACCATCTCGGGCTATCTTTGCGAGAAACACTCGGTTCGCTCATTCACATCATCAGTATGCAGTACAAATCTTCACTTGTCGTACCAAACGGGCGCAATCCACATTTTTCTACACGGCTTCTAAACTCTGGAATGATCTCCCTAGTTCCTGTTTTCCTCTCACTTATGATATGAGAAAATTTAAGGTAGCTGTTCATAGGCATCTATTGGCAATTCATTATCCCTCTATCCATCCTTCTAAGTGTTCCTGAGTGCTTTAGCACGATAGGCCTAATTTAGCCTGTTCAGGTCCACAATCATAAAAAAGAAGACAGCTATTCTGAAAAAATCTACATGTTCAGATGGTTTACTCGATCTGTAGGTTTGCCTTGCCACCACTAGAGGACGTTTAAATTCAACATCCGGTTCTTTGCAACACTGAAGCACGTCCATTAATTTATTTATGTGATCATGTGTTGCCATCATATTCGTATTTACTTCTTGTAATTGGTTGCACACGGGATTGAGTTTCGCAGAATAGGCAGCAATTACTAAGAGTATCACAATATATGCTGGAGTTATTGCAGTGGCGTAGAGCTGTTATACTTTGATTTTCGAGCTTGGTGCGTCATGCAAAGTTCTTCTAAAATTAGTACAATAATCAGAAAGTACCCCCCTAAAAATATTCTGGCCGGCGCCTACACTGGCAGGTATTTTATTTAATCTGAAAGTGATGTACTGAAACAAACGTAAGATGGGTTGCCTATTTTCAATTTAACTGTTATCGTATATCTTGATAATTAGAACTAATGACAAAAATATCAGTGGCTTACTAGACAATCAAAATACCTACCTATTATTAAAAAATTACGTCGTTTAAGTTTAAAATATCTGAACAAAAAGGAGAAATTGTTTCAGTAAATTTAATTAATTTCAGATTTTAATCATATCAAAAAAATCAGCGTGGAGGGCTTCTACAATAACTATAAAGGCATTGCAGATCTTGACATGTTTTAAAATATTGCAATTTTTGTATAGATTTCCACAGCAGGAGCGTAAAGCCTTAAGTACTCTAATTTTGTGATAGTTATTAATGCCA
This sequence comes from Vesta saturnalis, assembly GCA_036346205.1. Taxonomy (NCBI): domain Eukaryota; kingdom Metazoa; phylum Arthropoda; class Insecta; order Coleoptera; family Lampyridae; genus Vesta; species Vesta saturnalis. The sequence continues at coordinate 97,487 of JARFJB010002076.1, forward strand.
ATTCTTTTTCATAAGCCAGGTGTAAACAGGAGAGAATAGAATCTAAGATTACACAAAACGTCTAGTGGAGCCATATCTTTTTCTGAAAGAAAGTTGGGTACATCAAAATTTGAAATGCAGATTTTTTATCGCAAAACCCATACACAAGGTTTTATTATACCACATTTGGTTTGTGAAATATTAAAATTAAATAATTAATTAGTGAGTATTTCGAAAATTAAGCTTTGATTAAAGAAACTATACTTTCCGTTAGATGTTTTATCAGCACCCGAACTTTGGTAATTCTTATAATTAACACTCCGTATATTAACAATTGAGTTCAAGTTTCAGAACCATCTAATGTGTTATGGTAGTAGAAATAATCGAAAAGAAAATCCGTTTACAAATGATCAAAAATTTGACATGTAATGCGGCAAATATTATGAACATAAGATTATTTGTAACTAATTCGTTATCTGTGTATATTCCAAGATGCGTATCAAAAAGATTGCAGTTTTACGTTCCTAAAAATATAACACATTAACTACTTGAGCGTATTGTGGGATGCCTCTCATTAGGGGATATATGAAGCCGCTACAATTATTGATATTTGTACAAATTTTACTTTCTGAACCGTGTTATGATGTAACTGTATATTAACATCTGTGATGCTAGTACATAATTACCTTCGGTTTATAAACATTTAAATACAAGCAATCCTCATCTCCACTAACCTCTTCTAAACGTATCATATGTCTTTGATAACACTGAGGTGGGTCTTTAGTGGCATCTAAAATTCCTTTACATTTCTTGATGGGCATAGGGGCCTTAATTTAAATTATTTAGTTAAGAACATTGCTTGCTATTCATGTTTTAGGTATACTTGCTTTGAATCTCAAATCTCCCACAGGAGGTACAGCATAAGGGATTCCTCGGAAACTACAATATTCCTTATTTGTAATAGATGTATGAACGCAACCAATTATAGATCCTTTTTGATACGGAATATTGACCATTTGAGCCATTTTATAAACACAAAAAATTTAATTAAATATTTACTTTTGATTTAATTGATGTTCCAAATCATATTAGAGAGAAACAACCTTGATACTATCTAGTTTTATAATTACATATCGGAAATTACGAGAGTAACAGACAAAACAATAAGCAACGGGAGATAAAAAATAAACACTAGGACTTATTTATAATTGATAATTCATTTCTGATTTTTTACACTGTACTACATCTAGGTACGAAAAACATAATACATATACAGGGTGAGTTTTTTTTCATTATTTGTATGGGGATTTCGGAAACCGTACGAGTTACACATTTGTTTAAATGGGGAAAGATTAGCTTCTTTAGAACATTAATCCATATACACTTTTGTTAATTTAAGAAAATGAAAATGCACGGCTTACTAGATATTTGTAAAAAAGTAAAATTCACCAAAATCGTTTCAGCGCTTTAATTCGTTTATTTCTAAAGATGGATAAAAATTGTTTAAATACAATTTGTAGATAACTTTGTGCGAAATAACGTCACCGTACTAGTTTAATTTTACTTAGCATTGTGAAGTTATGAAGCAAAGTTGAATTTTTTTTAATGGAAACCATAGTTGTCTATGACATATTTTAATAGTGCATTTCTTTCTTATTGTAATGATGTAAGGGTTGGTATCACTTATTTTAATAAATGAAAGCACAATACACGTTTTTCTATTATTAGGTTTAACAAAAGTCATATCTTGCCATGGAAAACGAAAGAAATTTACAGTAAGTGTTCGAAATGTCCACCATTATTATCGTCACACATGCGGCACCTTTTCAACACGGAGTTAACAGCTTTCCTAATTTTACGCCGATCTAATCTGTTAAACGCATTAATAACAGCTTCCTGTAGCTCCTGCTGGGTTGCATATGATAGCAGATATACAAGATCTTTTATTGCTCCAAACACAAACACTAAGTCTAAAGGTAAAAGATCAGGGCAACGTGCAGTGCATAAAACAGGACCATTTCTGTCTATCCTCGAGTTCATTTAAATATCTTTTAACTTGCGCCTGATAGTGGGGTGGGGCACCGTCTTGTTGATACCACTGTATGTTTGCACGGGTTTGTAAATTTAATTTATCCAGGATATTGTTAAAATCTTCCCTAAGAAATTGCAAATATCGATTTCCAGTTAAAGTCCCATTAAAAATAAATGGCCCAACAAGTTGCGAACCAATAACACCGCACCATAAATTCATGCCAAACTTAATCTGAGGTCGCCTTTCTTGTACACGGCGTGGATTTGCTTGGGCCCACAGGTGTTCATTATGGCGATTGAATATACCTCAGTTTGTAAAATGTGTTTCGTGGGTTCATAAGATCTGTATCGGGAAGTTATTATTTTCGTGGCTCATATTTATGAACCAATTACCGAAATTTAATCTACTTTCATCACCAGGGCGCAAAGTTTATCCAACAGAATGCTTATAAGGATGGTATTTATGTTTTGCTAAAGTTCCCATTACTGAGATTGCAGCGTCTTGTACAATTTGCAGTGTTGATGTACATGGATTTTGATTAACAGCAGCTAGAACATTTATATGCACATTTTCATCAATATTACCGCTATTTCTGGGCTTCACAAAACCCCCAAACTCTTTTAAATTCTTGTATAAATTCTTGAAAGTGTTTAAAGATGGTTGATGGCGACCAAAATACAATAAAAAATAGTATTCGGCCGCTCGTTAACCAAAGTTAATACTCACACGTAGCTACTTGGAAAACGAGAGAATTTAGTTTGTAATATTACCATGTACAACCAGTTCAAAATAGTTTCATCAAAATCGAAGATTGTATAGGTACACTTTATTCACAGGGGATATTATTAATAATTTACACAACATTTATAGATGGTCAAATGAAGATCTGCACGCAACAGTTGAGAAACGTTTCCAATCTCGTTAAAATGTTAATGTATGGTGTGGTATGATTAATGATTAGTTATTTGAGTCTTACTAGCGAATGATATTTATAGTTCTTAAGAGATCATCTGCCCAAAATTTTAGACGAAATTAATTTCGTAATTGGACAATGGTGCCCCTTCTCATTTTGCTCATGCAGTACCAACTTTTCTAAATATTGAACTTCCTAACTGCTGAATTGGGCAAGGTGGTGCAAATTGGTACCTACGTCTATGTGCCATACATTATTGTATTGTTTTTAACACGTTGCTTGTTTTTGTTAGTAAGTACTACAAACGTTAAGCACAAACTATCACTCAAATTCCAACTTTGGAGCAGGGATATCAAGTAATTAAGCACTATAATGCTCTAGAGTCTGCACGTGGGTATATTTTTCATATAAAAGGAACTATAAGTAGGTCTGAAAACAGCTGTACATCGACTTATTAACTCAGTAGTAAGAAAGTTATGTGCTGGCCAAATAAAATTTTCCATTTTTCACTTTCATTTTTTATAACGCTTACACTAGGGCTACGCTGTATATTTTGCGATATAACTGGACTGGTAATAAATAGCTATTTGTATGGCAAGGAAGCAATATCCTACTTTGACGGCCGAAAGGGACATTGGCAGGTGAGGCCGCTTGTGGTCAAAGCCGACAATTTTGAGACCATCAAAGACATTTTACGCCCGTCGCGTACACAACATTTTGTTTGCAACAGTTAAATAATTCACAATTAAATTCAAGTTATTTATGTGCACAATCAGTACTAAAATTCTCAATATGCTACGATGTGGGAGACAATAAAAATTACCTAGCAACACGGATACGTCAAATACCAAACAAAATTAATTATAAAGTTGCATTTTGCAATTAAACAGTTCGTTAATTTCGGTACAAAAGGTTAAGGTTGTGTACCTACATTTATTTGTGCACAAAGTTGCCGAATAATCAGTACAAAAGTACCATCTATCGCACTGCTAAAAGTAATTGAACGGATAGAAAGATATTTTGCGTCCGCTATCCATGGAAACGGACATGAATCTATTTTTCGTTCGCTGTCTATGGCTACTCACGCTAAATTGCATTTCGAGGTCGCTGCGTGGGGTACAATATTATATTTTGGGGACGGTTGCACACAATAGTCATTTGTGTTACAAGGCATAAAAAAGGGTGTTTACGAGTACGAGTAATTTTTTTGCAAATTTATGAATACTCGCAAACCATTTTATGTCAGAGTTATACACAGGATTTTTTGTGCGGTCGTCAACAATTGCTATTAAAATCAATACACAAAACTGTTGTACTTTTTAAAATGTAATATCTGTTGAAATTAAGTTGGAAATAAAGACAGTAACCAATATAACCTAAAAAATACAATTGCGAAATTATTCTTTACTCGAATATTCATAGTTAGAATCTGGCGCCCATAAAGTTAAAGCGCTAGCATTGTAATAATTTTAATTACCTTGGGTAACCGGCAAATTGATTAAATATTCGTGTTATACCAGATGATGCCCTTTATAGTTTCATTAAATTTGCTTTGCTGCCACAATATATATATATATATATATATATATATATATATATATATATATATATATATATATATATATATATATATATATTATTAATCAAGCTTTCAAATACATTTCAATTCCTTATTCAAATAAAAAATCTATTTTGTTTAATAATTTGTCTTAATTTAATCTGAAACCTGCATTTGAATCACCGAATGTTAACTATTTCTTATTTTCTAAACTTAAATCTTAAGTACCATAAACACTATTTAGAAAATTCCATGTGACAATTGCCAAAAAATTTGTATTGGTACTTCCATGCAACCATTGAAGAATCGTTTAGTTCAACATAAATCTGTAAGATTGAAACCAAAAAATACATACAATGGATTGTAAACATAATTTTGATTATGATAAAACTGAAATTCCATGCATTGGCAAAATTATGAGAAAATTATGGAAATGTTATATATCACAATTAATGAAAAAAGTGCTTGTGATTTTAAAACAGACGTTATTTAAAAAAAATATTAAGTAGGTGTACGTAATTGTCATATTTTTAATAGCAATTTGGTACCGATGTCGAAATATATGGTTTCCACTTCTAGTGTTTTATTTATTGGCTTTAAACCACCTGAATATATATATATATATATATATATATATATATATATATATATATATATATATATATATATATTCCGTTTCACGATGTTCCAAGGTGTCCCACAGTGGATACACGAAGATGACTTCAAAAGAAAAACAACGCTCAATAAAAAAAATAAGGAACGCTATTTGCTTTAGAAATGTGGTTCTAGTAAATGCACCTTTAATGCTAACTGGTGTGTCACAAAATGTTTCCCACAAATTCTTGGGATCCTTCGAGTGGGAGATCTTTTGCTGCAAAACAATAATGCTTCGACTCATACCTCGCATAACAGTATAATTTTTGGGAAGAAAGTTAAAATGAAAACATTTACGAGGACTTATGGATGCAGCAATTTATGAATATTATGACAGAATTTCAAAGGAAGAGTGGTGAACGCTTTTTGATGTGTGTAAAATTGGAATACATAAGTGCATTCGGTTAACGGAGATTACTTTAAATGATTATGAAGTAAATGTTTTGAAATACGCATTGTTTTCTCGAAATACAGGGTGTCCCATAATTAACGGTACATAGAAAAACGGTAGAATCCTGACCTAAAATTATGAGGATTTGCCAAATATGACCTTAATAAAATGTTGATAATTAAGAAATTACTGGATGTTAAAGTTGAAAATTATTAAACTGTTAATGGCTCTAACTTTTTTGATACCCTGTATTTTTATACTTGTGGAAAGTTTTACTTACCTAAGGCGCACCCAACCGTAGAATAATATATCAAATCGCTTTTGCCAGTGGCGTCGACATAAATGGTAAACCCCTTCGCCCCTCCTTAATATTAAGCCACTGTCATTAAGCCAATATCAATTTAAACTATAAATTCATATTTTCCAATGTCTTGTACATAAAATGTGTACTCTTATTAAGAACCCATAAAGTAGATAATAATCAAGATATTAATCATTAAAAAGGTAAAAACACTGTAATTTTAAGTTTTTCCTATCCATAGTACCGGGTGGCCAGATAACAATGCAAAGTGCTGTTCTCGGAAACTGTTCGTCATAGAGATTGGCCAAAAAAGACCGTGGAAATTATATGCTTTTTAAAGCTCAGCTTTATTCGAGTAATTTTTGTTTGACGTATCTATTAAAATAAAGTGGTGGGGGTTGATGCAGTGATTTTTTAAATAAACAGCTGTAACTCCTAAACCTCTGAACTGATTTTAACAAGCTTAGTCTCGTTCGAAATAGCATTTATTTGCTCCATCAAATCCGTCTTACCTGTAATATGTCTAATTTTTAGTGATGCCGCTAGAGCGCGTTTTTTGATATAATATCAGAAAATTGCAAAATTCTCTAAAAAATGAAATGCAACAATATGATTTTTTTTAATAAAAATGAGGTGAAATCATCCCTAAATAGGTTAGTGAAAACTGCATCTTGATATCTTATTCCTATCCTAAAATATCCAAGAAAGAAGATTTAGTTATTATGAAATTTTAAAAAGTCGATATTACACCGGTATTTATTCCTAATTATTTGTCTTTTTTCAAGATTCAATGAAACATTTCAACATTTTATAATTTTTACATAAGAAAAGTTTTTATAATTTCAAAAGTTTAATGTAATAATATGATAATACATATTTATTTTTGAAAGGTATTATTCCAAATTTGCGAAATTATTTTTATTAATTTTATTTATGGCCCTAAAAAGGAGCGATTGTGCAATAATGCCTACTTAAGTAGGCATCAAGTACCTACTGAATGCCTACTTAAATGCTCGAATTGTCTCCCAACGACCTCGATGCATTGTTGGAGCCGCTCATGCGTGGACATTACAGCAGCTTCAACTTCTGCTCTTGACAGACTACTAATGGCCTCTCGAATTCGTACTTTCATGTCGTCTCTCATTGTTGGTGGAGTTTCGTAAACAATATCTTTTAACCGACTCCATAGATAAAAGTCCAAACTCGTTAAGTCTGGGGATCGGGGTGGCCAAGAAAATAGACTTCCACGTCCAATTCACCTCTGGTGATACATTCAATTTAAGTGTTCTTGCACATTTATTCGAAAATGTGCTGGGCAACCATCTAGCTCTAAAAACATATTTTGCCGTAATTGCAAGGGCACATCTAGTAAAATAGGCAATTGATTTACCAGAAAATTAGGAAACACGGCACCATTTAGTGGTTCATCAAAGATACAGGGACCTATAATAGTTCCGTCTAGGATTCCACACCACATATGAACACTCTAACGACCTTGATGTTGGACCTCGTGCAACCAGTGAGTATTGGTGTCAGACCAATAATGCATATTATGCAAATTAACGTTTCCATCACTTTTAAAAGTGGCCTCATGTGTCCAAACAATTTCGGATAAAAATCCTCTATTTTATCTGATCATGCCCAACGTCCAATGACAATAATCTATCCGTCGGTCAAAGTCTTCGTCATGAAAGGCTTGATGTAAAACCGTATGATACGGGTGCATTCTATAAATTCGAAATTACAAACACATCGTGAAATATGTAAAGTAGTATTTTCAGTGACATAAGAACTTACCTATGATGCTTTGAAATGTTTTGAATAGTAGTTCGTGACATATCTAACGCGAGAGAATTGCTCTCGTACTAACATGGGATTCAATGACACCTATTTCAAGACATTAACAATATTGTTTTCCATTCTTCTAGCCGAGTCTCTTCGCAACTTTGGTCGAAAGCTTCCAATATTACACAAATTTTACACTAAATGCAAAAAAATTCTCGCATCGCGTAGACGCCGATCTGGATATCGAGCTTAGTATACTCTCTTAGCCAATGCCGCATTTTGAAGATATTCAAAATATACAGCAATCATATCAGCAGCTTCATCATTTGTAAAAGACATTATGGGTAGTTTTAAGGGATTACTTGTGCAACAAATATAAATTACACTGTCTGTCAAATTTTAATATTTTTTTACAAGTTGATTTTAGGTATGTGGTTTTTCTCAACGGCCTACTCCTAATGTTCTGCCCATTCTGCACTTGCATATTGTAAGGTTGTGTTGACGCACCCTGTATGTAAGATGTTATAATGACGTGTATTACGTGTTTTGAGTACGGGTGTATTGAGTTTGAACGAAAAAAAATTTTTTGTGTATATGCATAATGTATGTGGGTGGATGATACGCCTCTGGCTATTTAGGAGAAATATCATTCAGTATGCAGATACGTGTATTTGAATGTTATAGAGACATTGGTGTTGGAATAAATAGATTCTGATGAATGTAAATGTGAAGAGAAATTTGTCGATGGGACGATAATGTGTTGCTACTGTTGACTACTTAATAAGGAATGAAATGTTGGAGGATAAAGGAGTAATCTTGCCGGAAGATGTGAATGTATAAGTATAGAATGTTTTAGGAAATATGTAGAGAAAGATTTGGTATGTTTAATTGTTGATTATAGAAAGTTCTCGTAATGTTGTGCAATCAGTTTTGAGAATACATGTACGTATATGGGATGTGAGACCTTAGACTGTACTTATTTTTGCAAATGTTGCGGAAGGAGGATGAGCGCATGTGAGAGATAAACGTTGAAAGTTGTGTAATGGTCCAGAGTGGCCACTGAATGAATGTGATGACGAGAAATGGCTTCTCCATAAAGTAATTGTAAAATTTGCAGGTAAAAACAAACATGGCGATGTATAGTAGTTATAAGCGTGTTTGTGCAGAGGGTAGCATCAGTCGGCACTAAGAAAGTTTGAGTGAATACCATTGGTGAATATAGCGAGGAAGGAAGACATGTTTAAAGATGGATGGCTTAAGGTATAAATAGGAAAGTCAGAGATTGACGGTAGCTTTTGGCTTTTAGCTTTTTGGCTTTTTGGTGGATGTCAGTGAGAGCTCGGTGGGAGACGCGCGCGAGGTGAAGTGTGAAATCAGAATGGGTTGAGTTGGAGTTATGTTTGTGAATAATATTGAAGGCAGTCATTGTTTAAACAACTGCGTAACCCGAAAGGGGATGAATCGTATAAGACATTCATAAATAAAACAATTAATAAAATTGAGATTGAAGATAAAATCAGTTTATTTTTCTTCAAGAAAAAGTGCGTAAGCAGATTTATAATAAGATAACAGCTGTTACGTTATAGTGTTGAGTGCGGCGCGTGTGCTTGTAATGATCCTTAGTTCAAATTATTTATGGGACCACCTTTAAGTGAACGAAATATTCGTAATAAATTGAGCCAATGTTAAAGTAATTTTATATGACATTAAAAGTTTATTTGTGTAAGGAAGGGCTTAATTGTCCTAAAGGTTGCGAGAAACTTTAAAGAGGCAACCAAACGTGTACAGATTATTACGGGTCATTGGAGTAATAACTTCGTATAGTTGGACTAATCGCGAGTACCGAAAGGAATGTGATTGTGGAATTGTGAAGTACTTGTTATGTGCCTTCAGGCAATCTAAGGATACACATGGACTACAAATAATTGGTTTACGGGAAGAGAGAATAAAGAAAAGCGAAGGATGAATGGACAGTCTTTAAGTAAGAATTACATTTAAGAACCTTGAAAACTCAGTTGAGCACGATTATCTTTTTGGGTAGTTTCATTTGCGTATTGTTGTGTTATTTTTATTTAATTAATTAGTGTTGAAGGAAAAAGGTAATCGATCTCGAGTTATGTTGTATTGGCTGTTTTAGTAGTAAGAATTTTTGCAGAAACGCAAATTTGTATTGACAGTGGTTTCTCAACCACGCTGTTGTAGTGTATGTAAACATTTGTTTTTTTTATTATTATTTTGTGCAGGACAATATATATTTATCGTTAACTTTTATTCTGTTGTTTATTTAGCCAGTTATGAGACACATTTGTGACGTTTACTTAATAGGTGACCTAGTTTTCGACAATTTAAATGTAGACTTTGCATATTTTGGTTTTAAGATTAATGAACAACCTGAAAGGTTATATTTGCCAGGTTAATTTCAAAAAGAAAATTTTCATGTTAGTTTCGTTTAACGCAGTACACTAATGACGGATCAGCTGTTGATTTAAAAATTTCATTAAGGATAACTAAGAGATGGAGTTTTGAGAACTTACATATTTGCGAATGTCCCATACGATTCAGAGGTATCATAAAGGAACAATTATTAAGCCGATGACATTGATTTTCTTTTGGTTAGGAATTTTAAAAATTGATTATCGATCATTGAATGAAGAACTATTTTATGCATTAATAAGTAGAGATTTAACTTTATATGTATACGAGGGATACGTAGAAAATATTCAGTTAACGTGTTAACTTTGGTATTCTGGATGTACAGGGTACAATCAGGAAGTTTGTGACGACCCGTGTATTTCAGTTTTTTTTTATAACTGTTGGTTACGTGAATGCAGTTAAATTTGAGTGGTAAATTTTGTTTTGGAAATTTTGGTATACGAGGTGTATTCAAAAAGTTTCTAATAACCTGGGTAGTACTAAATATATTTGAGTTTGAGTAGAATTGTTTGGGACGAGTGTTTGTTTTAGAACCCTCGTGTAAGAGTTTACTGAGTAAGCACAATCCTACTTTCCACAATCAAGTAGGGTTAATTAACACCCAGCTTAAGGCAATTATTTTAGCAAAGTTTCGATTGTGCTGGGCCTGGAGACATATTTTCCCGGATTGAGCTGTTTGAATATCGGTGTAAGGTGTTTGAGCGTATTAATCATTCATTTTACTTATTATTTCGACCACGTCCATCTCCCTGTTAGCTGGCTTGGCAACCCGCTTACATTAGTAAGCATACACGACGCCTAGTGCGGTTTGGACGTGTAACAATATTCTATGCATTGATTATTATGCCCCTACATATTTTTTTTAATTTTTGAAATTATGAAAACTTTTATTATTTAAAAATTATAAAATGATGACATTTTTCATTGAGTTTTGAAAAAAGACAAATAAATAAGAATAAATACCGGTGTAGTATCGACTTTTTCAAATTGTATAATAACTAAATATTCTTTCTTCGATATTTTAGGGTAGGAATAAGATATCAAGATGCAGTTTTCAGTAACCTATTCAGGGATTTTATGAAAAAAAAGTCATATTGTTGCATTTAATTTTTTAGAGAATTTTGCAATTTTCTAATATTATATCAAAAAACGTGCTCTAGCGGCATCATTAAAAATTAAAAATGGTACAGGTAAGATGTGATTTGATGGAGCGATAAATGCTCTTTCCAACGAGACCAAGTTTATTAAAATCAGTTCAGTCGTTTAGTAGTTACAGCTGTTTATTTAAAAAATCATTGAATCGCCCCCCACCACTTTATTTTAATAGATACGTCAAACAATAATTACTCGAATAAAGCTGAGCTTTAAAGAGCATATAATTTTTTCGTACATTTACTAGGTGGATTTCAGTAAAAAATCACTTTAAAAGTTTAGGATGGCGGTTACGCCCCCTGGCGGTCATCTTGCAAATTTGAAAATATTTTCCACGGTCTTTTTTTTTGGTCAACTTTCTACGAGGAACAGTTTCCGAGAAACAGCACTTTGCATTGTTATCTGGCCACCCGGTACTATGGATAGGAAAAAAACTTAAAATTACAGTGTTTTTACCTTTTTAATGATTAATATCTCGATTATTATCTACTTTATGGGTTCTTAATAAGAGTAAAGCTGAGCTTTAAAGAGCATATAATTTTTTGGTGCATTTTAGTAAAAAATCACTATAAAAGTTTACGTTTACGCTCTTTTTTTGGCCACTCTCTACGACGAATAGTTTCCGAGAAACAGCAGTTTGCATTCTTATCTGGCCACCCGGTACATTTGGTAGTAGGTCAGGATTGCTCTGTTTAGAATTAATTATTTTGGCATTAAAATTGTGCACGCTTGTTAGGAATCCAAAATAGTAAAATACAAAAAAAAAAAAAATAAACCATGGTTTTGGTTTTTACTACCAAATGTACTGTGGATAGGCAGAAAAATAAGTTATAATTACTGTGTTTTTACCTCTTTACCCTAATGGTTAATATCTCGATAATTATTCGTTTTATGGATTCTTAACAAGAGTACATATTTTACGTAAAAGATATTGGAAAATATGAATTTATAGTTGAAATTGATATTAGCACAGTGGTGACATATTTAGGAGGGGAGACGGGGTTTATCATTTATGTTGTACGCCACTGGCAAAACCTATTTAATATATTGTTCTACGGTTGGGTGCGCTTTAGGTCAGTAAAACTTTCCACTAAATTTGGTACAAAAAGACAGGGTATTAAAAAAGTTGGGGCTATTAACAGTTTAATAATTTTCAACTTTAACATCCTGTAACTTCTTAATTATCAACATTTTATTAAGGTCGTATTCGGCAAATCCTCACAATTTTAGGTCAGGATTCTACCGTTGTTCTATGCACCATTAATTATGGGACACCCTGTATTTCGAGAAAACAAAGCGTATTTCAAAACATTTACTTCATAATTTTTTTTACACACATCAAAAGACGTTCACCACTCTTCCCATGAAATTCTGTCATAATATTCATAAATTGCTGCATCTATAAATCTTCGTAAATGCTTTCATTTTAACTGTTATATGTATCAAACATGGTCGGAAAGCAGAGACTTCATTTCGCACAATCGAAAAGACATCATTTTCGAAGAGGACATTTTTCGTTGTTTACTATGTGGAATGAGCATACACTTCGAACAATGCCCAAATTCGCTGATTGCGAATAACATACACACTTTAACCTTTTTTTTACATAAATTAAATTAAAATTTTATAAATATCTAAAAATATGGTTTAAGTATATTCAGTAATTCCTCTTTTGTGATTAGATTAAATTAAATAACAAATTCATCTTGAAATTAAAAATGAATCTACGTATGAATGTATAAAACGTCAGAGCATTATAATACATTTTGTATTCAGATGAAACCCGGAAAGTGCGAAAGTCTGAAACAAGACTTGAAACAATCTTCCATTATCATAATACATCCAAATTCTGAACAACTTTACTAAAGAGGAGATTGCATCCCATTGTAGATTGCTTTGCAACTTTGATTTATATTTCATTGCTTTCGTTAAACTTGCAAAATTTGAAACTGGAATAAATTTAGAAGTTGTTACTAAGAGGGTTATAATTTTTCTCTTTAAGCAGACTAAAATTAATATTTTATACATTTTTTCATTCCGCGATTCCGGTAAAACAACTACAATTGTTGCTTGAATAAAAAAGTGTCTGAAATTTAGTATATGGTTATGGAATGTTAATATGGCATTAATTAATAATATAAAAAGCAGGTTTTTATTGAGTAACGCGTTAATTTTCTTTCGGAAAAGTGATCGTCATACCGTTTTGATAATTTAAACTTTTGAAAAAGCTTTTACCAAGATTAAACCTAAATTTTGTCTCCTTCGAAGTACACTTGCAGCTTAAGTAGTAAAGCTTCTCCTCAGCAAAGTGTAATGCTCCATTGCAGTCAGGAGTTTCTCGCTAATCTCCCGTAAAGCTTTCAAATCGTATACTTTTATTTTGAATAAGATATTAACACTTACATATTCTACGAATTCGATAAATAATTCAAGACGCATAACATAAACTGATTAAATTTTCAGTTTAGCTGAGAAAATAATTTTTTTTTTATTTTGGTCGTTTAGAAAACGAAAAAGGATTTTTGAACAGTAAGTGATTGTGTCTCGACTTTCGGCCAATGGTAACTTAATTATACAGTTCTCTCAAGTATTTGATTGCGTCGACTTTCCACCAATTTCTGCTCTGCGATTCTCTAAAAAATTTACACATCATCGAACAAATCTCTCGGATTTGAGTATTTATCTTGTAAAATTGGAAATCTGTTTCTTAACATTTTTATTAATAATTAATGTCAACGTTCACCCTCTTTACAGTAATGTTGAACTAAAAAATTGAGTTGTGCTATATTTTAAAGCATTAATTTTACTATTCCATTAATATTTTCTTAAGTGGATTATTATAATGGATTAAAAATCAGATATTGACTTTATTAAATTAAATTAAAAAATCATGTCCTACTTCCTCTTAAAACAAATGTTCAGCATAATAGATTAATCATAATAATGTAGGGGTCATTTTGGAATTTAATAGTATTGATGCATCCACACTGCTACAAACGCCAACCTAAGGTTGTCTTTCTCCCTCGTTTTCTCCCTCCCTTTCTCTCCATCTTTCTCTTGCCTCCACATTACCCCCCTTTGTGCGAGTGTGTGTGTGCGCGTTCATGCGTGTGTGTGTGTGTGTGTACATGCGTGCGTGCATGCGTAAGTGAGTGTGTGCATGTGTGCGTTGTGTTGTGTGTTCGTGTGGGTGCGTGCATACGTGCGTGTGAGCGAGCGTGTGTGTGAAATTGAAGTTGTACTTCTACTTGCTCTTAAAATAAATGTTCAGCATAATTGATTAATTCTGTATTATAAGTGTTTTGTAACTGTGGTTTCATACTAGTTGAGTTGATCAGCCTATTTATATATATATATATATATATATATATATATATATATATATATATATATATATATATATATATATATATATATATATATACAGGGCATTAGAGTGACAAAGTCCCATATCTCCTTTATTTAAAGAGATACAAAAAATGAAATAAAAAGTTGTAAGATATGTTCTGGTGCATATTCCAAAATATTTTTAATTATACGGGTAGATCATAAAAGCTTAGAAGTAATTTTAAATTTTTTTAAATAGAAAACCCTGTATATTATTACATATTTAGATTCTATATACAATTTTAGACACGGACAAATTTCAAATTTTTTGTCAAAATGACGTTTGCAGGTCAAAACATAGGTGGAAATCTTTTCTAAACGAAGCCTTTATCGATTAGTTATGGTTGGTTTCCTTGGAAATGGGGACCTACTCTAATGGGCTGTATTGATATTTTGTAATACATTCATACAGGGTGATCGAAAATGGACAATAAAAGTAGATTAAAAAAACTTATAAAGTAATTTTTTAAATGGAAACCCCTATTTTTTAATTCTATCTTATTTAGCATTAAAATAAGGGTGACTTTGTATAAGAGCGTATATTCCAAAAATTGTAGTTTTTGAAATAATGACAATTTAACATTTTTTATTGTAAAACGCTATACGGCTTTCAAGTTTTGTTGTTATTTGGCCGTGATGGCGGGCGCGGCGAAACAAAAAAATCGAACATTTCAGATCGAAATATTACAATTTATTGAGCCCCATATAAATAATTATTTTATTAAACGAACTTAAAGTAAAGACAATATTTTTTGATTCAACAAATGATGTCCTAATCCTAATCATAAACTTAACACCTCTAATGTAACTAAACCTGTAACTAATTATACAGATAAAAGTACTAGAAACACGTCAAATACGTACTACCTAATAAGTTGTTCGAAATGTGCGCCTCTTTCTTGAATACACAATGCAATACGTCTCTCAAATTCAAATTTCTACACATTTTAACACTAATGTTTTGAAAACAGTTTCTAATCCTAATCTTCATGTCTTCCTTTGTTGTAGGCGGTATTTTATAAACCTGCTCTTTGACGTACCCCCATATGCTAAAGCCCATTTGAGTAAGATCTGGGGATCTAGCAGCCAAGAAACAGGCCCTCCTTCCCAATCCAACATTCTGGATATCTAGCATTTAAAAAGTTATTATCGGACCTGTATGATGTACTGGGGCCCCATCATGAAGAAACCACATTTCTTGTAGCGTATCCTGTGGTACTTGACGCAAGAAATTAGGTAGATGGTTTTGCAGAAAGTCTAAGTATACTTCCCTGTTACTCTTTGATAAAAAAATGTGGTCCAATTACATGATTACCGACAACACCTCCCCAAACATTTAAAGACCATCTAGTTTGAGAAGTATATTTTACAAAATGTGGATTTTCGGTAGAATAGTAATGAAAATTGTGTCTGTTTACACTTACGTTTCTGTGAAATGTGGCCTCATCTGTAAATAAAATCAAATGAACAAAATTTCTTTGTTGGTTTATTTTGTTTTGAGCCCATTACAAAATTCCAGTCGTCTTTGATAATCTTCAGGAACCAACTCCTGAAGTAGTTGAATGTGATAGGGTGCATTTTTGAGACTTCAATATCCGCTGTACCGTACGTCGTTCAACACCAACCTGCTGAGAAATGGGTCGTTGTCCAATATATGGATTTTCGGTAACTGTTAATAGTACATTTAATTGATTTTCCTCAGTCTGTGCACGTTCTTCCCTAGTATTTTTTCATGTGACACATTGCCAGTTCTTTCAAAACCTCCAAAAGCTTTTCAAATGCCCTTCTTTCAGGTTGCCGTCTCTCTGAAACCGTTGTTGATACAGTATTCTTGCTAAGAGCGTATTCTTATCACTAGCTCTCAAAACAAAAATCATATCAACCATCTCGGCGTGCGAAAAATTCATTATTTAGAATTTTAATTCAAGTTTTAAATCAATTTGCTATAAAATGCACTAATGCGTCACACAAATTATCAACTGACAATAAATAATGACTTTTCTGACGATCTCTATTATTTTTACATGCCACGTTTCGCCGTCATGGCCAACTAACAACAAAACTTGAAAGCCTTTTTACAATAAAAAATATTAAATTGTCATTATTTCAAAACTACAATTTTTGAATATACACTCTTTACAAAGTCACCTTTATTTTTAATGCTAAATAAGATAGAATTAAAAAATAGGGGTTTCCATTAAAAAATGACTTTATAGGTTTTTGAATCTACTATTTATTGTCCATTTTGATCACCCTGTATGAATGTATTACAAAATATCAATACAGCCCATTAGAGTAGGTCCCCATTTCCAAGGAAACCAACCATAACTAATCGATAAAGGCTTCGTTTAGAAAAGATTTCCACCTATGTTTTGGCCTGCAAACGTCATTTTGACAAAAATTTGAAATTTGTCAAAAATGGTTAGACTTAGGTATAGGACATTATACATAAAATGTGTCTAAAATTGTATGTAGAATCTAAATATGTAATAATATATAGGGTTTTCTATTTAAAAAAATTTAAAATTACTTCTAAGCTTTTATGATCTACCCTGTATAATTAAAAATATTTTGGAATATGCACCAGAACATATCTTACAACTTTTGTATTTAATTTTTTTGTATCTCTTTAAATAAAGGTGATATGGGACTTTGTCACACTAATGCGCCACCCTTATATATATATATATATATATATATATATATATATATATATATATATAGTATGTAACCTTTTCATGGTTGCGTAGAAGTTTATTGTGCATGTTGTGCAGGTGTATTGCACTTAAGCTAATTATTGGAATCCATGTGGGTTTCATTTCCACACTAGCTTGGCTTATTGGATTTTCTGCTAGTGCGATGTATGTGACTACTTTGAGTTTCCGACAAGTTGTGTTCTCGTCCTTTGCGGTGGTGTTCGTTCCAGACATGTTTAGCGATTCCTGATTTTCTGTTTCGCCCTTGCGGACGTTGTTCTTACGTTCCTGTGTTCTTACTTTGAGTGGTCTACTGCTCTCTCCGCATTCGCACGGTAGGTTGTATGCACAATTCTTGGAATTCTGATCTTCATTGTGTGGTTTTCTTTTGATTAGTATTCCCCTGAGCGTTCTGGTCGTTTTGAAGGCAGAACGCTCAGAATACTAAAAACAAATCATACATTTGAGTTCAGAATTCCAAAGTTGTATAAAATTCTAATTCTGCCCGCTTCCGTACGGTATCAGTAATGCAGTTTAACCATTTTCGCGCATATTTAATTAATTTTTAGACTTACCTTGCGTTGCATT
The DNA here is from genome assembly GCA_036346205.1 of Vesta saturnalis. Taxonomy (NCBI): domain Eukaryota; kingdom Metazoa; phylum Arthropoda; class Insecta; order Coleoptera; family Lampyridae; genus Vesta; species Vesta saturnalis. The sequence goes on from JARFJB010002076.1 coordinate 115,356, forward strand.
AAGAAACTTTATAACGAGAAGTTATGTAAAATTACATTTTCTTTAAAAAATGTGTCTGAACCTTTTCTTATAAGATTATCCAGATATTGAAAAATTTCAACTAACACTTAACTAATGGATAAGTTCAAGGTCACGGACACACTGACATACGGATACGGTGTAACACTCACAAAGTGCGGTCATAGCAAAAGTAGAAAAAGATGTGCCGTAACAATAAATAGGTATTTAGCCGGAAGCTCAGTCGGTCGGTTAGGCACTTGGATGCGTGTGGCTGGTGTAGACAGACAGGAAGGTTAAAAGGGCACCACTTGATTTATTTTTATATCGCCCTTAGACCAAGAAAAGGGGTACGACACACTACGAGATGCACTACAGTCAAAATAATGTTGGACAACGTCCAGAAAGGTAGTAGGTCTGGCTAGGAATTTTAATCCTAGTCCTCAGGAATAAAGAAAACAACTACTTACTGATAGTGTAACATAACTTGGTTTAACTGTAAACAAAAAAAACACCCCAATCGGTGCTTCCGTTATATATATATATATATATATATATATATATATATATATATATATATATATATATATATATATATATATATATATATATAAACACACTTATCTTGCTGGGCAGTTTGACCCTATAATATAAACTGACAAACAAAGAAATAAAAATATGTTAATATACATTACTCAAAAGCAAAATTATTTTGCATTGTTCGACATCCAGCGTTGACCCTAGAAAGCATAAACACAACACAATCTCAAAATTAATTACATAAAATAAAACAGAAGTTCTAGCAAGAGCTCTCCTTAAAACTAGCGTTATCAGTTTTAAATCAAATGAAAAGTTAGTTAAGCCAAAATTAATAACCAAATTTATTTCACTTAGATGTCTACCATTGCGTCTTTCTTAAGCACAACAACATAAATTTAGATGTAAATTAATAGTGCAGGTAAAAAAATTAAAGCAGAGATTTTTCACACAGAAATCAGAAAGTGTTAGGTTGCTACTATTTACATAAGCCTATATAGCAAAAGCGTAATTTAGAATTATTGCAATCACCAAGAAATTTAAAGTAAATGTGTTTCAACATGTGGCGGAGGGCCGAAGTAGAAGCAAAGAAAATTGAATAGCTACAACATTTTAGATATGAGTAACCCTATATATATATATATATATATATATATATATATATATATATATATATATATAACATTCTAGTTCATATAAGCACAAATATTATCATATCTCATGAAGCACTCTGTATAACAACAGTCTAGTTTAGTAAGTGTCAACGTTCAAATTTACAAACAGCTGATCACTACAAAGCAGTAGGTATACAAATATAACAGCTGTTTAAACACTGCAATTTTGTACCAATGCAAAGTTGTTACACATGAAAATAGCAAAAAAATTGAAGCTAACATTAGCGATTTATTCGCAAGGAATACTTGTGTAAGTAAAGTTCATAGCATCTCCACTAAAGGGTATAAAACCTTCACCGTTACAGGAACATAACCTGGGTTTAGGACAACCCAGCGCCGCCGACTCATCGCAGCCGATTCATCGCGGCGATCTCATCGCCGGTCAACACATCACCGAGCCATCTCATCGCCGAGGCTGACCGAGAAATGGTGCAACAATCGCGCGTGAGTAATGGATTTATGATGTCGTAGTATTCAGTCTTTAACTTTTTTATTTTGCATCAAAGTGTAAACACAATATGAAAATTCGACAGGAACAAAATAATGTAGAATAAATTTATTTATTAAAATTAAAAATTCTTAGTAGTTGAACAACAAAACATAGAAAAAAATCCATCAATCAGTCAAATTTCTCATAGGCAGTCAGAAAGCATTACTATTACAATCAATAACTCATTAACGATTGATTAAAATGTAAGTGGATGTTAATTGGGTTAAGTATTCTTCATAGTCTATTATGTATCATTATGGATTTAAAGCTCATTATCAATTGTTTAAGATTTAAGGGAATGTTAATGTCATTATGTAAAATCTTGTAAATTAATATTAACTATCAATATGGATTCAACTTAGGATTAAAGTTCCAAGGTTGCAATACTTATCTATGTCCATAGTATATTCAAATTAAAATTTAAGTAAATTGATGATCGGTATCGGTATTTATACAAGCAAGTAAAAGAGGGCAACAATTTCGTGAAGTTATCGAAAACAAAATCGGCGATGAATTGGCCGGCGATGAGATTGCTCGGGGATGATTTGGCTCTGCGATGAGATGGCCACGATGAATCGGTCGCGATGAGTCGGCGGCGCTGACTTGTCCCATTCCCACTGAGTCTACACTCTGTTTTCATGTTTCTCACAATCTCCGCCTTTCTTGATGTTTACTTGAGAGCGTCATAAATAATAAGATATAGATCGTTAGGGGATTAAGTCGATTAAGAGACGTAGAATAACATAAACCGATAAACTACCTTACATTTAATCTAGCAAGAGTAAAAAACCTGCAAAATATTTGACACGTTACATTCGGCCAACCTAACCTGAGTTGCGTCCTCGTAACTCAACCTATTCATAATCTTCATCTTCACTTGGATGATTTGAAGTTCCGCCTGTTGGTATCAATGGCTCATACGATCCGCAGCAACGGCATTTTCATACTTTTTTTGCGCTCCTGGTTGATGAAGGTACGTCCTTCACTTTATACCGGTTATTAGTTAATAATAAAATATAAAATAGTAAATAGCATATTATATGAATCGAGTAAATGAAATAGAGTTGCATAGTGTCAAGTTAAATAATTAACATACGTCACTTCCTTTGCAATATTCGTTTAATAAATAAGAAATTTAAAGAAGTTGCACTCTAAAAGTTTACTTTTTTCGATTGAATTCAAATACCTTCTTTTACTTGCAAAACAATAAAACAAGAAAGCGGGTAAATTGTAAATGTTTTTTTGTAATAAAAATTTAAACATAAAAGATTATCGTACTTTTAAGTTAAATAAGTAGCTTTATTTCGGTGCTTTCAGTTAAATACATGTCAATAAATGTTAAATGACAACTTCTAAATCAATTAAATAAGGGTAAGCGTTTGAACAGGTTTTTATACCCAGCGGTTTGAATATTAATAATAAATAAAGATAATGATAATCTAACCAGTAAAAGGCTCTTGAACTGAAATAGGCGCGAAATAACGTTTAGGATTGCTACAGTATTTACGAAAAATACGGCTCTGTTAAACCCACGTGATTGTTAAAACTTTAACTTTAAAAAATTATAAAGCAAACGAAAACCTTTTGTCTAAGGAGTGACCCGAACAGGTACCTATACATTATTGCAGTAACGATGAATTCATAGAGAACTAATAAAATATTTGTTTAAGCATCACGGTTCGCGACAATAATAAAACTGATTTGATAAGTAAATATTAAATGACATTGAAATAATTATAACTCGAAAAGCTAAAAAAAATAATAAATAAATAAAATAAGTAAATAAATAAAATAAATAAATAAAATAGAAATAAAAAATAAATAAATAATAATTGAATCGTTTGGTCGCTAATAAATATCAGCAAGTCTGGCGAGGGGCGCAAAACCAGGAATCGCGTATAGAGCAGTATGGTTGAAACGCGTGGTGTGATTGAAAGGTAGGTAAGAAAGAAAAACAAAATGTACATGTATATGTACATTTTTGAGATTCATACAGTAAGTATACGATCTATTATTTATATCTATCTATTATGTCGTAACAGTAGACATAACTGTCCGGTAGTAGGACGATACCGTTAGTAGGGAATGCTACATCGTCCGGGGCACGATTTGGCCAGTAACCGGTCTGCTCGCTAGGGTATTACTCAAGAAAACAATACAATTGCCTCGGATCGACCTGGCTACAAGGGGCGCTCAAGGTCGAAACAGACAGGCCCCGTTGCTGACGACTGTGCAAGGAATGAATGGCGAGTCGGTACGTGGAATGTTAGAGGCATGCATGGTAAAGAATTTTAAATTTCGAATGTAATGTATGAAAGACACCTTGATATTCTGTGTGTATCGGAGATAAAGCGCAAAGGAAAGGATGCTGTGGAGATGGAGGATGGCAGCCTGGCACTATGGTCAGGAGTTGAGACGGAAGTGCATGGCGCAAAAGGAGTTGGGGTGATCATAAGTGAAAGAGCGAAAAGATGTGTTTAATAGTACGAATTGGTATCTCCCCGGGTAATATGGGTTAGAATGAAAGTGGAGTTTTGAAGAATTTTTCTTATTGCATGTTATGCACCGGTGAATGGAGAAAGAGACCAGGAGCATGAGAACTTCTGGAATGAAGTGGAGAACGTGTTGAGCGTATGTAAGCCAAACGAAAGAGTGATTATATTGGGGGATATGAACGGATGGGTGGGTGTACAGAGAGAACATAGTGAACGCGTTCTAGGAAAGTTTGGAGACCAAAGAATCAATGAGAATGGTGAACACCTGCTGAACATCTGTGTGGAGAGAAGCCTGTTTGTATCCAATACGTGGTTTAAACATAAAAATGTGCATATGTGTACATGGCAAAGAGGTGAATCTAAAAGTATGATAGACTTGATAGTGTAGAAACCTGGTGAAAGACACAAAAGTAATGCGCGGAGCGGAGTGTGGATTGGACCACCTTTTGGTTGTATCGAGAGTGTGTTTAGGGCAAAAGTGGGTGTGGAGAAGGAAAGCAAACGTAGTGCGAACGTCCATAATTAGGGTTGACAAACTAGTGGATAATGGTGCGAGAATGAAATACGCAGATGCTGAATGAAGAGTTGAATGTGAATGAAGCAGTGTGGAACGAACAAATAAAAGACACTGACGTTGAAAGTGCATGGATAAGCGTGAAAAACTCTGTTGTCAATTGTGCCGTGCGAATATGTGGAAGAGTGATTGTAGGTAGACAGAAAAAATGTGCTTGGTGGAATGAGTCGGTAAAAAAGGCAGTAAGTAAGAAAAAAGATGCGTACATGGCAATGATTGCTGCAAAAAATGAGACTGAGAAGAAAAGATTGTATGAGGTGTACAGATTAAGAGACAAAGAAGCGAAGGAGGCAGTGAGAATAAGTAAAGAGGAAGTGATGGCTGTGGAAGGAGAGAAAATGCAGAATGATTTTGAGAGAAACAAAAACTCTTCTGGAAATGGGTCAAAATACAAAACGTGGCCCAAAACAGAACGCTGCAGGAGTGATGAATGATAGAAACGAAATAGTATGGGACGATTGTGAAGTGAGGAAATGCTGGCAAGAGTATTTCGGAAAGCTGTATAGTAGTGAGGAACGTAAGACTGAAGGGTTTGATACGTGTAAAACTCGGTTGATGAATTTATGGTCTTTAAGTTACGACTCACTTTGTATGTTGTTGGAAAATGGCAACATTGCACTAAAATCGTGTTAAATTTAAACTGTTGCAAACATGTGATTACTTTAAAATTTTGGATTGGTGAAAATAATCAGGCTATTGTTCTTTTGGTTTTCTGGTACCTTCAGATAAGAAGGAAAACGCCATTTTGGGAAAAATGCGTAGTGTAACACATGTAAAATTTGGAAAAGGTGTTCCTAAAATTGGATTGAATTGTTCAAGAAAATTTTAATTCAGCCTGTTGCTGGTTTTATTCTTTTTCCATATAAATAAGTCCTGTTGGGGACTTCAATTTAGTTCGGCTTTAATTTTTTGGTTGCTTCTGCTACACTTTGGCTTCGATCAAGAGGTAAGCTACTCACTTTCGTTACTTATTTACAAGACATAGTTTGAAATGCATGCGTACATGTTTTGAAATTGTTACTACAGCTAAAGATCATATTTTAAAATTGGGGTATCAACTTAAATTCTAACACATTTATCTTATATAGGTTCTTTTGGTTCTTTACATTCACTCAAGATTAACATATTTCGTGCTTCCATAAGGAATAATTAAACCGTTCCTGACAACACATTTGGATATCACTCGTCCGAGGATGAAATATTAGCTAGCGGTCTTCGAGCCTGAATGGAAACCATCTACGATTACTCCTTCTCCTAATATCTTCTGAATTAACAGAGGAAATATACATTACACCTACGTTTAGTTTCCGATAAGTATTATTGTTACACGCAGACACAATTTTACCTATGGTGAGTGACTTTGATTGTTTTCTGGATAACGAGGCTTTCGTTAACGGTACTTTACTGAAAGTTTATAACCATTAGATTACTGTGCTACTACTTGTATTAGTGTGTTTCTGCAAGTTTCTTAATCTTGAAATTAATGCTTATGCTTTATTGCTAAACAATTTTTTTTTTCTGAATAATCGATAGTAATACTATACAATTGTACCTGTGAAAAAGATAAATTGGGTTATTCAAAAGTTTCGCTTATACTTACATTTAACTTTGCAATAGAATTTATATATCATCTATTTACTTTTCTTGTATACTGGCTTTGTTCTGCTAAACAACCATAATTGTAAAACGGTTAGAATTAACTGTGTTTACTGTACATGCAATCAGCTGTTTTTGTTCACTGAATGCTGCTAGTCGAGTTTAAATATACCATATAGGTCATAAAATTTAGGCTAACTGCTGGGGTTTCAATTACTGTGTAATTAAACGGAATATTTATTTACTAGCTTTGGGGTTGTATAACATTTATAATTTTCTTTCGGATTACAATTTTAATATTTGTTTATTCTAAAACTGTCTGAAGTAGGAGTTACTAATCGAATTTTTTTGTAGCTTTATGCTTACTTGCCAACTGGGTAATCAACTTGGCCTTTCAAAATTTATCTAAATGCTTTATGCTTATTGATTTTCTGTAATGCTCATGTTAACTAAATTTAATAATATTTTGTGCTTACATAAGTAAACAACAGGGTAGACATCTAGTGCTAAATTTTTGTTTATATTTGGGGTTTATTTGCGTCCGGTTGATTGAAACTGATAAGTTAATCCAACGGAGAGCTCTTCGCTGAATTTCGGAAACAAACAAAGAAATCAATTTCGGATAATTATAAATATATGTTTTGGGTATTATTTTCTTTAGGGTCAACACTAGATGCCGAACCGCATTGTGGCTGAGTAGGTAAAGTTCAAGTAAATTTTATAGTTTGTTTTCAGTGCTGTCGGAAAGGTAAGTTGATTGCTGGTGGTTGATTTCATGGAGACATGATCTCTGATTATATTTGTGTGTTAGATATTTATGAACATTTGATTGTTATTGTAACATTTATGCTATTTACCGTTGGGGTATATTAAAAGTGGTGTTAAACGATTGTAAGCTCTTTCATTAATCCTGTGATCTACGATCAAATTCCTAACCAGTTCCTCCTCAGTGTGGACTTAGTTCACCATTTTCTTTTAGCTGTCTCTTTTGTCCTAGGTGGCCGTAGCCCTTTTCTTGATAGAGGGGCGATAAAGAAGTCAATCAAGTGGTGCCTTTTTTAAATTTTATGTATTTCCTTTCTCCTGCCAAAACGCCCATGCATCCAAGTGCTTAACCGACCGACTGAGCTTCCGGCTAATTCCTCTTTTCCTTGTTACTGCACCTTGGTCACAAATTTCTACCAATATCCTTTGTGCACGTAACAGGTTAAATAAGGAGAATATAGAAGAAATGATGAATGAAACTGAGAAGGATATTGGAATAAATGAGGTAGAAAAACGGTAGGGAGGTTGAAAACGGCAAGGAGCAGGCGTAGATGAAATCACTGGGAAATGCTCAAGTATGGTGGTCCAAAGCTTATACGAAGATTGCGTGAATTATTTAATGTATGCCTTATGTGTGGAAAAGTGCCGAGTGATTGGAAGAGCGCGACCATTGTACCATTGTATAAGGGTAAGGGAACAAGAGTGATTGTAAGAACTACAGAGGAATAAGCTTGCTCAGCGTACCTGGTAAAGTATTTGGAAGAATACTGATTGATAGAGTACGAGAAACTACACATTCTAAGATGTGGGATGTGCAAGGTGGCTTCATGCCAGGGAGAGGATGTGTCGATCAGATGGTTGCTCTCCAGCAGGTGATCGAAAAGTGTTTAAAGGTAAAAAGGAAGTTGTACTGTGCGTTTGTAGATCTGGAGAAAGCATATGACAGAGTGAATAGAGAGAACCTGTGGGAAATATTAAATGAATATGGGGTAAATAAAGGTCTAATAAATGGAATAAGGGCAGTATACAACGGTAGTCGGGCATGTGTTAGGGTGAGAGGAGGTGTGAGTGAATACTTTAATATTGAGCAAGGAGTGCGACAAGGCTGTGTGATGTCACCGTGGTTGTTCAATGTATACATGGATAATTGTCTTAGACAAGCATGTAACGATAGAAATGGTGTAATGGTTGGCGACGTAAATGTACGACTCCTGGTGTATGCAGATGACACAGTCTTATTAAGTGACAGTGCAGATGAGCTGCAAACCGCTCTGAGGAAGTTTGATACAGTCTGTGAGAGCATGGACCTAAAGGTAAACGTGAACAAAACTAAGATTGTGGTGTTCAATCGGGAAGGTGGAAAGGAGAGTAGAGTATTTACTCTGCAAGATGAAATTGTGGAGCAAGTGGACGAGCTGGTATATCTCGGTAGAATGTTTACTGCAGATGGTACAATTGAGAGGGAGATTGGATGAAGGATCAATGCTGAAAGGAAAGTGATTGGAAGTATGTGGACGATAATGAGAAATGAAAGCATGAGCCTAGCTGCGAAACGAGCAATCTATAATGGCGTATTCGTCCCATCAGTACTGTATGGAAGTGAGACATGAGTATGTCAAAAAAAGCACGAAAGAAAAATAAATGCCGTGGGTATGAGATTTCTGAGAAGCGCATGTGGTAAAACGAGAAGGGACAAGATAAAAAATGAATGCATAATGAGGGAGTGTGGTGAGGAAAAGACGATGATGGATAGATATAAAAGTTGTACATTACGTTGGTTTGGTCACATTGAGAGAATGAACAACACAAGATTAACGAAACAAATATATGTGGATCAGGTTAGGGAAAGGCCGGGCTGGTAGGCCGCGTAAAACTTGGCTGAATGTAGTAGAATCTATGATAAAGGAAAGAAAGATAAGGAGTTCTAAAAACAAAAGGGCATGTCAGAGACTATGTATGAATCTTGCGGAAGCTAGGGAGATATGCGGAGATAGGAAAGCATGGCGAAAGATTGTGAATGAAAAATAAATAAGAGGCAGGGATTGTTTTGCCTACCCCGCAAGGGAATGGCGTGAAGGTTAAGTTAAGTTAAGTTATTAGTTAATACAATTGAAATTAACATGGGGTCCAAATACTTTGGACTAAGTTTTCTGCTTAACCCCTCTAGGTTTCTTAAATGACACGCTTCCTTTATAAGATATGGATTCAGTAGTCTTAGAATCGCATGGTTTCGTAACGTCACAAGTTTTTAAGAAATTTAGCAAATCCTCGCAATTATTAGGATTGCACTGTAGAGTCCGGGATTCTTCCCAAAACATAGGATACTGCATCATCACCAAATATTTTGCATTCGTTTAACAAGGCTGGTTTTTCATAATAATAAACAATGTAAGGTTCATTAGGCACTTTAACAGGTCGCACCATTTCCATAATGCTGTCATGGAAATTGCGCTTCAAAGGAAAAGCTTTCTTTAGAATTTGCTTCTATATTGTCCATGTATATTGAATGGTTAGTAAGCTTTGATTTTTTAGTTCATCATGTGGGAACGCTTTTTTTTACAAACAAATTCGGATTATATTTAAATTATAATTGCGACAAATCTTATGAAAACTTACCTTTGATATCGATTCATTAACAATGGACTCGCATATTACGGAGATTTGTGCGGAGAGAATGTGTAGACAGTAAAGAACGGTCGATCGATTAAGTACATGCAACAATGTCACAACTGTTTATCAGTTAATGACAAACAAACGAAGTACTCACCGGGGGGCAAGCGCCTCGGGTTAGTCTGGTACTTTACTCGTCGTCCGCAGCAATAATTGTCATCAGGACGGGTGCCTCGTTGGAGCTCGCTCTAAATACCTGTTAATTAATTAATACTTCACTATGTTGTTTAGGATACAAGCCTGCCCCAGCTCCCGCTATGGGATTGCAAAGCCAATGGACCAGTAATTAGCTCATGCCTCTCATTGGACTACCTAAACGTTTAGGCCGAGATCACCCCTTAACTGGTTCGCTAGCAATAAGGCCTTGATTTCGTATTAGGTCGACACCTGGGGCTATCAACGGTTCGCGGTCACTATCCGCCACCGTGTCATCGCCCACGTTAATTAAGCATTAACTGATATAATAAGGGCTCGGGAACATATTCGGATGCCAGCCAGGGGTTTTACAAAATTACAACAACTCCTAACAAATACGACAATAAATAGGAAGTTAGCGAACAATATAAAACATATTCAGTTCAGTAAACACTCTCAACTTTTTAAAATAAACACATTGTAAGAACTCGAGACCACCTTTGTCCAACGTCTACCGCACCACTGATGTTATTCTAGACCACCCTCAATATAACCCTCGCTTTGCTTTTGAACTGTGACGGGCGGCTATATATTAAGTTTTTCTTAAATAAGGGTGTGAATGATAATTATCTTTTTATACTTAGCATTCACAATTTAAAATAATGATCTTACAATCAATTAGTTGACACTACTTTTCGGTAGACAGACGTCTTCAGGGTTAAAGGTATGTACAACGTTGTCTCTAGAATGTAACACATTAGGTGCATGTTTTTGAGTACTAGTTTGTATCGCCATTATGTGTACAATGTCTTTAACGACGTTGGTCAAATCAGAAATAGTAGTTTATGTCGACGCCGAGGAATATGATGTACTAGTAGTTTTGCTGGTAGTAGGTGTTGTCTCCTCCTCGTCGGATGATGATGATATCGGAGATCGAATTTGTGTTCTTCTTATTACCGCTCAATTCATCTTATCTGCGTTTACCTTCATTCTTTCTTCCTTTTTTTGTACACCTTCTTTATTACAGTACGTACACCTATTCACAAAATACTTCAATGACAAACTAGAGTTACCGTATGGAAAAATGTTTACAAACACACTAATTAATTAAAAAAAGTCACATTCACCGGTCACAAATACACTTAAATAACAAAATCAACTGGTAGTTCTAATTAGTGATTACATCACTTTAAATACCGAGAAGAAACTGAAATTAAATTACGCTTTAACGGTTTAACGTAACCGTAAGCATTCCCCTTATTCTTGAGATTGATTAAGAACACTTGAAAAAGTGATAAATTGTTGGTTTATTTTATCCAATTTCAAATTACGGCTGTCCCGAAAATGTAAAAAGTTACGGTCTATTGAATATCAAACTCCGTATCTAACATTGAAAGTGCAGTTTTTAAAACATCTGGTTTTTAAGGGAAATGAATTGATTGCTTTACCTCACACATGTATGTAGATATGTGTACTTCTTAAGACACACTTCACATAACTGAGTCTGCACCCTGTTTTCATGTTTCTCAGAGTCTCGGCATTTCTTGCTGTTTACTTTAGAGCGTCATAAATAACCAGAAATAGATTGTTAGGGGATTAAGTCGATTAAGAGACGTAGAATAATATAAATTAATTTATTGCTAACCACCTTACATTTAATCTGGTAAGGATGAAAAACCTACAAAAATATATGACGCGTTACAGACGATTGTAGTTTGGTCATTAATTGGAAATACCTCTTAGAGCCACCCATAAACCCTTAGGTGACATGAATTGATTCGAAAAACCTATATTTAAAATAATATTAGCAACTTCCCATAAAAACTAATAGCACTTTTCTAGGACACAGTAACTGCATAAATAAAATAAATAAATCTTCGTTTTTGCTTTTATAACCGGGGAATGAAAAACATGCCAAAACAGGTAAAATCTTACTCGCCCGATAACCTTTACCCTCTGATTTTCAGGAATCGACAGAAATGTAAGAATTATATGTCTTTACCTGTTGCGCTTTAAAGCACAGAGAACAGATTTTTACAATTACGAAATAATATATGTTTCTTGAATAGTCCAACTGCTAGCACGTTAGAATGGTAATTGAAGGCGCATCACCACTTACTGAATGAAAAAATGTCCGATGTACTAAGCATTCTAGTAGAAAAGATTCAGCATTACCCTCTTTTTAATTATATTCCCTAGAAAATGCCCTGCCACAGGTTGGAATTTGCTCATTAACGAATGTGACCTTGATTTTATGGCAACGAATTTTTGTATAACCTCAGACTGTGATTGGAGGGCAGTGGCGTGTCCCTATCTTTTGATTGTTGGAGGCCATTTTGGGGGAGTGGCTTGTCGGTGATCTGATCGGCAATTTTTGTTTTGGCGGAAATTTGAAATAGTCCTCTAATAAGGGGCCACTTACTATCTCATAAGACAACTATAGGCATCTTGTCGGGATTAATCGACTCCGCCCAGAAATTCTGATCCATTATCGAATTTGACCTAGATTTTATGGCAAAGAATTTTTGTAGACTCATGCTGGGGTTGTAATAGGAGGGCTGTGGTACGCCTCTGGTTTCTGATTGGTCTGTTTCATTTTTTTAATTACGGCCCCCTAAAAATGCCCCGCCACTAGTTTGATTTTGTTTATTAACGAATTTGCCCTAGATTTTATGGCAAAGCATTTTTGTACAGTCCCAGGTTGTGATTGGAGGGCAGTGGCGCGTCCCTGGTTTCTGATTGGACCTTTTTGACGTCAGATCAATCTCAATCAAATCAATCCCTTAACGGTTTTCCCCAATCATTTATATAAAGTAATTATTCTCTAGATTTCCCCAGTTATGTAACCTCAATAACACCCTTTCACTATTCAAAGGCGTCTGACGTGCATGCGAAAGCCCCGTAAATAGCTAATCACTTGACAGTCGACTTTTACTTCCAAATTTGATAATTGCTTATACTAACCTTATTCGATTTAACACAAAAACGAAAACAATTTACAAGTCCAGAATGTTGATTTGAAATCAGTTTCTCCCAACCTTACTCGAAATAATACAAAAACAAACACAATATGCACGTCTAGGGTGCTGATTTGAATTCAGTTTCTGCCAACCTTACTCGATTTAACAAAAAACTGTGCCAGACTAGGATACTGATTTGAAAGCAGTTTCCACCAACCTTACTCGATTTAATACAAAAACGTTGCGCAAGACTAGGTTGTTGATTTTAAATCAGCTTCTGCCAAACTTATTCGATTTACTACAAAAACAAGGAAAGATGTAGGTTTAGAATATTGATATGAAGCAGCTTCGCCAACCTTATACGATGTAATACAAAAAAAAAACAAGGTGCAAGTCTAGGATATTGATTTGCAGTCAACTTCGGCGAACCTTATTCGTATTAGTTGTGATAGTGTGTTGTAAAACCAACTTTTCCGGAGGAGCCAATTCAGAATACAGGAATAGTATTACAGTGTTGTCAACTGCAGCTAATTGTACAATTTCTGTTTTTTTAAATACAACATCCTGTGTATTATGCTGTATTCAAATAGAGAATCAAGATGCAGATTCAGCTATATATGACAATAAGGTTGGCAGAAGCTGTTTTCAAATCAACCTACATCTGCGTCTTGTTTTTGTATTAAATCGAATAAGGTTGGCCGAAACTGCTTTCACATCAACATCCTAAAGTTACATATTTTCTTGCTTTTGTATTAAATCGGATAAGGTTGGCAGAAGCTGATTTCAAAGCAGCATCCTAAACTTACATCTTTTCCTGTTTTTGTATTAAATCGAATAAGGTTGGTAGAAACTGCTTTCAAATCAGTACCCTAGTCTTGCACAATGTTTTGTGTTAAATCCAGTAAGGTTGGCAGAAACTAGATTCAAATCAGCACCCCAGACTTGCACATTGTTTTTGTTTTTGTGTTAAATCGAATAAGGTTGGTAGAAGCAATTATCAAATTTGGAAGTGAAAGTCGACTTGTCTTTTATGTAATTTATAGTTCTGTTTGTCTTTCAAGTAATTACCTAATTACGGGGTTTTCCATCACGTCAGAGGCCTTTGAATAGTGAAAGGGTGTTATTTCGGTTACATAACTGGGGAAATCCAGAAAATAATTACTTTATATTAATGATTGGGGAAAACCTTTAGGTACTTTATCTTGAATTTATTTCTATATATCTTACTTCAGGACTTGAGTTGTAATTAAAAATCGGTTTATGTATTTGATTACCATTGATTTGATTGAGATTGATCTGATGTCAAAAAGGTCCAATCAGAAACCAGTGGCGCGCCACTGCCCTCTATTCACAACCTGAGGCTGCACAAAAGTTCTTTGCCATAAAATCTAGGGAAAGTTCGTTAGTGAACAAATTCCAACTAGAGGGGGAATACTATTTCAAATTTCCAGCCAAAATAAAAATGGCCGACAAGCCATGCCCATAAAATGGCCGCCAACAATCAGAAACCGTCTAATTAGTCTGAGGTTATACAAAAATTCTTTGCCATAAAATCAAGGTCAAGTTCTTTAATGAGTAAATTCCAACCAGTGGCGGGGCATTTTTTAGGGGTCATAATTTAAAAAAGTTGGTGGGGTGGGGGGGGGTGACGCTGCACCTCTTGTACTCATTCTATACAAATCAGTTTCTTTTCAACTTTCATGCATCCAAAGTATGTGTTTGTTTAAGTTTAAATTTGTTTAAAAAAATATGCATTCTGACAGTTAAAATGCCACCCCTAAGATTTGCCACCCCGTGCAGGGACGTCGGTTACATCGGCCTATCGCCTGCCCTGACATTGTGTAACAAAGTTCATCTTTTACATTTCTCAAAAAATTTCCTAATAAATATTGCATTAAACATGCGTAGGAGGATAAATATCCAAAAGGAGGTGGATCAAGCCTTATATTTTGGTCCAACCTCATAGAAAGAAGGATATTTTTCATATTCGTCAATTAAAATTTTGACACATTTGCGTAACTACAACTTTTTTTAGTTTATAAAACAAAATAATAATCGTTTGGATATTAAAATGGAACATGTTCTAAAAATTACTTTTTTGTGTTCTAAACATTTTTTCGAATATTTTACTAAAAATTTACATATAAATTTAGTTAACAATTTTGTTCTAAATTAAGCACAATGTAAAGCGTCTGTTACTATAAGCGAAGAATATCTTTGCAATTTGTACAAGAAAAAATGTGTATATTTTGTTCTAAATTGATTAGGTCTTGTAAGAAACGAAAATATTTGTAACATTTTGTAGAATTCAAGTTTTAAATGATTTTTTAAATCCACAATTATTTGAACAATAAATACAAACGCATATTTAACTCTTTTCCTTCTACACTATTTGCTAATGCAATGTGGCACATTTATTTATTTACTTTATTGTTTTATTAATAAATACCAGACATACAGCGACTGTTAATTGCGTAACTTCGATAGCTTTAAGAACTCGGCACTGAAGGTTCAAATTGTGACTATATGTATAAAATGTTTCAAATATAATTTTAATAATTGTACACGAAAAGTGAAATATTTAGTAGGCGTGACTTTTCGGTTCAATTCTTAGCCCCTCTGTTTATGAACATCCGGTACGGCAAACTACAAAACAAATTCAGCCAATTATAATAAAGGTCTGTGTACTTTTTATATATGAATTATTATGAGATGTTTTTTTTTGTCTATTTCTGCATTAATATACATAGTCATAATTTGGTTACGCAAGACAAACTTAGAAAATGAAGTAGGTAATAAAGATGTGTATATAATTAAACAACTGTAAATTCAAGCAATTATTTAATTTAATAGTAATTATTTTACTAACATTTCTAAGGTTATTTAATCCCACATTACAAATATAAAATTTGGGGTTTAAGGTGTGTCAATGTAATACTCTTCGATAAATTTATCTAGGTGTGGAAAGATGTTAATTGCTACCGTGTTGACGATTGCATAACAATTTTCATCGGATGTTCATTAGCTACGCAACTATTTAGTTTTGCGGTATTTAATTAAATTACGGAACATTTCTCTAATTAAACATAGCAAATTTGTTAATGTGATCAATTTGTTATATTAAATGAATTTACAAATATTTTCCACTAGTATACCTACTTAATCTATTATTTAGCTTTATAAAGTAAAGGAATTCAAATTATCTATAAGTATTTCTTCTCTTACAATTAGAATAACATAAACTTAAACTAGGAATATTTTAAGTGTAGGATGTGTAGCATCCGCGCTTGTTCTCCCTAAGCAATTACAGAACTGACAGTTGCCAAAGGGTTATACCTAAGCTGAATATATTAGAATAATTCTTTTTAAAAGTTTCAGCGCCTACTCAATACTTAGTTGAAACCAAGTTGTACTGTATTATTCAGACATTAATGAAAATATGTAACTTCAAGTCACTTGCACATAATTGTGTAGAACAAATGAAACCTTATATATCTATAGAAATATATATTTAAATATACTTCATTAATTTTTTATGGAATTTGTAATATACACGTTATTTGAAAATGTAAACTGTCACCATTATCACTCATAATAAAATACTTATCTAAAATACTTATCTTTTTTTGGGTTTTTAATAGTGTATTTTTAAATTATACAATCTAAACGTTTCGATAACATTTACAGTTATCTTCGTCAGTAGTAATATTTGTTAAAAATTATTAAAGATGTTGTAAACAATTTTGTCAAAATCGAAAAATTAAAACATAAACATCAGCCTGCTATTAATAGGGGAAAGTTGCCTATATTGAACCGCCTCCTAAATTGGGCCTCGGCCATATTTGAATGAATAAGAGCGATGGTAGCGACATTTTTTAAATCCTCTTTGACTCTTGTTACAAAGGCGTCATTACAAGAGAATTCGCGACCATTGAGGCACGTTTTTTCTCCGTACGATGTGTTTGGTGATTTTTGCTATTTCGATGTAGTTTTTATGAATAATTCGTAAGTGTTTGTATGGAAAACGTTGGAAATTCAAGCAGCGCTGTTATTTTGATTAAAACAAGTAAGTTTTACCCTATTCATATCGCCATTAAAAAGATCAAACCCAAATACATTGGAATGTTAAACATGTGATTTTAGAAAATAACTGGGGGGTTTCATAAATTGAACCACCATGGTGTTGCCTAAAATGGACTGGTCCAATTTAGGAAACTAGAATTATTTCTTATGTTTATGTTTTTAAGTGTTGGCATTCGTGTCAATATGAAGTGCTGCAATAATCAACATACATGTTTAAGATTATACATTATACAGTTAGTGTCAAATGCATGGTCCAACATAGGCTACCAATGTTTTACTTTGTTCTAGGATGTCTTCCAATAATATCAAAGGCATAAAATAAGGTACATGGAGTGAAGCGGACATGGCGAAAGCCTTAGAGGCTTACAAAGGCAAAAAGTATGGCTTAAATGAAATATGCCGCATGTACAGTATCTCAAAAGCGACGGTCAAACGGCATTTGGACTCAAAAAATAAAAAGGCTAACCAAGAGCGTAAAATCTTCGGAAGAACCACCGTGTAAAATCTTCGGAAGAACCACCGTCTTTTTACCGGAGTTTGAGGAGAGGTTGGCAACGCATATCCTTAACCTAGAGAAGATGTTTTATGGGGGTCACCATAAAAGATGTCCGTAATACAGCGTATGAACTGGCGGAGCAAAACAACATCAAACACAATTTCAATAAAGAAAAAAAGCAGGCTGGTAAAAACCTGTTTTACGCATTTTTGCGTAGTCATCCCAACATTTTATTGTGGTAACTAGAATCTACTTTCATAGCTCGGTGCAAGGGATTTAATAGAGATATTGTTACCCAGTTCTTGGACCTTCTAGAGAAAATTGTCGATGAATGCCAGTTTAATTCAACAACAATATTCAATGTAGACCAGCCTGGCTTTTCAACTGATGCCAAGAATCGCCAGAAAAACGCCAAGCGGGTTCGGTTGCTAGCGGCGAACGTGGGGTGAATACCACGATGGTTGTATGCGCTAGTGCAGTGGGCCAATTTGTTGCACCGATGATAATATTCAAGCGAAAAAGAGCTAATGCAGATCTTAGAGTTGGAGCACCTTCTGACTGCGTGGTAGAGATATCTGACACCGGATACACCAATAAAGAACTGTTTGATACCTGGTTCAAATATTTTATCAATGCAGTAAAACCAACAAGGATCATTAAAGTTTTGCTTGTTTTAGACCGCCACAGTACTCACTTTAAACATCTTGAGGCAATAAAGCTGCCACGAAATAATGGAGTGATTATGTTACAGCTTCCGGGGCATACCACTCGCCGGCTTCAACCCCTAGACGTGGCTGTATTTAAGTCTCTGGAGTTCTATTACACTGAAGCTAATGAGAAATGGCTAAGGACTAATCCGGGATTGATAGTTCCTCAATACCAAGTTGCTAAACTCCTTGGAGAAGCTTGTGCGAGGGCAGCTGTGTTAGCAATTGCTACGAATGGTTTCAAGAAAACGGAAATTTGAGCGATAGACCGTAATGTTTTCAGCGATTTCGCACCTTCAGATATACTCATCCCAAAAACAAGTGTAGACATGGCTGAACATGATAACACTGAACGTATTTCCGCTTCCAGTGATGAAGATATGACCTTGAGTCGCTACAGTAAAAGACCAGTTGCAACAAAAGATCAAAGAGCTTCAACATCAGCTATGGAACAAATGGCAACTCCATCACCTGAAGTTGATTCATCCACAAAAAAAAGTAGATTCTATAGAACAAATATTAAAAAGTCCAGTTGTTGATCACAAGAAGATGAAACCAACTGGAAGTATCCAAAAAGCACAAATCATTACATCCACACCATACAAAGACGATCTTCAAGTTAAACAGACATCATCAAATATTTCAAAAAAGAAAACTGCCAAGCGCAAAATAAAATTAAACTCCGGCACTTGTAAGCAAAAAAAAGCATTCATGTCAAAGAATGGCCCTGCAAATTTTGCACTGAGAGCATTGTTGAAGACATAATTTAGTATCTACAATGCAGAGACTGGTAGGATTTGACTTTTTTAATGTTTATTTAATAAATTTTTGTGTTTTGATATTTGGTTTTTAAATAAAAATTATATTCTCTTGTTCCTCTAATGTATACTTAACGTTTTACTTAATTTTACGTAAGTGAAATAGATGGTCAAATATAGGAACCCACTGGTTCAATTTAGACAATCAGTCGCCTATAATGAACCAGCTGCAAGAGTTCCGGATTATATTTTCTACGAGAAATTATTCAACCGAAAATTCCGAGTAAATTACTAGAAGTGTACATCATATTAAAGTATTTGGTGTATAAATTTGAAAGTGTTTTAATTTATTTTCTTAAAGTTATAGGCCTAAAACCGAATAGTGGTCCAATACAGGCAACCTTCCCCTATAACAGTTTGAGAAACGTATAAAGCCAACTATAAAATTAAATTTTAGTAAAGAATAACTAGGTCATTAAAAATTAAATACTGTTAAACTGCCTTAAAGGTGACACATCAGAACACTCTCTACGGCGAAAGCTAACAATGAAATTTGTCAGCCAAAAAACACATTTTAACAAAATTTAATCGAGTTATGATGTAAGTGTAAAGTTGTGAAAAACTTCAATTTGAAAATGATAAAAGCATTCACAAATCCAAACATCACATCAAATAAAATAACCCAGTTAAATCTAACAAAGCGATATCTTTATCAATAAGTGGAAGTGTTATTAACAATGAAAAGCACAATGCAGAACGTTCCTTGTAATTTTTAATTTCAATTTAATTTCAACTACTTATGTTAAATTATAGTGCTGTGGAAATTTAACATATAATTGGTAAAGCATTTGCTTCAAGGTCTAGGAAAAACACAGCAAAAAAACCTAGACATACCAAAAGCTAAAATTAAAATCAAAATTAAGACGTATCATTATGCTCTTTTTTAATTATAAGATGCCAAAACCTATTTAAACGGAGATTTTCTTCTAGTCTATTAAAATTATTAGCGTGTTTATATATTTCAATAGCTTCACGTTGTAAACGAACATAATAATGAGTTTGTCTTGACAATATTTCCATATTGTCAAATTGAATGTTATGATTTAGATTATTCAGGGCATGGTCAGCCACAGCAGACCTCTCTGGTTGACCTAATCTACAAAATCTCATATGTTCTTTGCGTCTTGTATCAAAGCTACGTTTTGTGGTTCCGATGTATACTTTTCCACATGAACAAGATAACTTATACACTCCGGAAAATGATAAAGGGTTTGACCCATGATACGTGTAAATTTGGTTTATAAATTTATGGTCTTTAGTTACGACTCATCCTGTATGTTATTGGGAAATGGCAACATTGCCAATAAAATTCGTTCTTAGTAGATTTTTCAAACATGTGACGGTTTTAAAATTCGAGTATTGGTAGAAATTAATCTTGTTTCTTTTTTGTGATTTTCTGGTACCTTGATAGATGAAGGACGAACGCCATTTTCGGCCAAGAAATCCAATGCGTATTTAAAAGCAAATGGAAAAATTTGAAAAAGGTGTTCTTAAAAATTTGATTGAATTTTTCAAAGTAAAATTTTAACTCAGCCTGTTGCTGGTTTTAATCTTTTCCATATAAATAAATCCTGTTGGGATTTCGGAATTTTAGTTCGGCTTTAATTTTTTTGTTTCTACTACACCTTAGCATCGGTCAAGAGGTAAGCTACTCACTTTCTTTTCTTATTTACTAAACATAACTTTGAAATGCATGTGTACATGTTTTGAAATTTTAATACAGCATAAAGATCATATTTTATAAAAATTTGGGTATTGATTTAAATTCTAACACAGTTGTCTTATATAGGTTTTTTTTTCTGGTCCTTTACACATTTACTGAAGATTAACATCTTTCGTGCTTCCATAAGAGATAGTTAAACCGTTTCTGATAGCACATTTGGATATCATTCGTCCGAGGTGTGAAATATTAGTTATGGGTCTTCGAACCTGAATGGAAACAGTTTACGATTACTCCTTCTCATAGTATCTTCCGCATTAACTGAAGAAATATACGTTACACCTACGACTAGTTTCGGATAAGTGTTATTGTTACACGCATACAAAATTTTACCTACGGTGAGTGACTTTTGTTAGCTTTTCTACATAACGAGGCTCTCGTTACCTGTACTTGACTGAAATTCTTATAACAATTACATTACTGTGCTTGCTACATTGTATTAGTGTGTCTCCGCAATTATCCGATTTCTAAAATTAATGCTTATACTTTACTGTCAAACATTTGCTATACATTTGTACCTGTAAAAGATAATTTGGGCTATTTCAAAGTTTCGCTTATACTTACATTTAACTTTGCAATAGAATTTGTATTTGAATTTGGAATTTAGTTATCAATTTCTAACTTTTCTTATGTACTAGCTTTCTTTTGATAAATAACCGTAGTTGTTCAACCGTTAGAACTGTCTGTGTTTACTGTACATGCAATCCGCTGTTTAGCAGACGAAACGCTACTGTTGAGTCGAAATGTACAAGGTATCTCATAAATTATGCTAACTGCTGGTTGTATAAAAGTTATTTATTTCAATTACTGTTAAATTAAATTGCATATTTATTTATGATCATTGGGGTTGGAAAATTTTTGTTACTTTTCACTGATTACAATTTAATAGTTGTTTAGTACAACACTTTAATTTTTGGTTTGTAAACATATGCTTACTCATGAATGTGTCAATTTGTGTTGCATATTGCTTAAATTCTTGCACTATAATTGCCAAATTTGTAATGAACTTAGCCTTTCGAAATTTTCTAAACGCTCCATGCTTACTTTGTCTGTAATGCTTATATTAACTACATAAATTTTTCTTACATAAGGTAAACAACAGGGTAGACATCTAGTGATAATTTTCGCTTTATATTTGGGGTTTATTTGCATCCGGTTGATTGGAAACTGATAGATTAATCCGACGGAGAGCTCTTCGTGGAATATCGGTCTACAAGTATTCAATTTGGGATAATTATATACATGTTTGGGTATTCTTTTTCTTTAGGGTCAACGGTAGATGCCGGACCGTATTGTGTCTGATTATGTAAATTTTAAGTATAATTCATAGTTTTTTTTCTAGATTTGGTTGAAAGGTAAGTTGATTACTGGTGGTTTATTTTGTAGATATATTGTATGTGATGTATATTACTTACTTACTTACTTACTTAACCTTCACGCCATTCCCTTGCGGGGTAGGCAAAACAATCCCTGCCTCTTATTTATTTTTCATTCACAATCTTTCTCCATGCTTTCCTATCTCCGCATACCTCCCTAGCTTCCGCAAGATTCATACATAGTCTCTGACATGCCCTTTTGTTTTTAAAACTTCTTATCTTTCTTTCCTTTATCATAGATTCTACTACATTCAGCCAAGTTTTACGCGGCCTACCAGACCCGGCCTTTCCCCTAACCTCACCCACATATATTTGTTTTGTTAATCTTGCGTTGTTCATTCTCTCAATGTGACCAAACCAACGTAATGTACAACTTTTATATCTATCCATCATAGTCTTTTCCTCACCACACTCCCTCATTATGCATTCATTTTTTATCTTGTCCCGTCTCGTTTTACCACATGCGCTTCTCAGAAATCTCATACCCACGGTATTTATTTTCTTTCGTGCTTTTTTTGACATACCCATGTCTCACTTCCATACAGTACTGACGGGACGAATACGCCATTATAGATTGCTCGTTTCGCAGCTAGACTCATGCTTTCATTTCTCATTATCGTCCACATACTTCCAATCACTTTCCTTCCAGCATTGACCCTTCGTCCAATCTCGCTCTCAATTGTACCATCTGCAGTAAACATTCTACCGAGATATACCAGCTCGTCCACTTGCTCCACCATTTCATCTTGCAGAGTAAATACTCTACTCTCCTTTCCACCTTCCCGATTGAACACCACAATCTTAGTTTTGTTCACGTTTACCTTTAGGTCCATGCTCTCACAGACTGTATCAAACTTCCTCAGAGCGGTTTGCAGCTCATCCGCACTGTCACTTAATAAGACTGTGTCATCTGCATACACCAGGAGTCGTACATTTACGTCACCAACCATTACACCATTTGTATCGTTACATGCTTGTCTAAGACATTTATCCATGTATATATTGAACAACCACGGTGACATCACACAGCCTTGTCGCACCCTTGCTCAATATTAAAGTATTCACTCACACCTCCTCTCACCCTAACACATGCCCGACTACCGTTGTATACTGCCCTTATTCCATTTATTAGACCTTTATTTACGCCATATTCATTTAATATTTCCCACATCTTCTCTCTATTCACTCTGTCATATGCTTTCTCCAGATCTACAAACGCACAGTACAACTTCCTGTTTACCTTTAAACACTTTTCGATCACCTGCTGGAGAGCAACCATCTGATCGACACATCCTCTCCCTGGCATGAAGCCACCTTGCACATCCCACATCTTAGATTGTGTAGTTTCTCGTACTCTATCAATCAGTATTCTTCCAAAAACTTTACCAGGTACGCTGAGCAAGCTTATTCCTCTGTAGTTCTTACAATCACTCTTGTTCCCCTTACCTTTATACAATGGTACAATGATCGCGCTCTTCCAATCACTCGGCACTTTTCCACACATAAGGCATACATTAAATAATTCACGCAATCTTCGTATAAGCTTTGCATCACCATACTTGAGCATTTCACCAGTGATTTCATCTACGCCTGCTCCTTGCCGTTTTTCAACCTCCTACCGTTTTCTCTACCTCATTTATTCCAATATCCTTCTCAGTTTCATTCATCATTTCTTCTATATTCTCCTTATTTAACCCTTCAGTCTTACTTTCCTCACTACTGTACAGCTTTCCGAAATATTCTTGCCAGCATTTCCTCACTTCACAATCGTCCCATACTATTTCGTTTCTATCATTCATCACTCCTGCAGCGTTCTGTTTTGGGCCACGTTTGTATTTTTGACCCATTTCAGAAGAGTTTTTGTTTCCCTCAAAATCATTCTGCATTTTCTCTCCTTCTACAGCCATCACTTCCTCTTTACTTATCCTCACTGCCTCCTTCGCTTCTTTGTTTCTTAATCTGTACACCTCATACAATGGTTTCTTCTCAGTCTCATTTTTTGCAGCAATCATTGCCATGTACGCATCTTTTTTCTTACTTACTGCCTTTTTACCGACTCATTCCACCAAGCACATTTTTCTGTACCTACAATCACTCTTCCACATATTCGCACGGCACAATTGACAACAGAGTTTTTCAAGCTTATCCATGCACTTCAACGTCAGTGTCTTTTATTTGTTCGTTCCACACTGTTTCATTCACATTCAGCTCTTTATTCACAGCATCTACGTATTTCATTCTCGCACCACTATCCACTAGTTTGTCAACCCTAATTCTGGACGCTCGCACTACGTTTGCTTTCCTTCTCCACACCCACTTTTGCTAACACACTCTCGATACACCAAAAGTGGTCCGATCCACTCCGCTCCGCGCATTACTTTTGTGTCTTTCACCAGGTTTCTAAGCCGTTCATCATACACTATCAAGTCTATCATACTTTTAGATTCACCTCTTTGCCATGTATACATATGCACATTTTATGTTTAAACCACGTATTGGATACAAACAGGCTTCTCCACACAGATGTTCAGCAGGTGTTCACCGTTCTCATTGGTTCTTTGGTCTCCGAACTTTCCTAGAACGCGTTCACTATGTTCTCTCTGTACACCCACCCATCCGTTCATATCCCCAATATAATCACTCTTTCGTTTGGCTTACATACGTTCAACACGTTCTCTACTCATTCCAGAAGTTCTCACGCTCCTGGTCTCTTTCTCCATTCACCGGTGCATAGCATGCAATAAGAAAAATTCTTCGAAACTCCACTTTCATTCTAACCCATATTACCCGGGGAGATACTAATTCGTACTGTTTAACACATCTTTTCGCTCTTTCACTTATGATCACCCCAACTCCTTTTGCACCATGCACTTCCGTCTCAACTCCTGACCATAGTGCCATGCTGCCATCCTCCATCTCCACAGCATCCTTTCCTTTGCGCTTTGTCTCCGATACACACAGAATATCAAGGTGTCTTTCGTACATTACATTCGCAATTTCAAATTCTTTACCATGCATACCTCTAACATTCCACGTACCGACTCGCCATTCATTCCTTGCACAGTCGTCAGCAACGGGGCCTGTCTGTTTCGACCTTGACCGCCCCTTGTAGCCAGGTCGATCCGAGGCAATTGTATTGTTTTCTTGAGTAATATCATAGCGAGCAGACCGGTTACTGGCCAAATCGTGCCCCTATTGATTGATGTATTGGGAATATGTACTGAAAAAATTGTATTTAGGTCTGCGAGTGGTTGCTCCATAATTTTTTATGTTAGATACTTATGAACATTTAATTATTATTATAAAAATTTATGCTATTTTACATTGGGTATATTAAATAAGTGGTGTTAAACGATCGTAAGTTGTTTCGTTAATCCTGTGATCTCCGATCAATTTCCTAGCCAGTCCTTTGTCAGTGTGGACTTAGTTCACCATTTTATTTTAGTTGTCTCTTTTGTCCTGTGTGTAGCTTTCCTTGATAGAGGGGCGATATAAAATTAAATGAAGTGGTGCCCTTTTAAATTTCATGTATTCTTCCTGCCAAAACGCCCATGCACCCAAGTGCTTAACCGACCGACTGACCTTCCGGCTAATTCCTTTATCTATGTTACAGCACTTTAGCCACAATTTCTACGAATCTCTCTTTGTACACGTAACACACATCTTTAAGTGATCTTAAATGTTCTTTAATTTTTCTTGTAGGTTTAAAAATAGTCCTAATGCCATATTTAATTAGGATTTTTTCAATTATATTTGTAACATTAGCTATAAAAGGAAGAAAAGCAGTACCAATATTAAGAACTGGTTTTTCTTTAAGGTTACGCCTAGAAGGAGTAATAACATTATTAATATCTGTAAGTGAATATCCATTATCTTGTAAGGATTTTATAACACCGTTAACATATTACGTAAAACAAAACCTCCAAAGAGCAACTTATCCTTTCGTCAACGACGTGCTTTACTTGATCTTAAACGCAATGAAAGTATAATAATATTAAAATCAGATAAACGTAATGCAACTGTTATATTAAATATGAACGATTATAACATTAAGATAGAACAATTGTTGGGACCAGAAACTTATCGTGAAATACCAAAAGATCCAACAAAAAAGTTTCTTTTAAAAACTAAAGAGCTGATTAAATTATCATTATTCCTGAAGAAATAAAAAAGAAACTAACTAACTATGAAGCTATTTCACCAAAACTATATGGTTTACCAAAAATTCATAAACCTAATATTCCTTTAAGGTCTATTGTTAGAGCAATTGGTTCTCCTACATATAGCCTTGCAAAACATCTTTCATTTGTATTACAACCTCATATAGGAAAAACAACCCATTACATTAAAAATTCCACCGACTCTGTTGAGAAAATGCATAGTTTCAAAATTGAAGAGGGTGATATAATGGTTAGTTTTGATGTTTCACTTTTTACAAAAGTGCCTCTAAAAGCAACTATTGAATACATTGATCATCTTTTTCCAAAGGACATAACCATTCTTTTTCAGCACTGTCTTACTACAACTTATTTTCAGTGGAATAGTAAATTTTATGAACACATTGAAGGTGTAGCAATGGGTAGTCCCCTTAGTCTTGTTATAGCTAATTTTCATTTGGAAAAATTTAAAGCATTAGCGTTACAAAATACATCTAAAAAACCTTCAGTTTGGTATAGATGTGTAGAAGACACATTTGTTATTTGGAGACATGGAGAAGAAGAACTGCATGAGTTTTTGGTTTTTATAAATGGTATACATCCTAGTATTCAGTTTACCATGGAAAAAAAACTAATGGAATTTTACCATTTCTTGACATATTAATGTCTAAAAATAATAATTCACAATCTTTTAAGGTTTACAGAAAGCCGACACACACTGATAGATACCTTGATAAATTATCCAACCACCATCCACGTCAAAAAAATGGTGTAATTAAATCTTTAGTAGATCGAGCAAAACAAATTTGTGACCCTGAATTTTTGAAGGATGAATATAAATTTTTGAGATAATGGATATTCACTTACAGATATTAATAATGTTATTACACCTTCTAGGCGTAACCTTAAAGAAAAACCAGTTCTTAATGTTGATACTGCTTTTCTTCCTTTTATAGCTAATGTTACAAATAGAATTGAAAAAATCCTAATTAAATATGGCATTAGGACTATTTTTAAAACTACAAGAAAAATTAAAGAACATTTAAGATCACTTAAAGATGTGTCAAACCCTTTATCATTTTCCGGAGTGTATAAGTTATCTTGTTCATGTGGAAAAGTATACATCGGAACCACAAAACGTAGCTTTGATACAAGACGCAAAGAACATATGAGATTTTGTAGATTAGGTCAACCAGAGAGGTCTGCTGTGGCTGACCATGCCCTGAATAATCTAAATCATGACATTCAATTTGACAATATGGAAACATTGTCAAGACAAACTCATTATTATGTTCGTTTACAACGTGAAGCTATTGAAATATATAAACACGCTCCGTTTAAATATGTTTTGGCATCTTATAATTAAAAAAAAGCATAATGATGTCTTGATTTTGATTTTAATTTTAACTTTTGGTATGTCTAGGTTTTTTGCTGTGTTTTTTCTAGACCTTGAAGCAAATGCTTAATTATATGTTAAATTACCACATCACTATAATTTAACACAAGTAGTTGAAATTAAATTAAAATTAAAAATTACAAAAAACATTCTGGATTATGCTTTTCATTTTGTTAATAACACTTCCACTTATTGATAAAGATATGTCTTTGATAGATTTAACTGGGTTACTTTATTTGATGTGATGTTTGGATTTGTGAATGCTTCTATCATTTTCAAATTGAAGTTTTTCAAAACTTTACATTTACATCATAACTCGATTAAATTTTGTTAAATGTGTTTTTTGGCTGGCAAATTTCATTGTTAGCTTTCGCCGTAGAGAGTGTTCTGATTTGTCATCTTTAAGGCAGTTTAACAATATGTAATTTTTAGTGACCTAGTTATCCTTTACCAAAATTTAATTTTGTAGTTGGCTTTATACGTTTCTCAAACTGTTATATTAATAGCAGGCTGATGTTTATGTTTTAATTTTTCAACTTTGACAAAATTGTTTACAACATCTTTAACAATTTTTAACAAATATTACTACTGACGAAGATAACTGTAAGTGTTATCGAAACGTTTAGATTGTATAATTTAAAAATACACCATTAAAAACCCCAAAAAAGATAAGTATTTTATTATACACGTTTGTCAAATGGCACATATTAACCGTGCGTAAATATTTTATTGATAATCATCTTAATTTTGAAGATAATTACCACTATCAGTAAAACTTACTTAAAAGATATCTCAGTTGGTAAACGCGATATGAAAACATTTTTTGCGGTAATATGTTTCTTTAATAAAATTGTACAGCTGTGCGTAAAGATATTTTTTCAACTATTATAGTAATGCAGTAAATACACAAAAAAGTATTTTATATTTTGAAAAAATTTTCAATCTGCGAATGTAAATTTAGGCAACTTACATGACACCATACCCTATACTACCTGAGTATAGACAACGCTACCTGCTTACTATATGACTAATTCATTTCTAATAGTTGCATCCAAAACCCATTGTTGTTATTCATTTTTAATCTGAAGGCAA
Organism: Vesta saturnalis; assembly: GCA_036346205.1. Classification (NCBI taxonomy): domain Eukaryota; kingdom Metazoa; phylum Arthropoda; class Insecta; order Coleoptera; family Lampyridae; genus Vesta; species Vesta saturnalis. The sequence continues at coordinate 144,094 of JARFJB010002076.1, forward strand.
CTGTCATAGGGTTTGGTGTAATTATGATTTACTTTATACTTTGTAACACAAAATTGTATGAATGTTATATAAATATAAATTGTATTATTAGTTACCAGTTATCACTCTTATGTAATGTTACGGAATTGCGTTAGGTCGGTAGGTTTTTTTTAAATACATAAATAAAATTATTATTTATATTATTTTATAATTATTTTTATTCTCAACAAAAAAAGAATTAATATCACAAATAATAAATATTGGTATAAAATAAAGCTAAGACATATAAACTTCTTTTATAGGTTGACTTCGACTACTTCGTGGGTCAACCAATTCTGGGAGTAAAGAATTATAAAAAAACTCTGTTAATGTTTGCACCATCTTTGTGGTTCAAAAAGAATCATTTCTGCAAGTAAAAAAATATATAAATATTTGTTTTCTCTCCTACGTACGTCTATTTAGTTACCTTTTGATTTCTTCAACGTGTATCCCCCCCGCTGGTATAGATGACAAAATAACAAATATTCCTTTTGGTAATATGAAGCAATCCCTGAACTTGGTAATAATAGTTATGGGTTTTTTAAGGCACCATTTTTGCCCTTCTTTCACGTTATACTCTATTTTACCGTTTTCAAATGCTTGAATTGGTGAGAGGTTTCACTTTGTGCAGAGCACTTGACTTCAATTACCGCGTAGTCATCTACTAAACCATCAGGTGAACACGACAGAAATGGAAATTCCTCATCAATAATTAACCCACTGCGTTGAAGTTTTTTTGTTGATGGTCTTCAAATATAGAAATGGCAGTCGTTTCGGAAATTAGACTAAATTTTGTAGCATACGAGGAGTCGTTTTTATATTCTCGGACTAGGCATGATAAGAGTAGATTAGAACAACAGAAATTTATTTTTTAATGTAGGCCCCTAGCTATTCAATACAAGTGTTACATCGTTTCAATAACATCTTTAACCCATTATAAAGATATTCTTTTGGTTTGTTCGCAAAATGGCTTTCAACAGCCGCTATAAGTTCATAATCGTCCCTAAATTTTCTTCCCCTTAGTGTTATTTTGAGATCTGGAAACAAAAAATAGTAACAGGTGGCTAAATCTGGACTATAAGGTGGATGATTAATTTCTCCAAACGCCACATTTAGCAAAGGCTGCTTTTGAAAGTCTTGACTTATGGGCTAATGCATTATCATGAAGCAGCAGGACACGTTAGTTTTCCGCGTATTTTCACTGTAATAACATCTCTGAGGCGATGCATTAACCCTCGAGCGCGTGCAATAGAATCGTTACGCGAGGGCGTGCAATGTATCTGGGAGATACATTGGCTTAAAAATAAACAAAATATTAAAAAATGTATATTTTTGCAATGAATCTGTTTTTTAGGGATTTAAGGAAGGAAATGACACAGTTTTTGTTTTATTTTTTTTTATTAGCAACTTGGAAAACGTAAAAATTTCAGATCAAACTTACACATGTGTCCTCGTAAAACTCGTTACTCGTAGAACATAATACGGTTAAATGAAACATTAAAGAATAAAAAAAGGGAGTATAAAATTTAAACAAATACAAAACATAAATATGCAGTCAGTTTAAATTTTGCCAGTGATCATCGCAGACCATTTGGCAATGTTCTAAACACAAACGCTTTTTGCATATTTTGCAAGCATATTTAGTCAGACGCGTTGTTTTATTGTTTTTATTGTTGTATCACATCTTTTCCTTTTTTGATCATCAACTTCCAAAGCAGGTGCTGTATTTGTGTTTCTGTTTGGTGGATTTGTGCTGAGCCGTTCTGAGGTTTGATTAATTTTTTCTTGAAGCACAGCAGGAATTCCTCTGGTATTGCTCTTTCTGTTTTGCAGATGTTCTTTTATTAGTTCCTAGCCCATTTTTTTGAGAAGAACTCTTCGTTAGTCGCGCGTTTGGCCATTTTTTTTTAGTATTATTTGAGCATTTATTCCAGCCATGTTTAGAACGGAATAAAAGATGACCGTTGGCCATCGCCTGGTATTGCGTGAAACGCTATACGTTTCGCACAATTCATCGTTTGTGTCAACACCTCCTTTCGTGCGATTATAATAGGTTATTATTTCTGGTTTCTTTTGGTCTCCTATTGGTGGGTCAATTGATTGATCACAATGCATGCTAGACACCAGAATTACACTTCTTTTTGGCTTTGGAACATAGGAAACAAGAGTACACTTTTTCCTAAAACCAAAAATGCTTGAAGTAACAGCACGTTTTGAATCTAGGAAATTTTGCGGAATATGCGGCTTATTTTTTTTACGGTTCCTACGTAGCTGAGTCTGTACGTTGTCAGCTCTTCAACCAAACTGATGTCTATAAACCAGTTATCGGCAGTGACATTACGACCTGAACCGTAAATTGGAGCAGCTAAACGCTTTACTACATCAACTGGTTTGTTACTAACTGCAAAAGGAGAATCTTCAGGTTCTGTCCCACAATAAACTTCTAAATTTGACACATAATAGGTTTCACTATCAACCATCGCCTAAATTTTGATTCCATATTTTCGTGGTTTTGACGGTATGTACTGCTTGACAACAGCGGCCCCTAAAACCTTCCAGCTTTTCACCAATAGTCACATTTGGACCCGCCGAATAATGCATTTTATAATTTTCGACGAAGAGTTACCAAAAATCTCTTATAGGAGCCAACCTGTCCAACTCTTTTCAGGCCAATCTCGTGTCGCGATCGTCAAACCGTGTCCAGTAGTATCAAATAAATCTAAAGTATTCAAACGGTGGCCTCGTAATCGGCCGGAAAGATAAAGAAGCCCTATGAGTGCTTTTATTTCAGACACAGGAGTTATTGCTGTCCTTGCTAAACCGTTAACTTGGCCAAGATTTTTGTTGATTATGTTGTGAAACCCTGTATGAAAATCTGTGGCTGCAATGTGGCGGTAGAGTAACTAAAACTATTCCGTTAGCCTTACAAAATGGTAGCACTCGCACATCGGTATGACTTTCGTGATTATCTAAAATTAAAAGAACTTTCTTGTCTTCTCCACAATTCAAGGTTTCGGTAATATGCTTAAGGTATTGCAAAAAATGTGTTCCTGTCATCCAACCACTTGGGTGTGCTGCACCCTTAGAACCAGGTGGTGCTCCATTAAGCATGTGAGATTCATCCTCGGAAAAGTAAAAAATGGTGGTACATATGAACCATTTGCGCAGATAGTAGCGCACAGAGTGACTAAGGTCAATCTTTCTGCACTTGTCACTTTTCCTACCTGACGCTGACCACATGGGGCTACAACTTTAGGTCTGTGTACAGTTGTAACAGAAGTTTCATCACAGTTCAGAATTTGATTAACAATAAAACCATACTTAGCAATAACACTTCTTAGGTTGTTAAAAAAATATGGCCACATTGTGTTCGTTGAAGCTAGTTGCCCGGCTCAAACTTGTGGCTTCCGGCTGATGTTGTGTCTGGCTCTAAAAAGCTTCAACCATTCTTCACCAGCAGCTTTATTTGTATTCCATGAATTTGGAACAGTGTTTTCATTTGCAATAGCAATTATATATGTAAAACATCTTGTTTCCTTAGCTGACAAACCGTAACACATGTGTGAAGCAGTTTTAAGGTATTCACTAAGAAGTTCTTCTTCTTCGAAAAAAATTGTAGAAAAGCCATGCTTTCTTTTAAAAGCGAAATACGTCTCATCTTCATTATTGTGATTTTTGTATTTGATAACAGATCTATGTAACGCTGATTTGCTAACATTATAACGACTTGCAGCATCTGTTAATTTTAAGTGATCTTCTATAACTCCAAGCACTGCTTTCTGCATTTGCTTAGCATTTTCAATATGGGCTTGCTTGCTTTCTTCGAACCCCTTTTCGGTTTTTCGGGGTCTTTTTTTTGCGCGGTTATTACGGGGGTTGTTCATTTTCTGTAAACAAAAACAAAAGTGTAAAATACCTTATAATTAAACTAATATCACATTGAATACAATAATTCAAGTTTTATCTTTTTTGAATAGTGAAAGTGCAAAGTAGTCCCACTATACACCCTTTTTTCGTAATAAAACTATGTCCCATTATACAACAAATTTAAAAATCCCACTATGCAACCGGGTACGTTATTGGAAATATTTTTAATTTATATTTTACATGGTTGAAATTAATGGTAATACTGCAAAAATGTACCTTATTTTCACTCCAAATAACTAATTTAACCAATAAACACTAATAATATCCGATATATAATTACGGTGCATCACAGCAACGCATACTTGAAAAAAAAATTTAGCACGTGTTTCTCTTGCTATTGACGATATTATACTGAAAGAATCGTATAAGGCAGGGTAATTGTGGTTATTAGTAGATGTCGCTAGGAGTAGGAGACGCTACAATTTATTGAAAATTGTATCTTTTTCTATTCGCGGGAAATTTGATTTGTCCCACTATGAAACCTGTCCCAGTATACAATAGTTTCCCCTATTTATTGTTACAATAAAATATAATACAAATTTCAAAACATGTACCGTGTGTCCCGATTTCGTTGGTTTATTTGTTTTTTAAAGATATCGTTGTTATTATCAAAGATAGAAGTTTGCCGTTTTTACATTCACGTAGTGCTTTGGTTTTATATGGTGTTTTTTTCCATTTGTATAAGTCGACGTTAATTTTTTTTGGGTGCTGGTAAAAAAATCGTCGTCGTTATCTGACTCGTCGCCGCTGTCATATTTTGTTCCGGCTCCGAATCGCTGTCCCTAGTCTCAAAAACGCCTTCAGCAACATCATCTTCGTCACTTGCAATTGATTCGACTTCATCATTTTCGTCGTCGGAATCAAACAGGTACTATTGAAGTTCTTCTACGTCATTGGCATTGTTCAAGTTGTATCACAATTTAACTCTTGTTATACTAATTTCACAAGAAAATTAAGATTAAAAATAAATAATTATAGATCAACAATTACGCAAAATCTCTGTTTTGCAAATTATAAAAGAGATTAAAATACTTACTTGAGAACGCGCAACGTATCTAGTAGATACAAAATATGGCTGTCAGCTAAATTAATTGATGAAAAAGTTGCACACTCACTGACCACATTCAGGACACTGTTTTAGGAAGGTACCTAAGCATCCGACCCAAAACACCCGATAACAACGCGATTATTAACGAAAAGTTACGAGGCCCGTATCTCACAGATATTGCGCACGCTTGAGGGTTAAGCTTGCATAATACTCTTCTGTGATTGTACCACCGTTCTTCAGATAATCAGTAATTAAAACTCCTTAGCAATCCCAAAAAACAGTTGCCATTATTTTCCCTGCAGAAGGGGTGACTTTAAACTTTTTGGAAGGATTGGAACCCCTAATATGCATCGACCCTTGTTTCATCTGCGGTGATAAGTCGATTGATAATTAAATCTGGTTCGTCCCCACACAGCGCCAAACATTCTTCACACTTCTTCATTCGAGTAAGCATTTGAAAAAGCGTAAGCATTCGTGGAACCCATCTCGCACTGACCTTTATCATGCCAAGGGTAATCGTGTAAAATTCTGAAAACTGTGGTTTCTGAAACTCCTAATAAAGACGCTAATTATCGCTTCTTTAATCTTCATCTTCCAATACCAACCACATGGTTTTTTCAATAACATCCGAAGTGATAATGACAACAGGCCGACCTGGACGGGGATCATCATCTAGTGATTCTCGGCCATGTGTAAACAATTTTGAACATTCACAAATAGTCGATTTGGAAGGGTAATTATTCCCGCATGCAATCAACATTTCTTCACGAATAACTTTTGGAGATTGTCCTTGTTTTGTAAGAAAGTTTATAAAAGCTCGATATTCAAGTTTGTCCATTTTGAGACGTTACAACACAAACTGACAGATATTAGAACTAATAATGCTGCAATTATTTTGTAATTTGTCAAACGCGTTACCATGGCATATGTGATTTAAAATCAATAAAATGAAAAATTACATTAACATTGTAAGCTTCCTAGTCAGGGAATATAAAAACGATCCCTCGTATGTGCCCCTAAAACTAGAATACAGCAGAGCACCGACACTTTTAGCCATGGAAGTGCTTTTTTTCATTTTACATATTTTTCCAAATGTCGATACAGTTTTTTTTTCCGCTCCATTTTCCATTGCGCATAATTACCTTGTAACTCAACATAATACTCTAGGTCTAAGTCCGGTATTTCCTCAATTGCAACTTCAGGACCATAGTGTTCATCTGTAACAGCAAATAACTTTCGTTTTGGAACACGACCTATATAAATAACATTATATTATGCATACCACACTGAAAGTCACCTTTGGTGTTCAACTATATAGCAGCGGACTTGCATTTGCATTCATATGAACCTTTGAATGCAAAGTTTACTCTCTTTCCTCGTACATATTTAGCTACTACGGAAGTTTCAGCAGCATTGGTGTCGAGTTCATACAGCAAACTGCTCACATTTTGGGCCAATCTCCTATTAATGTTCATTATTGCGTTATACAATCCGCTTAGTTTTAAGTCAGGAATCAGATTCTCCTAAAAGAGTATTATTGTCACTGTTCAATTAATAATAAATAGTGTTTTCAGATACCTTTTTTTTTCCTTCCGCTTTACAGAAATACTTATCACATTGAAAGTGCTCCCCAAAGTTATGATTGGGACCATTTATAACATCTTTCCTAAGCAGAATTTGTTTTTCTGCAAAATGTTTGTTCTCATTTTTTCTAAAGGCAATAGCTTTGGTGACAGCACATCTGAACCTGCGTAATGAATCAATTGTGGTGACTTGTTTTCGAAGAGTGATAGGGAAGGTGGTGTTCTTTGAAAGGTCGGACAATTTATTGATGTAATTTCTCAGGAGATACATTCTACCCTTTCGATCACAAAGGTAGGTCCGTATCGTACCGTTTCTGTTAATTTTCGGTGAACACTGCTGTCACTATCACCTATAACCTCACCGTAAATTAATCCATGCATCTGTATAGATTGTCGAAAACCTTCCGTCATTATTAATGCCTCCATAGCTGTTGAACTGCCGGTCCAGTTCTTAAAACAAACATGAGTTGGTGGTTCTATTAATTTTGCTCTGGCACAAACAAAGCAATATTTTTTTACGCCCACATACAATATCTTTTTGGTTTTTGCTCCAATAATGCAAGCCTACGGAAAATAAAGTGTAGTCTGAAACACAGTTAATCCAGGATCAAATTCTGGAATTAAAATGTTTAAAAATGTCCATGTGTGACAATATTACGATAAAGATTCATCATTAGCTTTTGCTTACTATGGTTGATGGAAAAACAATAGCAAATCTTCACAGACCTGTTATATCTGCGGTTTAATACCAAAACTGATGAACTCGTAAAAAATCAATCTAGTAAATCCCGAAAACTACGGTTTTGGCCTATCTACGTTACACGCTTGGATCTGATGTTTTGAATGTTTGCCTCGAAAGAGGCAGTGAAGGAGTAAAAAGCAAAAATTCAAAGAAGGAAATAGGACTAATAGTAGATAGGCCAAACCCTAGCTTCGGTTCAACAAATTACGGTAATACCGCTAGAAAATGTTTTCTAAACCCATAAAAAGGTGCAGATATTACAGGTCTTGAGGAGAGATTAATATTTAGATTTAGTGTGCTTTTGCAAGCCCTTGCATTTGGCTATGAAATTAATATTACCGAGTATGAAAAGTATGTCAGAGAAACTAAAGCGCTCTATTTAAGTCTTTATCCGTGGTATCATTTACCAGTCACGGTGCATAAGGTTCTTGTACATGCAGGCGATATAATAAAAAATTATACAGGGTACTTCACCAGTAACGGGATGGTCTCTTACGTCAAAACGGTATAATTTAAAAACAAAACATTAAAGTGGAATTGTGTAAATCAATTGTGGATACAATTTAAAAATGTTTTTATCGTACAGGGTGTCCCAAAAAGTGTGGTAGGTCAAAGTTGTTTTTCTTATGGAACACCCTATATCTGGCTTCAATTTTGAATTTTATGCAAAAAATAAGGTCAAGTTCTATAACGGATCCCTATTTTGCGGCAAATGTGATAATCTTGATAAACGCCGTTAATTCCCGAATAAACGAATCTAAGGAAAAATCATTAAACCTGAAGCAGTTAGACAGTTATTCTGCCTAGTCACTTTGTAAATAAAATTAATAGTGAAATGATTTAATAATAAAAATAAGTAAAACATAATCATGATATTCACAAATAAATTCACAAATTGCACTAATATTAGGAATAGAAATAATCGATTAATAAAGTTAAGTGTTCAAACAACAAACAATATTCTTGATGTAATCCCATTTAAAGGAGTCCATAGGGGTTATTTTTGGGGATCTAGGAGGCCACTCTACAAAACTACCCCTACCTATCCATTTATCTGGGAACTTCCTATTCAAATAATTTCTCACTCTACGTGTAAAATGAGCAGGTGCGCCATTTAACTGAAGTCACATGCTTTGTCGGATCTTAAGTGTAACACGATGCAGAAGTAACCAAAACTCATGTTTTAAAAATCTTAAAAACTTTTACCCATTCAAATTTCCATAAAAGAAATAAGGTCCAATAACAAAATCGCCAATAATTTCCCCCCAAACGTTAACACTCCAACGATTTTGACGATCGCCAGTACGAAACAAGTGGTTATCTTCAGTGTCATAATAACGAAAGTTATGTGTATCAAAATAAGTTCGGCATAAATGTTGTTGCATTTGTATGTGAAATGGGTGATATTTATGTTTCTTAAGGATTCTCCTAACAGTGCTGTGACCTATAACTGTTTCATTAGCAATTGATCTTGTATTTGTATTTGGGTTTTCAATTACAGAGTGTAATACTTCAAATTCATTGTTTTCATTGTTAGATTGCTGGTTTAGTCGGAGTTATTTTCTTGTAAGCAACATTACCTGTATCCTGAAACCTGGTCAGCAAACGTTTCAATCCTTCCTCTCAGGGATGTTCCCTACAGGATACTTCCCAGCATAAACTCCTGATGCTAAGAGGCAGTTTCCGCAACATTCTATAATTACTAGAATAATATCAATTCTTTCTTGAAGCGAGTATTGCTTCCTTTTAGGAGGTGGAAATATTAAGTTACGTGACTCTTAATAGAGAAGTTTCAAGAAGTTACAACAGCATTCTGGATTTACTTATATTAAACATCTTGCCATAAAACAACCACCGCTTCCTAGATTAAATTATGATTTTAGAGAAAACTAATACGAATAATTTTGCAAAAATTCGTAAATTACATGAAAAGTTTAACATTTAGGTATAGGGAATGCTATAGTAGTTGAAAAATAATTAATACGTTTAATAAATAAAACATAGAGTGTTCCATTTAAAATAACAGTGGTAATGGGGTCTAAAAGTGCTCGTGAAATAACATAATATTGTGAGCACCCTGTACAACATTCAAGAGAATGATTTTTTTCTTAGATTAGTTTATTCGAGAATTCACGACGTTTTTCAAAATTATCACATTTGCCGAAAAATGGAACTATCTGAAAAACCATAACAGATATGCATAGGGAACCTTTATAAAACTTGACCTTATTTTTTGCATAAAATTCAAAATTGAAGCCAGATATAAGGTGTTCTATAAAAAAACATAACTTTGATGTGCCACACTTATTTGGGACACCCTGTATGCTAAAAAATATTTTTAAGTTTTAGCCACAATTGATTTACGCAATTCGACTTTAATGTTTTGTTTTTAAATTATACCGTCTCGGCGTAAGAGACCGTTCCGTTACCGGTGAAACACCCTGTATAGTGCCAATTATTCAGCTCTCTGAAGAGGCTCAAGACGTCCGTAACAAAGACTTGAAGATTTCCTGAACATAACACACAAAAAATTTCAAGAATTGTCATGAATAAAGATTTAATTAGAACGCTTTTAATTAGTTCAGACCCGGTAATTTCCAGCTGCAGGCAAAAATCGCGTAAATTAAGCAGTAAGTTTTCAAAGAAGTTCTTGCCCTTTTGAAATGTTCAGACGTAAACACACCCTCATGTGCACCATTTGATCATTATTCAGATGATGAAGCAAGTGAGACTCAAAACGTCTAATTTTTTTGTATTTGTTTTTTTTTAATTTGATATAAACATCTTTTTTTGGTTTAAAAATATATATTATTATTTCGCAGTAGTAACATCTGCTTCTTATAAACAGAACTAAAATATATCTACCTAAACAAAAAACATATTTAAGTATGATTTTAAATCAGGAATATTATTATTACCTTCTTTAGCAGTCAATTTTATTAAACCCTGTATAATATAGAGAAAACTTTGCTTTGGATATAATACTATACTTTGTATCCTAGAATATTTAATAAAAATTAAATAAAAGTTTTTTTTAATTGTTCTTTTTTCTGGTATGCTATTTAAATAAAAAATGGGCCCAAGCGGATCTAAAACTTGTCTAACACTAATATTTATCAATCCAATTTTAATTTTTAATTTGATATTCCATCCTTCAAATTTTACATATTAAGAAGAAACAAAACAAAAAATTTCGTAGTACAGACCGACACACAGACAACATTAGAGATTGGTCTACGTTCTTTGAAATACATCTACTGCACCCATACTAAATATTCAATGCTTTACGATTGCAATACCTTACGTACACCGCGCGTTTCACCGTTGGAAGGAAAAGTCACGTATCTCATTCCCTCGCCAAGGGGGGCTGTTTGAGCTTTCCAAGCTCCTTCAGCCACAATCATGGATTCCCAGCATACATACATTACGTATGTATACATGGTGGGATTAAGGATGGGTGTGGTCAGGATAGGATCGAAAGGAAAGGAGTTAGGGTTCTGAGGGGGAAAATACTATCCCAGCGTTCGCCTAAGTAGCCGCACATGGTGTGCATATACGCAGTGATCATGATGCTACAAGTGTATGAGGA